>WFKH01011581.1:71331294-71400108 GCA_016163765.1 Magallana hongkongensis
ACCTGACGATTTCCACCATTGAGGTCAGAAGATTCGATGCGATTTTTTTTCCCATCCGTCCAGTACAATCTGCTTGCTAAAATAGTCGAAATGAAGAAAATGTGTATATATATTATATATGATGTGTCAATTCTTCAAGAAATTAAAATGCAACAGCACTGCAAGATGTTTTGCAATATTTACATTTAAAATCAATAGTAAGTCCATTAGGCCATCCGATATCTGTTGTTGCAATATAGCTTTTAGATGTTCCGTCCATATTAGTTCTACCTATTTCAGTTATATTTCCAAATTCTGTCCAAAACAGGTATCTAAAAAATAGTGTACTGTTTTCATGCTGCAAAATGTAAATATTTCTTTTTCATTTACTAAGCAGTTTATTGTCTCCGACATGTTATAAATCATATGTTTATATAAACATATTAATTAAAATAACCCTTTGGAGGGATGAAGAGCGATGTCTCTTGGACTATGGAGGTTGTATATCAGCGTTTTGTGGAGAGATGTGGCTCTGTGAACTACCCCAATGTAACTCTGAGAAGTAGTAGGACCTACTGCCGTATAATACAGATTGCCCGTGGAGTAGTCGATCGCCAGACGGTCAGCATAAGCAAAACCTTAAAAGAAACAACGTAAATTCTGTATTTACCTTTAATATATTGTTGTGATTTTATCCACTTACTTGTTAAAAATGAACTAAATCTATATATCATAATATACAGAAATCACGGCATGCAATTTTCTCTAATGAAAAAAACTCAATGGAAAGAAAATGTCACAATCATCCTCTATTTTTTTTCTAAATGTGCGTTTTGGTTTATATATTGATCCTGTTTGACGCCTCATTTTCTCTCTAATCTGGTCAGGTCAGCTTAATGCTCCGTCCGATCAGGCATGAAGCATTGGTGGGGGGGGGGGGGGCAGGGTGGGCAAGCCCATCCCATTTTTCTGGAAACGGACATTTTTGATAATTATACTATAGAGAATTGAATTTTGGAGGAACTTGTTCATACTTTTCTGGGATTATGATAAAGATTATTGGGAAAATTAAGTTTTAGGTACTATTCATCCCCTCCACTCTCACACGGGTTAGGATATCAAAGATTGGGAACCTTTTTAGATATAATTGATTTGTTTGTCACTATACCGCACCCCCACCCGGATTGGGATTTTAAAAATTAGCTAGGGTATTATTTTGCCAATATCTCAGTGGTGACTAGCATTGACTTCAAAACCGTGAAGTTTTTGAAAGTTTGTTAACAATATGACGACCAAATCTCAAGAGGAGGTAAGATTGTTTTTATCGTAACTCATGATTTTTATTACTAAAATAGTCTGCAATTTGTTTGAAATGCAAAGTTCTACGAATACAAGTCGTACTCATGTAAATTAACTAAGTGTTAGTGTTAGTGTACTATATTAATTACAGTCAAGTATTGTTTTCCTTAATTATATTAGGAGTATAAAAAATGATGTTAGTGTCTTTGTTGTTGGTGTGAAACAGGAAAACAACTCAGCCTTTAAATTTAGTTTTGACGTCAAGATTTATAACACGTAGAAAAATTAAATTCAGGAACTCATTTTGCGTGGTTTTATAGTTTACCGTGAAAAAGTAACTAGACAAAACTTTTTTTCAATTTTCGCTATAACAAAGTCCACAACATTTGGTTTTAAATATTGTTTTAGAATGACTATATTGTAAAAATAATAAGTAAGTTTTTGCAATTTTGATGACTACATATACGATCAGAGTCGGGAGACAAAACATTGGAAAGTAGTGTAAACAATTTTAAAATATTGATATTCACGGTATACTCCCCTGAATGTACTAATACACCTTTTGATTTTTTGTTTATGTAAATTATAAATGTCACGTGATAACATTGCACAATAACTTCAATGCGCGACTCGGATCTGATGCACAGTGATAATTGATAAGTGAACACATTCACTTAGGGTTAGTTTTCAGCACTGTTTTAATTTAAGAAAAACATTTTAAATGTTCATTATGTGTGCAAGCCATTTACCTCAAAGTTACCTTCACCTACCCACGTATCATTAAGTTTCAATGATGATCAATGCAGTATTGTTTCGGTTCTTTAAGAATACAAGTTTGGTTTTCTAAAAAGTCATTCATGCCATCTCTTTGAATGATATAATGTCATAATAATGGCATTCCTTATTTGCAACTAATTTAAAGTTTTCTCATAGGGCCAATACCCATTTATTTTAAAAATGATTCTATTCCAGGCTCATCTTTTCGGTTATGAAACTTATATATCATCTCCTAAAGACGATGACAATAAATATAGGGGTTTATCATAAGATTTTCGATTTCGTTCATCTGTATTTCATAGGGGTTGGTTAAGGTAAAGGCAAGCAGAATAATGCAATTTTAGGAAACATAATAGTACACACACCGACAACTTTTAGCTGTAAAATTTCATATATACCTGTTGTGTAGAATAATGTTTTGTTTGTTCCATGCAGCGATGTAGTCATTATGGTATTCGTGGACAAATCAGAGAAAAATAGCATCCTCGTTGATTTATCAAACGCTATTCCAGGAGGTTTGTTAATTGATAAAGGTAATTTTACAACATTGCCAGTCTGAAGATTAACCTGAATTATCCGTCCATGTGTGTAATCTGACGCAATGATAAAATTTGCCGTCAAAACATCTGCAAACAAAGAAAATACCCAGAGTAAAATGAAATGTTATTTTGAGGACACGTATATGTGAGCTCAAATTGTTACTGAGTTTTCAAATAGGCTTTTATGCATTTTTTTCATAATACTTTTCAGTAGAATTACAGAGTTCTATAATTCTACTGAAAATTATTATGAAAAAAAAATGCAAA
Source organism: Magallana hongkongensis (assembly GCA_016163765.1). Taxonomy (NCBI): domain Eukaryota; kingdom Metazoa; phylum Mollusca; class Bivalvia; order Ostreida; family Ostreidae; genus Magallana; species Magallana hongkongensis. The sequence continues at coordinate 71,334,156 of WFKH01011581.1, forward strand.
TACAACGTTCTTTGTTGTGGTGGGATTGGATAGCCTAATATGCATAGCTTCAGAAGAAGTTTGAATTATACAGTTTATAACATTGAAAAACCTTAACTGATTTGCTCTTGTACAGGTCTAGGTGTTTGTTGACTTTGCAAACTTTCGGTACGTTTATATACAGTTTATAAGCTTGGATTTGTTTCTGCAAGGTGCAACCTATTTCATCAAATATAAATATGATTTTTAATAACATACAGGATTCAGTTTGGAATGAAATATTTTTGTTAATAGATAAGTAAATATGTTTCCGCTATACAACAATTAACATATAATCTAATAAACAAACAATACACTTAATAAAACTTCTGAGTGTTCACTCTGATAAATAGAATGATTTGAGAATTACGAAATAAAACAATATGAAATTTTTAAAATTTTGTAACTAAATTGTTCTCTAATAGCACAAATAAAATAAAACAAACCCAATCAATTACACGTGACTAAACCTGAAAACAAGAAATTGGTATTTTGAAACATGTCTTTTATGTTAATAATTTTTTGTGCAATTGATATCATTCTTTAGTGACAGTCTCAAATGAAAAAACACCCACTTACAATTGAAATAATGACAATTGAGTAAAGAGCTAGAGCCGTTAGAATGTTTGTGTATGGATTGTTCTTCCGACAGGTTGTACTTACTTTTTAATCTGCTGTTCAGTTTGTCCTCGAAATTGTTCTAATTATTTGGCTATCCTTTAAAAAGTCATTTAATTTTTTTTAAATGACAATTTAAAAGCTCTGGGCGAAATTAAACTAAACCGGAGTGTTCCTGATATCAAGCAAAGGCCCATTTTCGAGTCGCAACCAGATGTCAAGATCTATAGATCGTTCTTAACCACTTGAGAGATAATTGGAAAATTAGACACCTCAACGACAATACAAACAAATGATATCAAGGGTCGTGTAATATCATCTCAAACAGTCCGCAACCGCCTTAAAGAGGTACATTTACGCGCCAGGCCTCCAAAGAGATTAAGCACTTTGATAATTAAAATCGTACGTCTGACATTGACAAAAGGACAACTAGCCCAAATCAACCAGATCCAACTGGACAAGTGTTCATTTTGTTGAGAAAAAAAATAATGCTTCAACGCCCTTGCAGAGATAAGAGCCAGAAGTTGTCATTCATCTTATTAATTTTCTAATTTTTTTTGTTTTACATTTTTAGGGTGAGTCATATTGGGGGGGGGGGTCTTTGCATTAAAGTCATATGTGGTATTTAGCGAATTTTCACAACACAATAAATAAAACATGCATCAATATTTATAAATAACACTTTAATCATTGTTTTTGTTTATTTTGTATAATCGAAAAATTATTGGGTGAACACTTAGATTGGTTCAGTGTATTCTTACAACATTAACAACAAGTCTATTAAAATACAAAGATCACAGGACGTATTCACTAAGATAACTGGAAAAATCCTGACACGATTATTATTGATTTTATTGAAAATGCTATGAGAATGTACTGAATGGACATCCTCATTCTCCCATTCAACTAAAGAAGACTAACTTTAAGATTATACCCCTGGTTACATTCCATTATCCCAGAAGGAAATACATTGCACCTTCCTTTTACCACCTAAAGCCGTTTTGAAGACTATGGCTGATTGAATATATCAAAAACAATAAAAGACAGTCAAAGAGTATTTGACGAATGCTTCAAAATGAAATTTCGAAAATAAAAATCGAATTGAATGTTACCAAATGCAACCATATGCGACGTACTACCTGTATTTATAACAGACAACTACATAATTTCAACTTTGTCGGGAAAGAGTTTACTATTAAAAACAAAATATGCCTAACTAGAGGTGCATGTTATCACATATCTCGGGTTGTGTAGAATTCCATATTGTTGAAACAGGAAGTTTCTTGCGAGAACTAACCAGTGTCAACATACAAAAATATCGAAAACTTAAAATCAGCAAACACCTGGACCTGTTCGAAAACAACCATTTTTATTTCTTTAAAATAAAGTATTCAAACACTATCAAGGATGTGACGAAGAAAAACATGTTATAAGGACTTTCTAACTAAACTGCCTACCTTTCTTTAACATTATGACGTCATGATAAACTTTACCATATCTTTTGTGAAATGCAAACCATTTACAGTTTGATAATAAATGATGAGTGCCCACCACTGTCACAACTCTGATCTCGTTGTAGTTGTAAGCCAACATCGCATTCACATCTGCGACCATTTTCTTCTGGGACACATAATTCTCCACAACCACCATTTAAGATTTGGCAGGTACCTGAAGTCATTAAATCATTAAAGATGTTTTATGAAACTTTATGAAACGTCATAAAAACACACATAAAATCATGGTCCTAAATCATTTTGCAACTTTTACTAGATTAAAATAAATACGATATACATGTAAAACAGAGAGAGAGAGAGAGAGAGAGAGAGAGAGAGAGAGAGGAGCCATTTTAAGGAAAGAAGTGTATCAAATTATATATCATATGGCATATTTGTAAACCTCGTTTGTCCTTTTCCAGAGAAGAATCAAACACAGCGACATCTTTTAAATTGTTTAATGTGTTAACTACATATCTTGCACTAATATCGGTTTTTCTTCCAAAAAACAGTTTATCTCTATTAATCCATCCAAAGAAATCCTACAACAAAATAGTAATATTTAAAAAGTTTAAAAAAAAAAAAAGGAAATTTTATCAAAAAATTAACCTAATATTTGAAAAATCAATCAAATTTAATAGAAAATAACCTTATAGACAAAAGCCTTTGTAGCTCCATTTGTGATGATGTGACTTTTTATATCGGAACCGTTTGTCATCGAGCTTTTGATCAACGTACGATCTAGCCAGTAGAGTCTGTAATTAAAAAAATGATATTGCAAGCTATATAAATGAATTAAAACGATATTGATTATAAAGAAAGATAAAAGAAGATATATGGGTACCTGTGACTTGTAACGTCATATTGTAAAGAACTTGGATTGTTAAGGTTTGCCGCCGATATTAAAATTGTTGGTGCAGCTTTGGTCCAGGATCCACGAACTATTGACAAATCTGATAGCCCTGCTATCCAGTACAGGGCGCTTTGATAAAATTTATTATAACCGTGGTTAGTTAATTCCAATGTCTGCTTCAAACTAAAGTTTTTTTTATGATTTTTAAAAGATTGTTTTCTCTGTTTTCTTCTCCCAAGACAGACTATAAATATTTCATCTTATCTCAAACTAGATTACATTTGGCAATGACAGTCTTGTCTAGCTTTCCACTCAAACCTTGGTTTTTAGGTTAGTTTTGCACTATTAAAATCTATTTTCAAAAAAGCAACCTCATATATTATTCTTCAAAACAAAGAATAAGTGGCTGTTTCAAAATTGAAAAAAAAATATTAAAAAATACCAGCTACTTACCCATTGTGGGGATCTATTGTGAGAGACGCAGGTTGTTGCAGGCTGGTGTATATGGTGGCACTAGTTTGAGAATTGACCGAGAAAGATATTATACTCGACGTTGTGGGTTCTATCCATCCAAGAAAATTTGCAATCCAGTCAAACGCCATATCTGTCATTGAAAACTATTTAAAGTGTGTTTTCTGTGTCCATGCAATATATGAAAAATTTTAATCTACATATTAAGTGTTATAGAGAATATAGAATAATAATCTAGAATGTAATAGAATGTCCTTGATGATTATGTAAAATTGACGATTAGATGGTTAAGCGAAAGGAAATTGGAACGCTCTTTTGCAGCGTCTTATATTCTAAAAACTAGTGGTTACCTTTGGCTGATGATACCGATGCTATGGTGCTTATTTGTCGTAATATGATGTTGTGTTTCTTTAACAAACCACTACTACTGTCTACGAAGTAGATGATTTCAGACTTTGCGTCAACAGCAAACGTCTCAATAATATTGTTTGGAATCTGTATGTAGTTATATTCATTTGCTTGGTCACTAGTTGAGTGGACTTCATGCATGGCAAACATAGAGGCGTTGCTTACGATAAAACCCCTTACAAAAAACCAGGTCCTGTCTAAAAAATAATTTTATATTTTATATATTTTTAAAACACCGATATGGTGAATAAAGAACAATTCTTTCTTTATGTAGAAAACGTAACTTCAATTGATCTTCAATCTTATTATGATAAAGACAAATAAATACACAAAAAACAATACCTTTACATGTGTTGTCAACGCCATCGAAGAAAAACCCTTCATAACATAGACACTTGGGTCCTGACCTTGCATTAACACAGATGTGTTGACAATTAAAGGTAAGACATTGATCTGTAAAGGGGATCATCACAAAATGCATTCATGTGTCATAATTGACTTTGATTAGTTTTGTAACATCTGTATATTTCTGTTAATCGCTACAAATGTGTTATATTATTATCATTTAGGATCGGTCACTTCCTCTTTTCACAAGGAACAGACTTGATATTACTTTTAATTTTTGCTTAAATTGCAATTCATATTTGAAGTGAAGAACATGCAAGTAGTATGATGACCATTTATTTAGTATTATACTTAAGCCACTTACTAGTAGAGGATCTAAAAGTCTCATTATTATACACTGTTATTGCAAACGGCTGTGCGGATAGGAAAGTTCGTGAGTAAAGTAAAGATCCAGATAAAATATCAACTGCGAGCATGGACTTTGAACCAACACTAACTGCAACCAGCATATTCTAATGTAAAAACAATTCCAAATTAGTTTTATGTTATCTTATTACCGAAAAATTCAAGTTTTTGATCGACAAGATGATTTTCTTTATTAAAATGTAAAATAAATTAATGTTACTAATAATAAAGATAAATGTTTGCATTTGCAAATGAATATCTTTAGATGAGCCTACAGTAAACCAAAAACTTTTTAACGAGTAAAAAGGTCATATTTTTACGTCACTAGTTAAACCGCAGGAGCTAATGATTTAACTGTTGGAATATTGCAAACATAATTCTGAACTATTTGGTTTTTCCAACGTAAATATGATTTAAAAGCAATGCCTCCTTTACATGAATTTATCAAGTGAAAAAACAATTTTATATCCTGGTAAACTGCTCCAAATTGTTGTTTATTTCATTCTTAAATGAAACAAATTATTGTTTTTGTAATGTTATGACGGACGGATGACAGACAATAACTGATGATTGCTGAGATATGACAACAACAAGTTGAACAACACGTTTGTGCTAGTTCGACATTTAATTAAACTGGTGCCTAAACTTGCATTACATGTATAAAACGAAAGTAGACAAAATCATATACGTACAACATTGTTAGTTCCGAATCGATACTTTACATAATAATATTACAACTTTCCCTTTTTCAGAAATGAGTGTCAATAAGTTTGAAAATTAAATTCTGAGTTAATGTTCGTTGAATCAAGTTACTTTAGACATGAAATAAGTTGAACACAATCATGTGAAATTACTATAACAATTGTAGACTTCGGTAGACTGCCCAGTCTGCCTAAAATAACCATACAGGGCATCATTCTGCTCCAATTCACAAAATATAAACACTGTTCACTAATCCTCGAATCGCTTTGGTTTCCTCCTTTCTCTTCCTGACCGCGTGCGGTATCCACTTTCTGAACTCGGTTGGACTTCTGATGTCAACGGATTTGGTTTCTTTGCGTCGACGACTTCTTCCTGACTGACATCTGGGTTTGGCTCTTTGTCTGTAGAGATATCTGTGTCTTTACGAAACATCTTCTCCTATGATGTTATGATATCCCCTCGATTCCTCGATACATGGCCCCATCTGGTGTGATCAACTGGTATGAGCGATTGTCTTGAGCGATGATGTTAGCTGGCTTCGTCTTTCTTCAGTTTGAATCTAACTTTGTGTCCATGAGGAATTTCCTCCTGGCTTTTGGTAGTACGGTTGTAGTAGTACTGTTGTCGATGTTGACTTTGCGCCCTTTGCTTGTACGTCTCTGTTCTGTTAATGGTTTCTGGTCGAAGTTGCTTCTTGGTTATCGGTAAAATAGAGCGCAACTCTCTGCTCATTAAAAGCTGTGCTCGCGAACCGGTGTCCGTTGGGGTATTCCTGTACTCCAGTAATCCTAAATATGGGCCCGTGCCATCTGTCTTGGCTTTCTCCAGTAGTCTCTTTGCTGTTTGCACTGTTCTCTCCGCAAGTCCATTGGTTTGTTGATGATGTGGACTGGATGTGGTGTGTTGGAAGTTCCACTTTCGTTCGAATTCACGAAATTCCTGTGAGGTGTACTGTGTTCAATTGTCACTAATGACTTCAAACGGTATACCATTTCTGGCAAAAATTGACTTGAGTCCCTTAATAACTGTACGGCTCTGTGTGTTCGGCAGCTTTACGACTTCAAAAAATCTGGAGTAGTAATCTGTTACTACAAGGTAGTCGCTTCCATGTAGCGTGAATAAGTCTGTTCCTACTGTTTGCCATTGTCCATCTGGAATTGGTGTTGACACGAGAGGTTCTTTAGGATTTTGATTCCTGAAGTCCATTTATGTGTTGCATTGTGAGATCATCTCGTCAATGTCTCTGTTCATGTTGGGCCAGTAGACAATGTTCCTAGCTCTTCTCTTTGTCTTCTCCATGCCCATGTGCCCTGTGTGTAACCTCTTTAGTATTTCTGGTTGTAGGACTGTTGGCAATACTATTCTGTTTCCTTTGAACACGAGATCATCAACAACTGTTAACTGGTCTTGGATTTTCCAGTATTTGTGTGTAGATCCTTTTCTGCTGAGTGGCCAATCGTTCTGCATACAGTCCAGTTCATCATCTCTTTCCGTTTCCCGGCAGACGTCGTTCAGAATATCACGTGACATGGGTATGCTTCTTAAGAACACCGAGTGTACAAAAGTCTCTTACTCCTGTGACTGGGTTTCCTCGTTGCCTGCTGGTAGGCATGCACGAGAGAGCGTGTCCGCAATGACTACTTCTTTACCCGGTCGGTATTTTAAGTTGAAAGTATACTTCTGTAATCTGAGTAACAATCTCTGCAATCTAGGCGGTGCCTGTGATAGGGGTTTCTTCAAAATGGATTCAAGCTGTTTGTGGTCATTTCCCACGACAATATCCACTCCATATATATGTGTATTGGTTAAAACGTTAAAGTCCAAATGTCACTGCAAGTAACTCTTTTTCTATCTGAGCGTATCTGGTTTCTGCACCAGTGAGAGCTCTTGAAACGTAAGCAATTGGTTTGTTTTTTTTGTAGAATCACAGCTCCTAGACCGAATTTCGAGGCGTCAACACTCACTACGACCGGTTTCTTGACATCAAAAAAGGTAAGTATGGGTGCTTCTGATAAAATTTTCTTGATGTCCTTAAACGCATCTTCCTGAGGTCGTTCCCAGTGGAATGTGATGTCCTTCCTTAAGAGCGTTCTGATTGGCTGTGTGACTCTAGACATGTTTGGTATGAACTTTGCTAAGTAGTTGATTGTCCCCAGTAGTCGTTCTATCTTCTTGGGGTCAGGTCTCACACCTTCACTACTAATGATGTGTCCTATGTAGCTCACTTCTGGACATACATTTCTCCTTGTTGAGAGTCAAGTTTATCTCCTTGCACCTCTCTAGCACTTCTCGAAGTCTCTGATCATGTTGTTCTTTGTTTTCTCCCCAGACCAAAATGTCATCTATGTCAACTTCTACTCCAGGTATGTGTCAGAAGTGTTGTGAAATCCTCTTCTGGAATAACTCTTGAGCGCTCTTTATTCCAAAGGGCATCCTGCAGAAGCAGTATCGTCCAAAGGGTGTGTTAAAAGTGGTGAGTTTCTGACTTGCTGGATCTAATGGTATCTGCCAGTAGCCACTGTTGGCGTCCAACTTGCTGAAAATTTTCGCACCTGCTAGTCTGGTGTGATCTCCTCTATCGTGGGTAGCTGATAGTACTTACGCTTGATGGATTTGTTAAGGTCGCGTGGATCGAGACAAATCCTAAACTTGCCGTTCGACTTCTCAGCGCAAACTATAGAGTTCACCCATTCAGTGGGTTCATCCACCTTCTTTATGACTCCTTTAAGCTCCATTCCCTCGAGTGACGCTTTCAGTTCATCTCGGAGTGCTGCAGGAAATGTTCGAGGTGGGTGCACAACTGGTTCTACTGTGCTGTCTATCTGTATGTGATAATGTTCTTGTAGACACCCTATTCCGCGAAACACTGATACAAATTCACTGAATATGTCCTCTTTACCGTAGTCTTTTGACTGTCTCTGTGTCGCGAGTGTCAGCTTGACTAAGCCTAAGTTTCTACATGATCTGAGCCCTAGTATAGGTACTGATTCTGTTTCGGTCACATAAAACTCTAGCACATGGTTTCTGTGTCGGAGGTAGCATTTCCCTAGGATGGGTATCCTGTCTCCTATGTAACTTGTTATTCTTGCTGAAGTCCGTGTGACATCGGTTTTCACAGGAAGCTGACTCAAGATACTTCTGGGGATAATGTTAACTTGAGATCCAGTATCTATTTTGAATTTCACTTTCACCTTGTTGAAGGCTATGGTCGTGTGCGCTTCATCTCTCCTGTCGGATTTTCTGGTAACTGCACATAGGAAGTAATTTTCGTCATCTGTAGATCTACAGTCTTCATCATCCTCGTGATCAACAAAATTCACATTTTTTGATCTGCAGCATTTTTGGTAAAGATTCGCTCCATTACACCTGTGACAATGTTTTCCAAATGCTCAGCTATGTTAAGGGCGTCCATTTAATAATAGCTGTATTTATCACATAAAATATTAGCCTTTGAATAATCTTCATATTATATTCCAAAAAAATGTTACACAAAGTGATCTTTTATCAATATACAAATTAGATAATTCGCTATCGCATGAGCTATTTTTGAGTTTCTTGGGAATACCCTGTCACGTTATACTGCTAAAAATAGATGAACCAGGAATAATACGATGAAAAGGAATAGAGCAAGGGCTTAACATTAACAAATATAATTATTTCTGTTTCTAACTTGTAAAATGAACATCTAAAATTTCGAAAAGTGCTGGGAGCTTGAAATATTCAAGTAAGAACAATTACTAAATTCACCATAAACAGTGTAAGAGCAGAAATTTGCAGGGAGTTCCCACAATTAATGCTTATTTATGTGAAATGCGTAGCGATTTTATACAGCTCCCAGTACTTTTTGATATAAATGGGATATAATAGTAACACATGTAAAATTTCAATATATTTGATAAAGTGCATGCCCTTGCACTACTGCATTTTATCTGAACCATTTCACTTTCGGCGTCATTTGCGTGAAATTCAAACGCAACACTGACTAAGATCGTGATTTTAATTTTCATTCATAAAATAATTAAACGCTGTAAATTTCATTAAAATAATGTTAGAATGTTGTCTCTGTTCACACCAGTCATCATTACCAAATTGTTGAAATTGGAAAAATTAATTCATTTGTTGCCCTTACCAATAACTATTGATATAAGGGGGGGGGGGGGGGGGGTTAAGTGTAAGTTTGTAATTTACACATTTATGTTTTATAATGGTTTATGTTACTCTGCTGGTAAATAAACAAGAAATACCTTTAATATATGATCAGGGTTACTTGTAATTATAATTAATATTTTTTTGTAATAATTAATGAAAGCAACAAAAATCAATCTTTATCTATATAGAATTTATTATAATAATCAACTTTACAAATACAATGTACTATAGAGATTGCTTTTCTGTGACAAACTGTTCAACAAGACTAGTGTTTTCTGATTTTCAGTATTATTCAGTCATGATGCGGAATCTATGGCAATTGACCATATTCTTGCACACTCCATATACTTCTCCTCTTGTAAGGAGGCAGTGCAGTTGATAAAAAAAACCGATACCTGAAATGAAAATTTATCAATTTCAAATTTAACTTAAATAGATATCAATGAAAGATATTATGATAGGTTACATTAAAGTAATATGATTTTTTTAAAAACAGACCAAATATACATGAAGTTAGTGGGTAAAAGAAATATTTATAGAGTACCTACTTTTTTATCAACATCCCAATAAAGTGTCTCCAGTGGACCATTTAGTGCTTTAATAACCCTGAAATTGAATAATGTGTTACAATTAGCAAACTATTGTGCTGAAGATAACATGAAATTGGAAAATTACTTTATTATTGTGCATACTAATGGCAGTTTTAATTTCATTAATATTATAACAGGCATAATCAAATGTTAATTCTTTAAAATATGTGGAAATTCAGTTCAACACTGTAATTTTGTTTATTCAAACATGTAATCTTACTAAAAAATGGTTAAATGAAATAACACATTCCGATTTACATAAACAACAATACAATCTTGTCTATATTCAATCCAGGTTCTCCCAGTAATCTTTGTAGTGCTAACACACTTTCACAGTGTTTGGACTTTCCATTGTTTACATTTTCTTTTAACACGGAGGAAATGCGAGCTAATATTATTGCGATATAAGAGACCATTAAAAAGCTATAATGAGCCCCAATACTCTTTATAATCAAAATTAGTGAATCGCAGAACATTTGCTTTGCCTGATCGAGTCACCAAACTGATGTTTAAACACAATATTACATGAAAAACAAATGTAAACAAGTAAACAAAATCGAAGCCGAGGAATTTTCCTTCGTTTCTGTTTCATCCTACAGTATTAGACAATATAAAACAATATCTAGGGAAAGTACTAATAAATCCTACCTTGTTCAGTTGAATCCTCTACCGATTTCCGTCTAGGCTGATTGTAAATGAGTTAAATTCCCAAAAATATCACTGAAGTCCACATGTTTATTCTGATCACATCTGCAAGCGCCGATGTGACGTAGTCAACCTCGACACGTCATCAGACGACTTAGGAATTTCATAATTTCGCAAGATATAAAGATTAGTTGAAGTTTTTATTTCAGTACACCTTTTTTGATACAATCAAACTCAATAATTAATCATATTCATTTTGGTAGATGTTTGTTAATTACCGAAATACAATATCTCGTAAAATCTCATGAATAAGGGGCGGGGCATATGCAAATTTTCCTAAATCACATGTGCTAGAATTCTGATACCTTCCTTAACATAGCTGAGTGCTGGACATTTCTTTTCCTCATGTGTCTTACCACACCTTCCACATGACTTTTTGTCCCTCGATGCTGGTGAGCCTTTAGGTACATAGGCTGTTCCTCCAGTTTCCACAAACTGAATGTTTGTCATTCGGTTTCTTAAACACTGCTGCTGCTGTCGCTTCTTCACTGTGTAGGTCTTTCAGATGGATCACAGACTCTTCGCTGGCTCTGCATACACTCAAAGCACTCTCTAAGGTCAGTTTGTTATTAGTCTCTCTTTGACCTCTTCCGAATTTACTCCGTACACAATGCGATCTCGCAACATATCATTTTCCAGTGTCCCGAATTTACAGTTTTTAGCAATTACACGTAAATCGGTCACATACTGATCTATTGTTTCAGTCTTACCTTGCTGTCGCGTGTAGAATTTATGACGCCACATCGTGATATTTTCACGTGGTGCACAGTAATCCTTGAATTTCTTAAACAAGGGTTCAATTTTGTCCTTATCATCCTGTGAGATAGTCATCGTGTTGAAGATTTCACGTCCATCCTGTCCGATTATATAGAGGAATGCACTGCATTTGTCCTTTTCATCTCGTTCGTGCATGGCGATGTTCAAATACAGACGCATGGTCTGTTCCCATTTCCTCCATTTTTCGGGTAGGTTTCCATCCGACGATGAGAAATCGAGCTCCGGTGGCGGTCTTAAGTGTTCCATCTGACACCATGTAATGTTATGACGGACGGATGACAGACAATAACTGATGGTTGCTGAGATATGGCAACAACAAGTTGAGTAACACGTTGTGCTAGTTCGACATTTAATTAAACTGGTGCCTAAACTGGTATTACATGTATAAAACGAAAGTAGACAAAATCATATACGTACAACATTGATAGTTCCGAATTGATACTTTACATAATAATATTACAGTTTTTTACTTAACCACAGACACCTGACATTATGTATTTTTCTTATGATAAGAAACATGTACCCCGTACCTAGTAATACCCGTCGCCGCTAGTTTGGATTTTTCTAGGTAGGCCATATTAGCTTAAATTTTTGCTTGAATCATAACTTTCGTTTTTGTGATCTTCTCCGTCTACCGACCGGTCCTTCAACATCTTATTTTAAAACCAATTCGATAAACAACAGCGCATTACATCTTCCGTTACTAAAACTCACCTTTCATTCTGCATCTACCACTTCAGATAATCGGCAAATGCCTAAAGGAATGACGGAAGTTTACATTGTTACGTCATAACTTAGGTAATTCTTTCCAAATATAGTACTGATACGCATATTCAGTGGGCGGAGATTTTGAATTTGATCAACATACAAGTTGAAATGATGGAAGTGGATTACATTTACTGTCAATTATTATTTTATTACAAAATGTCTATATCAACATGTTTATAAATGCATACATATTGAAATATCAACGCAAACACAAGGTGCGGAGAAAGCGCAAAACGCAGAGAATCGCATAATAATTTCATTATTGCGTTTCCGTTATAAACTCTGGCTGATGTGACAAGATATGAAAACTCCAAGATGTGTACCTTGTGTATTATTTGGTAGAGGGTATATTGTTTTCTAGTTATTAGAAAAAGAATAGCGTCAGGTAACATACACTTGTAATTTTCCTTATTCAAAAACTCGATAATATTGTTGACTTGAGAATTTCCCACAAGATACAATTCTGTTTCATTGATTGATATATGCCAGTAGTAAGACATTTGAAAGTAACAGACGGATATTTTTAAACGTGCAGTAAAGGACTCTCATGAACCTTTTGAGATTTAGACAGAAATGCACTTCAAGTTTCCATTATACGTCCCATCCTCCCATCAAGCTGTATCTCCTCTTGTGAAATAAAGTGGAGCCACGGACGTTGATAACACTTCATAGAATCATCACATTTCCTACCTCTTAGCACAGTACATAAGCCGTACATATTTACATATTGATTTGAAAAAAAATGACTAATGTCAAAAGTGTTCTTTCTTCAAGGTTTACATCTTATTTATTCAACACTGTTCATTTTCTTGTATTTTACCCTTTAGAACAAAACTGATATCGGCTGGGTTTTTTTAATTTCAGATTTGCATCTTTTTAAAATGTCTTATAATTTTAGAGAGCATCGAATTGAAAACAACCATTAATCAGAACATTCAAAAATACGTGGCATATAAATGTAACTGATTTCCTATGTGTAGTTCACCGCATTTGGTTGTTATCTTTTGATATACACACTCTATACTGTAGACCTACGTCTCATCCCTGCTGTGTAGATCAAACTTATAAGCAGAGGCACATCTCCCTAACAGCGAATTCAGATAGTTTTAACAATTTAATTAGTGCCTGCCTACAAAATAGATTTCACTCCCTGTACTAAAACCTAACATGTCGTATCTCTAGAGGGGTGTGAATTACACAATAAAAAAAGACAATTGATAATACCTACCTGATGGTATGCTAAGCTTGTCATTGATATTTGGTTCGTTCGTCTGATCACTCTCCTATTTGTTCCGTCGTAATCACAACCCTCAAGGGTTTGTCTGCCATAATCTGCCCAATACAATTTGTTATTTTCAAGGTCCACAGTAAGGGAGAGAACTCTTGAAAGTCCCCTGTGAACAATGACAACTCTTTCTTGGCCGTCTAAGGAAGCTTTTTCAATTCGGGAATTGGGATCATTATCGGAAAAGAACATAAATCTGTTAATAAAAATGTTTGGCAATACATTCTTGAGTTTTCGTTTAAAAAGTACCATTATTTATTCGTAAATGTAAACTATGAAACACGTTTTACCTTTCCACTGGATCTAACGCCAGTCCTTCAGGTTGATTCAAATCTTGTTGAACTACGACTTTATAGAATGTGTTGTTGTAGTTGTACGCTGGTTTCATGGCAATCCAATTAAGTAGGGAGTCACACCAATACAGATTATTTGACACAAAGTCAAATGCAATCTGTCCAATTGCTGCTGATTTGCCTCTAAACTGAACTGAAAATTTCGCAGAAGCATTTTGCCAAATAGAAAAATTATGGTAAATATAAATTGTTTCCCCTATGGCTGCAAAAACGACTGCTTTCTTCGTATCAGAGGCAAGGCTGGTTATTTGTGAGCTTGAAGGATTAAGTGTTAAAGTAACATTACTGAAGGGATCCGTAGAGTCTTTTGGAATATCTGTTATAGTTGTAAACGATGCAGGGTTCCATACTCCTAGAATCAGTCCTTTGTCTCCTAGAACACCTGAGAATGCATTGAAAATGTTAATCACTCTATAATATCATTTATTATATCAGTTTATTTTAAAAATGAAACCATTTTCATCATTATCCTAAAGGCAAGTAGATTAAGTTGAACTTATATTGACATATTGTTCAACACAAAGTTGTTTACCCTATTTAAAAAGATGTTGAGACGTCAGAGTTCATTTTGGCATTTTAGGTTAAATGCCGTCTTTTTAAAAGTTTGGAGTAATGATAACCGGAATCCGTGAAAACCACCAGAATTCTTTAAAATTTTATCCTAATATTTTAAATGTGAGCAATAAAATCTATGCACGTTTCGAATAAAAATGTTTTCTTTCTAACTCTAAAGGATTTTTTTGAAAGGATATTTGATAGTTTTCGCGAATTCAGGTTATTTGATACACAGACAATGCAGAATTGTTTCCCCTTGTTTTAGGTGATTGTGACGTCATAGTTCATGTTGTCTTTTTCTTCTATTGAAGTGAAGAGCCGCTGCTGTGGCATTATCTCACTTCCGTTTAAAAGCGTGTGCGGGGGGGGGGGGGGGGTCCACGGCTCTATTTACAATTTAAAACTGGTCAAAAATGCTTCATGGGCGCTTTATATCCCTGAATCATGGTCATAAAGGACTTCAGGGAGAAGGCAGTGGTGTTGTTTGCCTTCTTACAAACACTATCGATATGATGGTTGTTTGAGATGTTGACCCTAGGTACTTGGCCTTGGTGGTAACGGCCAGCTCCTTCCCATGGTGGTAATATGGGGTAATGCGTTGCTTCCGTTTGTTGGTGATACGGACAACTTTGCACTTTTCTGGGTTAAAGTGCATTAGCCAGTCTGCTTCTCAATTTTGGAGATTGTTAAGGTCCATCCGAAGTTTGAAGATTGTTAAGGTCCATCTGGAGTAGTCTGGCATCGGCCTCTGTAGTGATGGTCCTATACAGAAGACAGTCGTCCGCAAACAATCCGGCATTGAATCTCACTCTGGAAGGTAGGTCGTTAATATACGCCAAGAAGAACAGTGGGCGGAAGACCGTTCCTTGGGGCACTCTGAATGTAACGGGTGTGGCTGGTTAGAAATGGCCATCTGCCAGTAGTCGACCAGACAGGAATCTCCGGATCCAAATGAGTAGGCTGCATCGTACGCCATAGTGTTCTAGTTTGGCGAGCAACCTCTCATGTGGGACCTTCTCAAATGTTTGTTTTTGAGAAATCCAGTGTTGTTTTCAATACTCATGGCGAGGTCCTGGTTTGTTGTTATCCTGGATGTCCTTGAAGGTACAGTGTCTTTTAGCTTTAAAAAAATTCTCCCCAGAATCAAGCAAGAACAACATAATGTTTTATTTTAAAAGCATGATGTTCTTGAAACACATTTTTTCTGATTCTTAACGTTTTAAACAGTTTTTAATTTGATTCACAAGAAAACATGACGTAGAAGTCAAATACAATTTACTTGAAATTGTGGTCCAAATTTTTTGATGTCGAAATTTCTTTTGAGAATCAATATGTAAAGGACTATGACGTCACTCAATTGTATTTTGATGAAGAATGTACCTTTAGAATGTGATTTTGTGAGGTTAAATGTGAGTTTTAATACCCTTAAATTGTGTCTGCAGTATATTTACAAAGTCATTAGTTATCTATTCTTCCCGATTATTGCAGCGTGCAATGGGAAGCCTAATGCAATTAAGAGTGAATTGTAAGGTCGATTTACTAACGCAAAAAAATCATGGGATTGCTCACCGGCGCTTCGTGCTTGCTTTGAAACGCTGTAAGAATCGGTGTAAGAGATGTTTGGATTGAAACTCAGATTTGGATTAAGCCTCTTCGATATTAAACTTAGTACTACTGTTTATCTCATGTTTAAATTGTGAAAACTATTTCCCGGCAGTTTAATAATCACAAGACTTTTTATTATTAGTAATATTTGATTACAAATCACATATAAGCAATAGAATAACTTTTTTGCAAACTGTATTGGTGAATGCTGGTGATATTTTTGGGTTATATTGTCTAAACAAAATCCTGGAACGTTTTTTGAAATGAAACAAAACTTCGCAATGTACTAAAAATATTGAATACTGTAAGAAAAACTCCCAAAAACCTTTCTGGTCATAGATCAAAATGATATGAGAAATTAAAATCTCCGTTATACGAAAAGATGTTATGATTAACTACCAACTATTTTGTGCATTTTATTTCATAGAAATGATTGGAACTAGAATCGGTAATAGAACATCTATTTTAAAAAGTCTTACTGTTTGAGTAAAGAATTTCATGATATACATCTTAGAGTAATGACATATCTGTTTAACACTTACCAAACCAGAAGTATTCAAACAGTATTAAAAGTTTGAAAATCCATATTTTTCTTAACTGAAACATCTTTACTTTGCCAATGTAATAATAACATATTAGAAATGTTCCTAAAATGTCGTGTATATATGATAAGCTGAAATAAGGAAGTTGTTTCAATATTTAGCCTTCTAACACTTAGCGCACTGGATGGTCTCGATACAAGAGTATCTTTCGTCAAGAGGGACGTTTTACATAAGCGTTCTGTTTACATATTTGCTTAGCAAATTGGAATTGAGGATTTTTTTACGATTTCCATAATAGCTACTTAGAAAACTTCCAACGTTTTGGTGAAAAAATAATGTTGGATCATTGACATTGGCAATTGGGGTGCTGTTTCGTAGTACTATTTAAAAAAGAATACAATAATCTAACATGAAAGAACATTTCTAGTTTTAAAAACATTTCTTATGAAAAAGGACAACAGTTCAAATATCAACTGTCACTAAAATATGAATAATAGTTGTAGCTATTCTAAGATTACTACTGTGATTTGAATTGTAACTTTATATCTATTCGTTATAAAGGTAAACAACTTTATTTGATTTGTAAAAGAATAGTGTTAAGCAGTGACAAATTCATATATCTTTTCACTTTGTACAGATCGATATTTGTGTAAAACTGTTGAAATCATTTTTTATTTCACCTTATTCACTCAACATAGAAATATTACATCTGAAATTAACCAATCTACGCCATTTAGCAATTTCGACAACCACAGTGTTAACAACAAACCTCTTCGTGATTTCTAACTCACAAACTTCCTAGAGTTATGCAAAATTACCTAGCATATGCTAAAATTTATTGGGTTTTTTTTTAAGTTTAAATCTGTTTAGATGGTGAAATAATTTGTTAATTTAATGTAATGAATTTGTTAAGTGATGTCATGACTTTAAACCTTATTAACTAGTGTGTGATAAAACGCGAACTACAAGTTCTAAGGTTCTTTCAAACCTCTACAAAAACCACCCTCACTGAACTTTGAGTGAAGAAAATACTATTCCAACAATATAGCCTTGTTAGTGTGAACAAAGCAAAACAATATATGACAGGTTTAATTTCCTATTTATCATTAAAACAATTATAACTATATGTACATGTTTCTTTATGGGGGCATGTTTTTGCATATTTACAACCAAGGTTAAATCAATTCAAGAACGAAAATGAATGTTAAAAAATTCCTTTTTGTGGACCACAAGGGTAATCAAGTAACAAGCATTGCAGATACAATTCATTACCTAGGCTAACGTGTTATGTTTTTTCTCCTCTAGTCATTTCCTATCTTCATTCCCCGTATATACCACTAAAGACAGTATGTTATAACTAATTTCACCTCTCTCTCTCTCTCTCTCTCTCTCTCTCTCTCTCTCTCTCTCTCTCTCTCTGAATTTCAAACCCCAAAAGTACTTTATTTTCTTGAAACATGCTACACTTAAAATCCTCACTCACATTCCACGCATTGCTACCCGAAACAATGAAATATTTTCAAGTCAATACTTTGCGACGTATATTTGAATTTACATTTCTTGTTCACCCTTAGCTTACGTCTGATATATATCAGACATAGTTTTCATTAACTTCATAAATGGTTGTTCTATACACAAGTAAATATATTATATGAAAACATTTGTTAACATGACAGAATTTGGTGTTTTAAAATACTGATGATCAAATTAACCATGGAAGAACTTTTCTACTGTATTATCATTTTTCAAAAGTTCCCAATATTTTTTTCCTTTTACAGTGTTTCAATATAATATATGTATATTCAGGTAAAATCAAGTTATTTAAAGGGTTTTTTTTTTAGATTTGACATAAAATATAATAGTTTTCTTTAAATGCCTATTCTTTCATGTCTTCATTATTGTTATGCTTACTTCTTGATTGTTGTTAACAACTGAACTTAATCTACATTTTTATTTTCTTTGTACCGATTTCACACGCAAACATGTAGGTTCAGACACACCGAGAATCAATTAATTGCTTAATTCAAAGTAGACTGCGTCTGCATACATCTTCGACTCAATGTTTTTATTGCTGAATTATATGTTGAAACTAGTGAACTATCGTCTTGAATAATAATTTGTCAATGGCGGTATACTATTTTTTTCCGAAAGTCTAAAGTACTCCCCCAAGTTTAATTTAAGCCATATATCTACTGTATATAAGTGTACTTACTTTCAATATGTTGTTCTCAAAACAGAGCAGCAATAAACTTTAAAATCAACATAAAGATTTCCCTGCAATAAGTTTTAATGACACCCAACACAATATCAAAATATACATAATTGTATCACAAGAAATACATCCCTATAGATATTTGTACTTAAATACAACGTAGTACTCTTTTTGCAGATTTGATAGAACAGAATTGGTTAAAAAACAATAACCTTGAGTTATTTATTAATTTGTATATCGATGTGGCGTTAAGTTCTCTATTCCTAGTGCCCAAATGTTTAATACCAGACAAAATACGTTGGTTGACAAGTAGTGACATCAAAATTGTTATTATTGTGATTTAAAGGTATCGAAATCGCTTTTTTTTAAAAAGTGGACAGTTGGGGAAAAAAACCGGTTTCTATGTTTTGCTAAAAATGAAATAACAATAACCTCTGTGACAAAATAAGATGGAATTATCTTCAAAACAAATTTTTAAATTAATCATTCTTCTTTGCGTTGCCTTTCCTTAAATAGCAGCAGGCGAACGGCGTAGTTACCACAACAATAAGGACCATGACACATACTACACGCAATCCAATTTCTCGATAGGTCAAACTTTTCTCTGAAAAAAAAACAAACATTTTTTTCATTCCACAAATGCAGTAATGATGGTAACTAAAAATCATGGTTAACCATCTATGACTGTCACAGTAGCAAATTGATTATTCAATGTTTAGTTTGGCAGTAAGTCCACTTTTTATCTATCTTATAATTTATATCGTAATATATATGTTCATTTGAATAGCAAAAAGGGTCGATTTATATTAGGATAAGACTTCTATGAATATATGAACACTTTGTTCAACTTTCACTGTTTAACCTATAATATTAAAGACATTGAAGTATGAAAGATCTGACATATTGGTTATTGCATGAGTAAAGTTTGAGGGACGCTCTTTACACAAAATGCTGCATGAGTAATGTCTAACAAAACCACTGTGTAGAAACGGACTAGGGTAACGCACTTTACCCTAGTCCAAGATGGCGAAAAGGAAGCACGCTTCAAATTTTTTCGCACAAGTATTCACCTTTTTAATGGTTGATTCTAAAAATTATTGCGCAGTATATGTTGGGCGGTGTTAGTTTTCAATGTCCACTCGTAAATCTGTCTTAAATTGCTCGTATTTATAGAGATAACGCGTGCCGAAGATTCCCTCCAAACTAGGGTAAAGCCGATGAAGCGATATTTTGTGATTAGGGTAAAGTATTTTTGTGACTAGAGTAAAGTTACTTGTTTAACATTTAAATATATACTTTGTAACTGCTTTAAACAATTATAAAATTGAAATAGACTTTTTTTTCGCTGCTACTGTCGTCACGTCACACCAATTGAAGATATTTTTTGAGGTATCGGATGTACAATTTAGACTGAGGCCTCAGGATTTTCCGTTATGATCTCGATATATTACGGAGATTGGAATAAATTTTCAAAATGTCGAAATATTTTTATTTAACATACTAAACAGTAAGCAAGAACGTCATTTGTCATTGTATGGCGTTATTATTTTTTGCCACGGCGCATTTGCGATAACGAGAAGAAAAAAAACCCCTACTTTTATATAGAGTAAAGTTTACGGTGCATGTGTAACGTATTCAAACGTAATATAGGTTGATCGTCTTAATCATTGATTTAATTCGTAGATTTTGTTGCTGTGCATAATTTGAATTTTGGATATTCGAGCGATTGCATGACCCTATTTAATGATTTCATTTTTTTTTTATATCTAGTTATATCTAGTTTCATCAATGTGCATTCAAAAAATCAAACATATATAATGATATTACAACTTTATTTTTCATTTACATTTATTAAATTAAACATATGAAGTGCTATTTGTACGTTTGTTAAATTTCTTTGCATGCAAGAAACACATCACATCGTGTTTTAGTATTCACTTGGTAATATAAAACATGATTTCATATATATTTTTTAAAACTACAGACCCTAAAATGTACTACTTCACCACACGCTCGCTAAACGGCGGTTCAACCGAAGCGCTACAGTTTTCACGAAACGCTGCACGGTTTGCCCGACACTAAACGGTTTGCAAACCGCTTTTGAAATTTAATTATTTACAGAATTTATAGGGGTGTCATGTTGCAAGTTTTGAATTCACTGGGTGGTGTAAATACGTTGTTAATTTTGTATGTACACCCACCGACAATAAAATTCAAAATTTACAACATGACGAGGGATCCTATGCAATCAAATGATTATTTATTTTTTCTTTGATCATACTAATCGCGTAGAAGAATATTTTCCGTGCATAAAACCAGAAAAAATTCAAAACTACTAGAAGATACGTTCGCCTAACGAAATAAAAACGAAGTTTCCGCAGTGTATCACTGTTTTAATTTTTCCTATTTTAAAATTCTAAACATTGTATTGGAAAGAACAAAATAAATAATTAGATTTCAGACCCAACATCTGTATACCGGCGTTTATTTCCTAGCTTAATTGCTTGGACAAATTAATTGTAACATTGTGATTAAACATTTTGCTATTTTCCGTTAAGAGGGTTTATAAGAGTAAATGATTACATGTAAAATCATCTTTTTTTCTTCTCTCGCATTTCATAGAATATGAACAGGATGTTTGACAGTGTTACTTATAGTTGATTTTGATTGCCTATGAAAGTCATAATTTGTTAGCCGTATAAAACATGTTGACGGATTGCGTATTTGAATATTGTACCGATACGGAAACGATATAGACATTCTTAATCGGCAGCCTCCGTTTCAAATCTGTCATTCTTTTGTTTGTTGAAAAAGAATACAAGTTTGATTAAAAGATTAGGACAGTGTTAAATTGTGTTCTATGAGTTAAATGTTTCTAATGAATTCTCATTAACCTGATGAAACATCATACACGGTTATCGCAAGCTTTCCTCGTAAGGCTTTACGCGCCTGATGTGACCAGCAATTCACTACTTCGCTGCAATGGTAACAAATACTTCTTCGTGCAGATATTTTGCTGAATAAAAAGCTTAACATTTTAACTCTCAAATTACAAGTTCTCAATCGTAAAGTAATAGACAAAAATCAAATTACAGGGAAACGGAAAAATATGCGTTAAAGTACATGTGCCATGATTGCGAGGAAGGGGGTTAACATCGCTTGTTGTCGACATGATCATTGTAGAACACAAATTTTGTTCATAACATTGTTATTATTGAAATAAGTTGGCAATTTTTTTAAATTAAATATTAATCATCATAGCAATACGTGTAATTAAATCATGTATTTTTCAGTGTTGAGGTGTTTTACGCAATGGATTATCGATTTGCTAGAAGAGTGCGTTTCTAATTTACAAAATAGCCCCTTAAGATAGACCCTGTAAAGTATATAAGAAGACTTTTATGCTCTCTATAAGAAATTTCTTAAAGCGTTACCCTAATCACGTTTAAAGTTTTAAAAAGCTTTACCCTAGTCTTGAATTTGCTTTACCCTAATCATAGTCGAAAATTTTCCTTGCTTTTTCTCTATAATAAGGAAAGATTCTGCAAAAGTTTTACAATTGTTACGTTTATACACTTCAAATCGTGTAAATTTATTTATTTATTTAGTCATACTACTCCGACAAATGCGTAAATTTAGTGTAAAATAATCGAAGCGTACTTCCCTATCGCCATCTTGGACTAGGGTAAAGTGCGTTACCCTAATCTGTTTCTACACAGTGAAAACAAAAAAGATCTCTTCACAAATCAAATATGTAACTGCTAACAAAGAAGAAAAAAAAACCAATACGCGATTAACAAAAATTCCTATTTACTTCTCTGATAAAAAAAAATATTACTATAATGTAAATGTGCACATAAGAATACAATGTTTTAGAAAAGTATAGCATGTTTTTATTATAATTTTGAATGGTGATTATTAAAACTTTCCTTTTCGATAAAATTCTGTCCCAAAAATTTGGCACGAAAGTAATTATGAAACAGCTTACCTGTATTCATTTTTTGCAACAAAAAATAATCACTATATTTTAATATAATGGTTCATATATCATTTTCACAAGAACATGAAAATATTTGATGCGTTAACATAATCGCATTCCTTTTAATATAAAATTTCAATGCAAACCTTTACTTTACTAAATCGTAAATGGACACACAGAGGTACAACTTAAGAAAAACATTGCACAAAATGCTATTTAAACCAACTGAGCTAACAGTCCAGGTCATTATAAACGACAATAACGTGAACGTTACCAGATTCATGATGCAGTCGACATATAGCAGCAGGATCTTTATCCCAGGCACCCGAAGACAAACATATTATGTGAACGACGTTCATTGAGGTGTCATCCCCACAGAATACGTCACATTTCTCACCGACCATACCCCGGCAAGACGACGACAAATGTCCGTTGGTTATGTCCAAGAGACAATTAATAGCTGAAAATAAGAACATGTATATTAGCATTTTTATGACAAGCTTAAATCAGAACAAAAATATAATGTTCAGAATTCAATTTATTTCCTTTTATGTTAATAAACAACTTACGACTGCACAATCGCTGAGTGTCTGAGCTCCATATTCCTCCGGTAGTACATATGATGTTCTTAGGATCAATGGCCGATATATATTTTTCATTACAAGTAAACGAACATATATTTCCAATTCGTCTTTCACAATTTGCAGCTAGATGCCCATTTTCTATTGTTGCTGGACATAACTTTGCTAATAATAGCATATATTTTTTAAACAGTTTGCTTTTCTTGCTTCGCAACATGAGGAAGTAATATTTAACAAGTATCATTTCAAGCTGAGTCAAGCTAAGATGCAATGAAAAAATATGTTATACTTTAGACTTTTTTATTTCTTGTAAACTGTGAATACTAATGTTTCCTTGCAAATATAAGTTGATGTAATAAAATATCGTATTAGACGAGAATCACTTCTTACGTGTGCATAAAGTATCAGTGTCAAGGTTCCACGTCCCGTCAGAGGTACACATCAATCTATCTGATGTTGTAGGAATGTAACCGTCAGAGCAGGAGAAAGTACACGAGTACACGAGTCCCCGGCCCTTCTTCTACAGCTTGATGATAAAACAGCATTGCCCAGTGACAGTGGACACAAGATTGCTACAGAATAAAACTAACTCATATATTTGCAAAAATTCTCACAAATGTAGCATTTGATTTTTGACCATTAAAGCTAAATCTTACGTAAACATAGTGTATCTGTATCAACGTTCCACCTTCCTTCAGCTGTGCACACCAAGGTGGTAGATGTTGTTGGGAGGAAACCTTTCATACAGTAGAAGGGACATATATCCCCAATTTTTCTACTACAGCTTGGGGACAATACAGCATTGTCCAAACGCATTGGACACAATGTCTCTAAAAATGATATATAATTGTGCAGTGTGTATTTAATATTTTATTGCCTTTAAATGTGAATATTTACATTCCACATAATTTTTGCATGTAAAGTGTGTGGAAAGCTACTGAAGTTATAACACGGTAACACACACAGGGTACTGAAAGGTTAAAATGTCGAGTTTTATTATGCGTTACAAACGTTGAACGCTGTAAAATGCAACGTCAAATTCACGCTTATAGCTGTTACAGTGGCTCTTCCATTTATATGAACTTACCTTACGATAACATAGGATTTTTAAGGTATAAATCAAATTTGCAGACAAGAAAATTTTTTTTTTTAAATGTGAATATAAGCATTAAATCATTATTTTTTTTAAAGATATAGTATCATAATTGCAGCGGTGTGTGCATACAAATTTTCATAAAGCGCTAACGCGCGTTACTCAATTTGTATGCACACACCGATGCAGTTATGAGACTATATCTTAAAAAAAATGATTCAATGCTTAAAAGACAACATTTTTGATTTAACATGTAAAAAGAACGATTTAAATCGGTAACCATCGTTGAAGGATATTCAGCTATTGTAATCAATTAGGAATCATACGAGTGTTAGAGGAAGAAGAAAAAACCGATTTTATAATCCGTATATCAAAATAATTCTTTGAATCCTTTGTACTGCTTAAAGCAAAATATACTGTAGTTGATCAATGTTCTTCATGTTCTTAATGTTTCATTGTTAGCATTTTTCAAATATCTTAGAAAAACAAACCTTTGCACAATGTATCTATTGATGGAACCCATATTCCTGTAGAACTACAAGTAGCTGTGGCAGTGCTAGCAATTTGATAACCTGCTTTGCATTCAAAATTACAAGTCAAACCAGGATACGGTCGGCAGTCGATGAAATTCACAGAATGATGCAACGTCTGACATCTAGAAACTAACAGATTGAGAGAGTTAAATGCTACGACCTTGTGTTATGCGCAATCATTTCATGTTTTATTTCTTCAAGCCAAATTTCTATAGTTAAGGAACACAAATGGAAACTACTAACTCCCTTCACATGTTAATTGGTCTGATTGAAGCTTTACGTTGTCTTGGCATCCACAGGTTCTGCCGTTTGGGGTTGGAAAACAAAACGTACTACACAAACCATTCAGGTTCGAACAACTTGAACTAACTATAACAAAATGCAAAACATTAAAACAAAAGTACAAGTTTGTCTCAAGCTATAGCTTTAGCTGGTTTTTGTAGCTAGAATAAAATTTGGCCTATTTTGGTGATTTTTGAAGAATCACCAAAATTAAAATCACGAAATTTACGTTCTTCTATGTAGATTTTGTTGACATTCATGCATAGTTTTTGGGAATATTTTTTTTTAATATTTTAATATGATATATAAAAAAAAGACAATTGTTACATACATACACGGTTAGATTTAAAAAATGTACGTTTACTCATAATCAACACTAATGTCAATAAAAAGCAAACAGTAAAAATAAATAAAAAGTAAAATGTTTAAAACACCATTTTAAATATGAACTCCAGGTATGTAATTAACCTCGGTGACAGGGCTTTAGCTTGTGTTGTTTAAGGAAAAACGTGATTCATTATCAACTGTGGTGCAAAAAATTGTCCGAGAAATGGTTTCTTAACTAACAAAAAAAATTAGATTTGATTTTTAATCAGGTTTCCAATTTTTTAGCATGTATGAAGTTTTATTTAGTTATTTCTTTTGAAAATATTGAAGTCTGTGAAGCCAAGATCAAATGTGAAGTATGTGAAGCCAAACATCAAATGTACCAGCTTAGTTATGGAGACTTTCAAAAAATGGGATTCATTAAAATTTTCCACGCAATTAATGGTAAACCTTGTCGGTCGGAATCCGCCGAAGTTGTGATCTGCCAAAAACCGACTACGCAGCTATTTATAATACATACCGTCTCGAATCTCATCAGTGTAGATATCTAAACTATCTAGTCGTCCAAGCTCTGGATAATCCAACATGAAAGGCACTTTTAAACCCGTTATTTTGTTCATTTTTGTTATTCGCCTGTAATATAGACACCAAAAATTCTTGTAAACACAGAAACAATACGGAGTTTGTTTTGTTTGAATATTTTTTTATTTGAGTTAAAATAAAGATAAATTCTCAAGTTTTATCATGAATATGAAAAAAAAAAAAAAAACTGTCGATTCCAAGCTGTGTAGTAGAGATACTGTCCATTGATCACAATACTCATTAAATGGGCATCACTATCAGAAGACAGAACCTGACGATTTCCACCATTGAGGTCAGAAGATTCGATGCGATTATGATATCCATCCGTCCAATACAATCGATTGGCTATATAAGAAATGATTTTAATTAAATACAAAAAGAACATCAATGATATAAATTTTAAATAAAAAAATGTGCAAACATTACATGTAAAATCTATAGTTAGCCCATTAGGCCATCCAATCTGTGTTGTTGCTATGTAGCTTTTGGATGTTCCGTCCATATTTGCTCTAACAACTTCAGTTGTGTTTCCAAACTCCGTCCAAAACAGATATCTAAAGTAAAAACAGTATAAGAGTCCGATAAAAATATCTTTCATATTCATATTACAAGAAATATTATGCAACATATCGTTTTTAAAAATCTGATGCAAAGTTGCTCGAATACTTTTTAAACTTTTAAGGTCATACGATACATTAAATACCATCAATGTATGTAACATTATACCATCTTTTCTGCGTTTTAATAAGACCACAAACTTAAATTTGCATTTTAAATGAAAGGTATTTCTTCAATGTTTTATTTGAATTTCAAAATAATTGTCACACAATTACTGACTTTAAAGATTACGTAGGCACAAAAAAAGAGAATTTATATTTTTTATATCGAGTTTCTATATATAGCAATCATGTTTATTATGATAAGTTGCGCAAAATCAATAAAATCTGCCCATCTTTGCACCAAAACATTTAATTTATCTTAGTTTAGTCTTTAAAATTCGTGGTACCATCCAACCACTTTTGACCAGGTTTAAGATTTATTGAAAACTTGCATTATCAAGCTATTATTTTAAATGTGTTAAATAAAAAGTTTGTTTTTGGTTGTGAAAAAAAATTGTTCTCACCTTACAGGAGAATTCTTTTAAATGAAAAAAAAAGGTTTTATGCAGGTGTCACTACAGTAATTCACTGAAGGTTCACGTCAAAACATGGCTGAGGCGAAATAATTCCCCTTTGAACTTGGGGCGTTTCCGCCCAAGACAGGACCGAATTTTTTTATGAGATGAAAAACAATGTGTAAGATGTCTGAATATTTAGGTTTTGTATCATTGCGAGGTCATCTGAATTTTTGATGCGTGTTGTTTCCAGAGGGGGGGGGTGAAAAGGCCCGGGCTTGATTTTCAAGCACATGTGTAACTTCGACGTAAACAAAGCCTCATGCCTTGCTGGATGCACGTGTGGTTTTTTTTGCTACTAGATTGTAAATGAAGTGTTGTTTAAAAGGATGTCAAGAGGATTATCCCCAGAAGTTCGTTTTGAATTTTTTTAATCTGAATCTAAAGTTGCGCAATTTTGGTAAGAATATATAGTAAAAATTAATACTGTAGTGACACCTGCAATTGATAAAAGTACCCTTTAGAGGGATGAAGAGTGATATCTCTCGGGCTATAGAGGTTGTATATCAGCGTTTTGTGGAGAGATGTGGATCTGTGAACTACTCCAATGTAACTCTGAGAAATCGTGGGACCTACAGCCGTATAATACAGATTACCCGTGGAGTAGTCGATCGCCAGACGGTCAGCATATGAAAAACCTGGAAAAAGTTATGTAATCAAATATGGAAACGATTTCAATTATCAGACTGATACTAAAGACCCAAAAAATATAACTTCTCTAAATTTTCCAAATTTAAAATTCTACATAGCTGTAAAAAATAAAAAAAAATATAAAAGTTTAAACTTCCGACTACATCACCGAACAAACACCTAATCAGGACTTTTAATTCTAATTCTATAAAGTTTAAAATCAAATTAGGTTTAAACAGAACCTCCAAAGTATTACTGTAAAAGTAATAATTTACACGGGTGTTAAATACGCGTTTTCCAAACAATACGTATTAGTATAAAATACGCAATTCGTGATTTACTATTCTTAAGTAATGATTTTTGTAACCATGCGCGCGGGGTGTATTGGTGGTTTTAAGCCTTCAGCGTAACTAGTGTAAATTTCTTACACCCGTAAATAACGACTTTTAGAGTACCCGAAACAGCTACACATGAAACGTAATCAATAATATACAAAGATATTTAGATAAAGAAGGAGACGATGAAAAACTATTGGTCATACTAAAACAATTGCATAGTGTGAAAGATTTGAACTGAATACCTGTTGTGTAGAAATGTGTTGTGTGTTCTCCTTGTAATGTTGTATATTTTATACTTTTCGTTAAGGTTTCACAATAGAAGAGCATCATTGTTGATTTATCAAACACTAGTCCCGGAGATTTGTTTGCTATTATTGGTAATTTTACCACGGTCCCAGTCTGGAGATCAACTTGAAGTATTCTTCCGTGCGTATAATCAGTGACCACGATGAAATTCGACAGAAGCAAATCTACAATTAGGAAACATCTAGTTATTAACCGTGCATTATCGTTAAATATTTACACATAGTAAATACAATAGCGTTTAAAATAACTTTAATAAGTCACTCTTAACACACATAGCCAAATCTAGTACTTTGAATCATTTTTACGTGCATAAATATACATATTTTCTTGATTTTAGTGCGCTTACAGATACAGGTTTTTTAACATTTATTTTCAAATTAATTTAATCATTTTGTTGATACATGTGTATTATTTCATGTTCTAAAGGACTATTCTATGACCATTTAATTATGCTTAATACATTAGTGATTTGAATGGGTGTCCAAGTAGCGCAGTGGACAATGCACTCGCTTATCACCGCTGTGAGTTCGATCCCCATGATCAACAGTGAATGTATGTGACAGGGTATGGCGGTCGCCCGCATGGACACGTGGGTTTTCTCTTGGTACTCCGGCTTCCTCCACATCAATGACCCCCTCGCACTAACATCCGTGCCAACGAGAGATATTAATATAAGTTGTAGGACTTGTTTATCAATCGTTGTAAAATAAATAAAGTTCAGGTTTTTTCAATGATTTGAATTACTTTTTGATCAAAAACACTCAGTGATAATAGTTTTCTTGTTTCACTGTTGATGAACAATTTTAAAGCAGTTTAAAGAAAAAGATGAACAAAGAGGACGAAAAAAAAATGGATGTCATTCAGAAAAACAGCCTAAGACGAATTCTAAAGATCAAATGGCAGGATAAAATAACAACACAAGAAATACTACGATTATCAAAAATCAGACCATATCCTCAGAAAAGACCACAACAATGATTGAAACATAGCCCTTTCCTGGACAACTGAAGGAAGAAGAAAGAGAGGAAGACCCTAAACAACATGAAAAGAACAGTCGAGAAGGAGAGAGAGGAAAGTGGATGGAGATCATGGGCTGAGGCGAGGATTTCGGCTGCGGACAGAGATGGATGGAAACGTTCTATTGATGCCTTATGTGCACAAGGGACGAAGCAGATAGGTAACAGGTAGGTTAAAAAAAAAAGACAGTAATAACAAGCATTGTGGTTAATAATAAGAAATACAATGGTTGTAAACTTAATAGCACGCCTCGTTATTTTTTATACAATACCCGCAATCCGAAAACATATATGAATCTATAAAGAAAGTAATTTTTCATTGTTTAAATAATTCAAAACTGAATGTTAACCGTTATCACAACTCTGGTTTTTTTGAAGGTGAAGACCAATATCGCATTCACATCTGCGACCATTTTCCTCTGGAACACATAATCCTCCGCAATTTCCGTTTTGTATCTGACAGGTACCTGAAATTAAAAAAAAGGAACTTAGACGAGCATTACGTAATACATAGGATTTAAGTAAAAATGTGACTACAATATTCCGCTAAAATATCAATGTTTTATAGAAAATGATGCAAGCATAAAATAGCCATGGCATAACTCCCTTCGTTATTACATGCTGTGAAAATATATATACATAGTGATGTCATTGACTTAAAAAAAAACTTAGATTCTTTAATTGTTAATATTGGTTATGAAAAAAAAATTTATATAGTTTGGTTGTTTTTTTTCTAAATTCAATTTCACACTGAAAACGGCTTTATTACCTCGTCTGTCCTCTTGCAAAGTTGAATCGAACACAGAGATATCCTTTGCATTTTGCACGGTATTTATTATAATATCTGCATTTTCAGAGATGCTCCTTGCAAAATAAATTTCGTTTTTGTTTATCCAACCAAAAAAGTCCTATAACCAATAAAAATAGAATAAACATTAATAAAGAAACATAAATGTTACGTAAACCGTAATGCATTTAATATCTGAAAACAATTTTTGAAATAACCTTATATGCAATAATTTTCATGGCGCCTTTTGTGACGATATGACTTTTGATGCCCCTTCCATTTGTCATCGAACTTTTAATTACCGACCGATCTAGCCAGTATAATCTAGAATAAACAAAATAAAATGTAACACATCAGGTATGAACACACGGGGACAGATAAAAGAAAACTGTGAAAGTACATTGTTTAATTTATTCATGCTTTTAAAATAAGGGTTAGGGTTTTGTTTTTTGTTTTTGTTTTTTTTTTTTTAGGGGGAGGGGTTGAGGGTTGCTACCTTTATTCAAAGATGAGCAATTTTTACGATTACGAGGGTTGTCCAAAAAGTTCGTAGACAATGGCGTTTTTGTCATTTTAAATGCGTTTATATATACATATTGTATATCTAAATCTTTGTCATAACATTTCAAATTAAATTCAAGAGGTTTTAAACGTTTTCCTTAGAAATAAACTAAAATTTTAATGTATCAAAGGGTCGCGGCAAGTACGCGCGTCCCAGCGTAAAAATTGTCCAAACTTTGTAATTGAGTTTTTTGTTATGAATATTTACAGTTTTTATAATACATTTCAAAACTTCATAATCTTCTATTACGATGTAGTCTGTATGGTGTAGGTCATTTTCATACGTCATTTGAAGCTATTTTCAAACTAGCAGAGGACTTTTAAAAGATATTACGGCAAGAACATGTCTTAAAAAACGCCTGAAAAAGCGACGTCAGCTGACCGCACGGAAAAGCGCGCCATCATAAAATTGTGTCGACTGAGGTAAAACACCGATAGAAACAAAACAAACGATGGAGGAAACAGGAAAAACATCGAAAAAGGTCGAGTTTACTTATCCTCAAGTGGCACAAGCGATAATTTGATGGAGTATGCGATTGTACCCTCTGACCAAACGGTGATTGCGGGTATTACTATCAGGTAAACCCAGGACTACGACGTTATAGAAACGTCAGACTGGGCCGTGCGGCCTGTATAGGCAATGTATATATAAGGATAACTCCAATACAAAAATGTACATTGCTCTGATTTTTATACATATACATTATTATACTCTGTATTAAAATATTACAATACTTTCCTGATAATGGCGCCGTTATTTTGAATAAAATTACATGTGACCACGAACTTTTTGGACAACCCTCGTATTTATGGAGTATTTAAACAGTTTGTAAATTAAAGGTATAGATAAGGGAACCGGTAATATTTTCTTTTTAAGAGATCTTTTTAAGATATCTAGAAAGTTATATATACAAGTTAGATTTTTTTTATTTAAAAGATTTATTAATAATCATAACATAGTCCCATTTACAAGAACCAATTATCCCGGGAAAAATAGTTAGCAAGGTAGCAGAAGATAAATAAATATATATATAAACAAAAAAGAAAAAAAATAATACATAATATTCAAAGCATTCTACAAATAGCAAAATTTTACCTTTAAACACAAAAGTATATGGTAATTTTATGAGTACATCAAGATTGTTTTGTATGTTATTTTCAATGTAGGAAAGCATATGATGTGTTTCTGTTTTATTCTGGTATCTACAAAACATTTTGAATTTATAAATTTTATACGCTACATAAGACAAAATTGTATAAGAAATTGTGTTTTTACATTCCTTTCAAAATAAAATCCCAAGATAACATGTTTCCATTGTTTATCAAAATGTAACACTGAATTCAAGTGCCTCCATATTGTTTTAACATGTTCACAATCAAAAAGTAAATATTTAACATATTCGATATTACTACACATATTACAAGAGGCAGATGATCTATATTTGCATTTAAAAGATAACTTTTACAACACAAAGTATTATTTAGAAGTTTGTAATTAAATTCACAAATACTTTTATCAAATATGTCTTTTACCTTGTTCATATATATGTAATTTCAATTTTCTTTTTCTACAGAATATAAATTCTTTAATATTACTTGATTAATAGGAGGTTTAATTTTTTTGAAAATAGGTTCTCATAGAAGAATTTACATATCTTAAAAAGAAAATCGCGTTTTTCTATTTTTTGTATATATGGACAGCATGTCATATTCAATCTATGTGATTTTTTAAAATATAGCAGTTTTCACTATTTTATATTAACACAAATCCAGTTAGATTTCTCCTTCAAAAATAAAGATAATTCGTGAAGAGATTTGAATTGTCCTTTGCTATTGAAAAGGTCCATGTAATATGCTTCTACGAATCCAGTTTTTAAAACAAAGTGTTTAATTATTATATTTAAACATATTATTATTCCAAATTGGTTGTTGAGCAAAAATAGTACCAGATATTTTGTTTCGTAAATAGTTCTTTAACATTCATTAAAGCTACAAAACACTTCTCTATAAAAAAAAAATCGGAAGTTAAGAAATAATTTTAAAGTTAGATTGATTTGTTTCTGATAAAGATAAAATGTAATTGGTGTCGAAATTTAAATCACAAAAATAACTATTAACTATTTCCCTTAAATTGCAATTTTCGTCTGTCAGGATTTTTGTCCATGCGGCTTTTAGGGCTTTGAGTTTTGATTCAATATCAATTATCCCTACGCCCCCTTCGAGTTGTTTTCCAATAACAGTGTCCCGTTTTATTAAATATTCTATCTCGTTTGTTCCATTTGAAGTTGAATATGCTGCTTTTGATATGCTTGATATGTTTGTGATCAGGCAATATTGAACCTATGTAATTTAATTGAGATGTAGCTTATAAGTTTACAACACATGCTTTTCCAAATAAAGTTAATTTTCTTTTTTTCCAAGATTCGAAAAGTTTTTCCATATTTTAAATTGTATGCAACCAGTTTAATTCATAACATTGATTTTTATTATGTCCAATATGTATGCCTTAACATCGGACAGCGTCGTTAGTTACATTTATTCCACCCACGCTAGTTTTAACTTTTAGACTACCCAGGTGCATACATTGTGTTTTACTAAGATTAACTTTCGAGCCATCGCTCTTGCAAAATTCTTCGACTGTTTTGACTGCAATATTTAAAGATCATAAATCATTTAAGGCCAAAGTGACGTCGTCTGCATGTTGAATATTTTTTACATCTCTTTTTATATTAGACATTTTTATACCTTTTATTTCCTTTTTAGTTTTTAACAATAAATATAATATTTCTGCAACAAACAGATACAACAAAGCCGAAATTGGACATCCTTGTCGTATGCATGTTTTTGAGATCCAACCATTATTTTTATTTCTAAATTTCGGTTTCGTGTATAGAATTTTTATCCATGAAATGAAGTTTTCACCGAAATTACATTGAATATAATTCTTTCTCAAGTTTTTGTTTTTCAATCATATCAATTTCTGAGCTTGACAAGTATTCAATATCATCAAGGTTAGGGTTTGGGTACCTATTAAAATAATTTCATTTATGCCCAGAAATGCTTTGTCAAGCATATATTAAATGCTAACAAGACAAGACAAGAGTCCAGATAATAATATTATATGGAAACCAGATTTCTACATTGAACATCAAACGAAAATGCCATGTACCTGTCGGTTTTGACGTCATACTGTTGAGAACTTGGATTATGTAGGTTTGCTGCTGATATCAAAACTTTTGGTACATCTCTTGTCCAGGATCCCTGGACTATTGTTCGTACTGAAGTCCCGGAAATCCAGTATAGGACGCTTGCAGAAAATAAAATATATGAACTCTAATGGTTTGTAAGTTTTAATTTCCTTTGATGGTGATATATATTTTTCAGTCATAAATGCTTATTTACAACGTTAGTTATTACGTGATAATTTATGATATGAATTTAGATGACCGAGGAAATAAAAGTTAAAATCAAAAGTGTTTGTCGCATGGTTCCACTCAAATGACCACAAATTTCCATTAAATTGCCTGTGGTATATCACTGCAAGGCCTGCAAGGGCCTTTTTGAATGCAATTGTTCATTGATTAATCATTGGTCAAATCACTTAAGTCAACTGCAAGGTAGCATTTTTCATAGGGTGTATTTTTTGGAGTTGTGTTATTTATTAAATCTTTTATTTCTTGTATGTCCATAAAACAAAAACTTTCCTCTGCCATTTTGTCTACCGCTTTAAAATTTTAACAGAGTGGATATATCTCATAACACCGTTGACTGTTTATCTAATTATAGCCCTTACCAATCAAACCCTGATAAGTTTAATCATTCAATCTAGAACGAAGACCATGCGACAAAATAGTTGTTACAGGGTTTTCTCGGGCGCACAAAGCGCCCTCGTCAAGCCAAGTAACAACCCATACATGTTTTTGTTGTTTTTGTCATTAGATAAAATAAGGTTTTTTCAGTCTGTAAAAAAAAATATCAATAACAGAACAATACACAGGTCGTAAACAAACTCATTGGTTTTGTGTTAATCAAAATAATCCAATCCGAAAATTCCACAAATATGCATGTTGAAAGTACTACATGTATAATCAAATTATGTTACCAATGCTATGCCTACCCGTTGTGGGGATCTATTGTGAGAGACGCAGGTTCTCGCAGACTTGTGTATATGGTAGCACTGGTTTGGGCATTGATTGAGAAGGACCGTATACTGGACAGAGTCGGTTCTATCCACCCAAGAATATTTGATATCCAGTCAAACGATAAGTCTGTTATTTCAAAATAAATACAAATAATATCTAATATGTCGTTTTAGACATTGCAGACACAATAAAAATTTATATTGTTGCTTACTTAGGATTACATTGCCTTACACTTACACGCAAATATGATGAACATTGTATCTTTTTTAATTTGATAAGTCTTCTGTTGATTTCTTACGTTATAGGTAAGAATGACTCACAAATTTTTAAGGTACTCATTACTTGTATCCTACATGCAAAATATTGACAAAAATTCTTTAAGTTAGATTAAACATTTTGTATTTGGAATAAACCTTTAATTCATATATAATTGTTTAAGAAATAAATCATCTTTGGAATTGTTTTGTTGTTGAAAGATGGTATTAACTATGAATTAGAACTTCCAATAATCTACTTAACGGTTATAGATTTGTTGGATAGTCACAGTCTGTCGACTTTTGGCTAACATGCTACCGTTCTAATATTTAATTTGCTTTACTTGTTTTAGTGGAATTGCGGTTATTTGATGCAACGCAAAAAATCTTCCATAACAAGAAGTCAATAATTAAGCATAGGTAAGGACCCCTAGTTTCTACTGTGACAATATGTTGACAAAAATGGATATACTTCCTGAAATATTTGCTCGGTATATTTCAAAATTATAAAGATTAAGTTTGGATTTAGTTATATAACCTCCATTTCTCTAAAGCTAGGACTTATTAGCGATCACTAGAAGGCGGTCGTTTATATGATAAGAAAGTAGATTTTATGTACGTTTAGTTAAACCCGACGCTTTGTCTACGCAGCGCAGTTTGACTCGAAGAGAGCGTGTGGTTTAACGAGACCAATAAAAAAAATAGCTACATATATAAATGAAATAAAATAATAAATATTGTGGATTTTTTTGCATTTTAATTCTTTAAAAAATCCCAACAGGCTGGTGTACTCAACAATGTTTTTTTCAAGTACTGCAACGCTCAACATTTTATTTCGAATGTGTTTTGTATGAAAAATAAATAGTTTTCGACCGTTCTGTTGACGCTTGCGTCAGTTGTTTTATTGATGGCATTACTGTACTTTGTAATTTGCATATACTAGTATCAGTTACACGAAACATATATGGTATTGTTCATAATTTTAAAATGAACGGTTTATACGATCTTTTAAATCAAATTTAAAGTTGGTCCCATTATGTTATTTACAGTATAAGGATATTTAATTGTATATACTTTACTGCAGTTATTATGTTTTGTCGTTTTTTTTATGAACAAAAAGGATTAAAAGACAAATTGGGACAGCATGCACACCATAAATACAAACAACACATAAGTGTGCATAGTTAAATTATTTAAAACCAACAAATTAATATCAATCTTATCCAACTATTTAGATTGTTTTATTTTTTAGCCACCCCAAAGAAATAATAATTTCGCATGAATTGAAATTATAAAATAAGGAGTATTATAAGAATATTTTACGTCTATACCTGTCACTGTAGCTGATGAAGTTGAAGTTAGAGTCTTGGTTCTTAATGATGTGATGTCGTGTTTCTTTAATGATCTGCTCCCACTGTCCACAAAGTAGATGGTTTTTGACTTTGTATCCACATCAAATGTTTCAATATTAGCAATTGGAAGCTGTACGGAGTGTAATACACTTCTTTGGCCCTCCGCAATGTGTAATTTGTGCATCGCAAACATAGAGGCATTGCTTACAATGAATATCCCATCAACAATATAAGATTTATCTGATGTAAAAAAAAAATCACTCTGTATTCTAAATATTTCAACTTGTACCAACAAATTGTTTATATCATTATACTGTAACGATGATTTGAAAACTCATAAAAGAATGAAGAAAAAGTACTATTTTTGTATTTAAAGGAAAATTACGGTTCATCATGTTATTACCGTAACAGAATATACGTAGATTAGTGTATTACCTGTACACGTTTTACCGTCGCGATTCAGTTCAAAACCGTCGGAACATAAACACGTTGGCCCTGCTCTCGTGTTGATACATATATGTTCACAATTAAGGATTAAACACGGATCTATGAATAATAAAAAAAACATCAATGTTTAAATTAATATTGACAAAGTGGTTCAAATTTATTTACAGAAAATATGTAAAATGTAACTATTTGCAGAGGTTCATGGACAAGAGATAATTTTCGTTCTAAATTAATTTTCCAAAAGTGATACCATAATGTTAGTAAAATGGTAAATGTAAACACATATAAGCATGCAATTTCATGGCTGTGGATGTGTTGTGTTTGTATAGCATTGTCCTATCTACATGAACGAGGAGTAAAATGGCGCCTCTCATTAACAAACTACAGAGGTGAAACAGTTAAAAATATTGGTGAACTTGGAACTTTACAGTAGATTAATATAGCTTAGATGTGTTACTTTATTTCTTTTCACTTTCGACTTCTCTTACAATACACTGAATAGATACAACCCCTTCTATGAATTGTTTTTCAGTTTCTATCATCAAACGGATTTTCTCTATCCTGCAACATGTTGTGATAAAACACTTTTTATAACTTTCAGAATACTGAAATTTCACATAGTAAACATACATTTTGAAGTTTTTACCTGACTGAGGGCAACTTTGAACATGAATTTTTGTACGAAAAAATATTGCTATACGTTGTCCTAGAGGTTGTATTCTAAACACACATCTAAACGCAATTTGCGGTTGAAAATGTGTATTGTTTAATATATTTCTTTAATCTTGCAACTAATATATCTACAGGGATTTTAAATAAAAGTAAAAAAATGATATATAAATAATAAGTAAAATGACATTTTATCATATGTTGTGTTGGCAACACTCTCTTATTTTTCTTAGAGGTGTACTTCCTATATTTTATTATTTTACATTCCTTCTGTAAAACATTGAGCTCCTTCTCGGTTCCTGTGTTGATTCAGTGATTGTCGATGTTTTACTCTTAAAAGTCAAAACTATATCATGATGTTTTAATAAAAAAAAACATGAAATTGTAGAATTGCAATTTATCTCGTATATTTCGTTCAGTTTTTTCCTAAATATTTTTATACTTTTTTTTCCTGATAAATGCTGCTACGTCATCGTATGACCTCAATATTTATTTAGGATTCGAGCTATTTACACTTTAAAATTTAAACTATATTCTTCTTTTAAACTTTTAGCCACTTCTTTTGGCCCCGATATTGATCATGGGGTCACTCTTAATGTTTGCATTGCTATATAAAACAAGTATAGAATTGGACTTTTTAAGAATTTTTTTAGCAAACTTAAATCTTTACTAACTGATTGTGGTTCCACATAAGTTTCAAGTTTCATTTTTTCTGGCTAAATAGTAATTATAAAAATATTTTCAAATACACATTGAACAATATACATTGCATATGCTTATCATGTGTGTAAAACACTTAATCCATTATGGTGGTACCACTCTTCTTCAAGATATCATGGTTTTAACAAAGTTGAATCAACACTACTTAATGATGCTTCCATACATTTGCAACTTTTTTTGCCAAACGGTTTTATAAATTGTTAATTAAACAAGAGGCCAATAGGCCTTGACGGTCACCTGAGTAGCATAACCCATACACAAACTTGTCAAGGAGTCTCATATATGCATTTAATTAAGTTTTATTCTGGAATAGAAAAATTTTTAATTTGTAATGACGACCACCTCCCTGCCTAAAATCTTTCAAAAAGGACTATTAAACCGTTTTCAAGATATTCAGGCACTACCTGTTTGAGGGGGGTCAGGTCCACCCCCAGGGCCCATGACCTACATACCATATGATGCCCCTTGACACAAGGAACAAGAATATATATGGTTTAGGGGTGGGGATCTCAACCGTTTTCAAGATATTTGTGCACTTCCTGTTTGAGAGGGGGTCAGGACCAGCCCCAGGGCCCATGACCTTCATACCATTTGATGGCCCTTAACACAGGGAACAAGAATATATATGGTTTAGGGGTGGGGATATTAACCGTTTTCAAGATATTCTGGCACTTCCTGTTTGAGGTGGGACAGGACCATCCCCGGGGCTCATGACCTACATACTATTTGATGCCACTTAACACAAGGACGTCATATCCATGCCTTGAGTTTTTCACAAATATATACAGGAGTAGAGAAGAAGATTTTCTAAGATTTAACACATTTTTACTATATGGCCATATTGGCCCCACCCTAGTGCCTAAACACCTGTCCCAGGGGTCATAAATTTCACAATTTAGGTAGAAGACTTCATGTACATCATATCCAGGCCTTTAGTTTTTAACAAATATCTATGGGAGTAGAGAAGAAGATTTTCTAAGATTTAATACATTTTTACTATATGACATTATTGGCCCCACCCTAGAGCCTGAACCCCTGACCCAGGGGCCATGAATTTCACAATTTTGGTAGAGGGCTTCATGGACATCATAACCATGCAATCAGTTTTTTCCTCACATGTGTGGGAGTAGAGAAGAAGATTTTTGAAAATTTGGCTGTTTTTTGCATATTTGGCCCCACCTGTGGTACCCTGGGGGTGGTAGAGCCACCAATTTCACAATTTACATTCCTCTTACCATAGAGATGCTTCACACCAAAAATGGGAACAATTGGCCTTGTAGTTTTTAAGAAGAAGTTAAAAATGTAAATTGTTAACGCACGACGCACTTCGCACGACGCACGACGCACGACGACGGACGAAAACAGATAGCAATAGGTCACCTGAGTTTACTCAGGTGACCTAAAAAGGCAATAAATTTTAAACAATTCTGAATGATATCCTCATGAAAGAATACATGATCTTTCCTTTAAAAAAAACTGGAAAAACCTTTATCGAAGAATGCTTTTTATCAAGTGTGGTTCAAATTGGCTCGTTGGTTTTAGATAAGAGTTGAACATGTAAACGTTTATAGACTTACGAACGGATGAACAAACGGATGCCGGACAATCAGAAAAGTCTACTTAAGCTTTCAGCTAAGGTAAACTAAAACACTATTTAAAAAAATAAAACAAGAGACTCATGGGGCACGTCGCTCATTTGAGCAGCAATAGCCATAACTCTAATCAATTCAGCTTTATGGTGTCATTCATTCTTATGTATTACTTTTTGAGAAGAAGAATTTCAAAGATTTTTTCTTGTATTCCAATGTAAAAATTGACACACGTCCTATTGTGACCCCATCCTACCCCCAAGGATCATGATTTGATTAAACGTACATTTACACTACCTGAGGATGCTTCCACACAATTTTCAGTTTTGCAAAATGGTATTGGAAAAGAAGATCATGAATTCTTTTCCTCTTAATAATAATAATGTTCTTTATTTATACAGGATGGCACAATTAGTTTACAAAAACTAGTTTACAATGTGATCCTGAAAACTTAATTACAGACAGCAATTCTTTACAGAAACTGATAGAACATACAAAACATGTATTATTGAGAAACAAATATATATTATATATGTTAGGTAAACGGTGTATCTAAAATATAGCCATACATAGTATAAACCTTCAATGAAAATAAAATACAGGCTATCACTGCAACGGCGAATGAAAATATTCTCTAGAGTAAGAATGTTTAAAAGTTTCTAAAGTTTGGGACATGTTAAAAATACAGATAGATCATTCCATAAATGCGCTCCGTATATTGTAAAAGATCTTCTAAAATCCTGTCTTTGCCCTTGGGATGTACATGTATAGAGCATTACTTTGGCTTCATAGATAATTAGGATTTAAACACTGTAAAACTTTGAAAACAAGAATAATTGATCTTTACACGAAGTTATCTGCAAGAGGCATCCTGTTCAGTTGTTGTGACATTTCTGACGTAGAAGTATAAAAAAAATGTTTAAAATCACCTTAGCGGCTAGCTTTTGAAGTCTACATTGTTGACCATTTTTGTTCTTCATGTTTCCCCAGATAGTACAGCGGTAATTGAAATGTGGAATAACAATGGTATTTAAAGTTTCAAACAATTATTCAGAATATATAAATAAACGTAATCTTCTCAACACACGTATTTTACCTGCAAGTTTGTTTTTTGATAATATATTAACATGTTTTAATTGCTATGTAAAATCTTGACTCCCATACTTTGGGGATCATTATTTGAAAATATTTGAGTCTACACTAACTAAAGATGCTTTAACACAATTGTCAGTCTTTCTGCTCAAATGTTGTTTTTTTTATAAGATATTAAAAGATTTTCCACCTATTTTTTCCACGCATGTATAAATTCAAACCCTCATTGTGGCCCCACTTGAAACTCTGGCTTAGGTGAGCTGACGCGTTTAGCATTCCATGTTATACTTAGGAATATAATTATCAGTAAAGTGTTATTTAACACACTTTTTAGTCTCCTGAGTCTCTCAGATGGTCTTCGTCCGTCCTTTTGCGTCGTGCGACGTCAGTCGTCCATTGTTTTATTTTTAAGGCGTCGAGCTAATGCTCGGTAGCCTTCTAGCGATCGTCTGGATTGGCAATCGTCCAAAAATTCATGCTCTACACCGCCTTTTAAATGTGCATAAGAAATAAGTTCCTTAAAGTATTAAACGTATTACAAGATTTTTATTCCATTTATTCAACTAAATTGTGTTCAAAAAACCCAACTTTGCCTCTTTGGTTAT
Source organism: Magallana hongkongensis (assembly GCA_016163765.1). NCBI lineage: Eukaryota > Metazoa > Mollusca > Bivalvia > Ostreida > Ostreidae > Magallana > Magallana hongkongensis. Next base: position 71,376,069 of record WFKH01011581.1, read on the forward strand.
TGACAACTCATTGCACAAGTACAAATTTGCTTAATAAAGAAAAGGCGGATGAATACAATAAGATGTAAAAATTCACTAAAAATTATTTTAGTTTATCGCTTACATTTTAATTGGAGACCGTGCCCGATAGAAATAAAATTTGATATGTAAATTTATTTGTTATCGGGCACGGTCTCCCAAAAAAATGTAAGCGAGAAACGTATCTAATGATTTTGATAAGATAAATAAACACGATAATGCAGTTGGTTTGGTCGGGCATGTGGATTTGTTTGTACACAAACATACCATAGGTAATCTTGTTTCAAACGGGAATTGAAATAAATAAAAGTATGTTTTATTATTATGATTAGGGACACACTGTTAATGTATTCAAATTATGAACCAGTGAAAATTGTTCAAAGACTGTTTAAAGCAGAAAGAAAATAATTTATTTTTGTTTGAAATTTATTCGATTTTTGTAACCATGATGAGTTATTATATTATCAACGCATCACTACCTATTTTATAAGGAAATATACTGATTTTTGTTTTTAAAGCACCACAAAACATAATTCATTTACTTTTTTATTCTAATATTATTTGATATAACGTGCGAGTACCCATTATTGCCGAAAAATACACAAGTTTTCTCTATTACTCTCTTCATGTTAGCTATCATGTAAAAATTTCAATGCAAATCTCTGCAATGTTCATTTATTTGACTTGAATAATTTTTTCAATTTCATTCTCATCAATACCGACTTACTTCAGGCTAAAAATAAACCCTGTCCATGACCTCTGATTAACAGGAAGTCGAGTACCCATTATTGCCGCTTATAACTTTTCGTCATTTTTCAGTGATTAATCGGTAAAAGGTCAAATTTTTAAAATAATCTAACAATGCAAGATAAAATGTAAGATTATAACATAAAAAATTATATTACAAACGCAATTCAATCATATTATAAGCAATATTGTTTTCGATGTCACTGCGGCCGCAAGCACACGAACAGAGGAACATGTGCTGTACATGTCTGAAGACAAATGACTAAAAAAAAAATAAAGGAATGCATTGTTTGTGTTAAAAGTTTTTTAAAATTAGTTTTAGTGTGTCAAGTAAAAGAAATAATGTGTGTGAAAGTTAATAGCAACGCCTCTACGTTTCACTGCAGGTGCGCGGGTATAAAACTTTGATCCGCCTCAGGTTGCAGACAAAATGGCGTCTTACAAGCAAGCAGTTAAACAAAAAATGCCCCGTCATGAAAGTGGATTACAAGTCAAACATTCAGTGGCATGTGTCATCGCACGGATACAAATGGGATACGTTTTCATAGGCTTACCTTTGTTATGGTGAGTCCCGAGATGTTTGAAGTAAATCTTCTTCGTTCTCAACTATACGTGTCTTAAAAAATTGCGTTATTTATTTATTTTGGTTTTGTAGCTCAAAAACAACGAATATATAGCGAAAATCTTGTTGTTTTTATACGATCGGCAATAATGGGTACTCGGCAATAATGGGTACTCGCACGTTACGACTATTACTTATAGTACAGAAATTCAAATTATTGATATCATTCAATAGAAAAGAAAATGTCAGCTCGACGCCTTTGTGGCCGTTCCGGTCTTTGATTTTTAACTTATTCTTAAAAACCACAAAGTCAAATGCTACTATTTTTAGTTTGAAGCATCTCTAGGATGAGGAACTAAATTGTGAAATTTATGACTTTCCCACCCCTGTGCTTTATGGGCGGGGCAAAATATGCAAAGAAGCTTAATTTTAAAAATCTTCTTTCTTTACTCTACATATGTTGAGAAAACACTAAATGCTGGTTATCACGTCTGTGAAGTCCTCTACCAAAACTGTCAAATTCATGGCCCCCTGGGTCTGGGGTTCAGGCCCTAGGGTAGGGCCAATATGACCATAAAGTGAAAATATATTAAATCTTTCTTCTCTATCCCTATATATTTTTGAGAAAAACTAAATGCATGGTTATGATGTCCATGAAGTCCACTACCAAAATTGTGAAATTCATGGCCCCTGTGCTTGGGGCTCAGGCTCTAGGGAGGGGCCAATATGACCATATAGTGAAAATGTAATAAAACTTCGAAACTCTTTTTCTTTACTCCCATATATATATTTGAGACAAATAATCCATGATAATAATGTCATTGAAGCCTTCTACCTAAATTGTGAAATCATGGCCCCTGGGTCAACGGCTCAGGCTCTTTAGAAAGGCAATTATGACGACATATAGAAAATGTATAACATTTTATAATAAGTGATTCTGTACTTATACAGTCGTGGAGTTAAAATAAATGCGTTGTTATTGTGTCCATCATGTACTCTTCTTAAATTGTGAAATTCACTGCAGTGGGGCAGGGGTTGGGCCCTTTTTTTTGGGGGGGGGGTGACAAACATGGCCATTTAATATCAAAAGGATGACTGCACTTAACGCCGTATTTTGGGTCCTTTTTCGGTCACTATTGTTTCGCTTATTCCTCGCTCAATTTTACTTCAATTTATTCGCAATAGAGATTGGTCAATTTCCAATAGAAATTTATTGTCATAATGGTCTTAAACTCCGTTGCAATAAAATATATCGTTGTTTCTTACCTTAACTGCTCTGCAAATATCTAGAATTTAGACTTGTCTGTCCTTGATTCTCTCTCTCTCTCTCTCTCTCTCTCTCTCTCTCTCTCTCTCTCTGCCAATTTTTAAAGGTTTCAAAACAAATATGTAACACATAATATAGGCCGGTGTAAGTAACCATTGATTATCGTAAACCAGTGGCTGATGTCAACAATTTACATGTTGGAAAAGTATTAACAAGTAGATTAATCAGTAACGCACATAACCGATAATCCAATAATAATGATGCCCGGAAACGAGTCTTGTAAACCATAATATATTTACATTCTTTTTAGCAGTAATGAGTCCTTTATTTTGCTTTAAAAATTGAATACCATCGCAATATATTTGAGCTGGGTTTTTTGGTTTTGTTTTTTTTTGGGGGGAAAGGTCTATTTTTTTATTTCCGCTGTGTTCAACTTTGTTCAATAAAATCCCCCTATATTAATGTTTATGACACTTTTAAAATCGCATTAATTTTCCGTGACTTTCCTATCCAGCAACATTGACAAATATTTCCTATATGTAGCATAGTTCACCCCCAGATATATAAAGAAATCATCACTCAATTGGAATAAAATGGAATAGGTATGGACAAGTAATATCTCCTAGCAGAATGCGTGCTACCTTACACGTCACGTGATGAAAGTCTAGTATTTTCACAGTTACTTGGGGTAGAAAGCACGTGGTGAAATATAATATTGAAAAGGTCAAAGTATACTGTTTACAACAGAGAACGCGATCGCAAGAAGAAACAGTTTTCTTTGTTTAACCATGTGCGCATGTTTGTCTATTCATCTACTTTTAACATAAGCTTATATATAAAAATATACAACTACTTTTAAATGGAGTACACTAGACAAACATGCGCTGACTATGTATTAAGTCTGTAAAAAAGTGGGCGTCCTCATTATCCTATGGAGATTTAAGAAAATGTAATGACCCTTACCTATGAAAACGACTTCGTTATTTGTAAATATGAACTTTTAATAATGTAATTTTATAAAGTTGCAGTTGACATTGGCAATTCCTACAATTAAAAGAAATATGCCAATTTTTAGAATTAATTTTGTCGCAATTTTCAAATGTCCTTAAGTGCAGTCATCCTTTATGTAAGGGTCTGGCCATGCATTGTAACAAATTTTCTTTATATTTTAATACATGGACACACTTAGGTAAAAACGCAAAAAATACAAAAGGTTGATTGCTGGAGGTAACTGTTGCCATGATAACCGAGGGTAAAGATAGAAAAATAACAAAACTGACCTACTTTGAAGCCATATTAGAAGGTTTTGCCCACTTATATAAATTATCAAAGACATAAAACAACCTTTGTTCATTTGTCAATTTTTACTTCATATAAGAATATTGATGGAGAAACGAATACTAATGTTTTCCATGGAAACCGTTAAAATTTTGAAATCTTTTTTTTACGTTTTTAATAGGCTGAATAGGGAAACTATTAAATTTTTACATTCCTATCAATGTCCATGCATCATTCATTTCATTTATAAAAATTGATACCCGTTCCTACGGTAACAATGCCAAGAAATAGGAAAAACTGAAAAACTGAAGGTGATTTTGATATGCTGTAATTCCTGATTTTAGAAATTTTGAGCAATTGTTTTGTTAGAACTTGTAACAAGTATTCCTTTTAAAGGAATGATCGGCATGTAATATATCATTGGCCAGCTATCTTAATGTAATTGCGAAAGCATTACGGTATATGCAATAATCATGATAAATTGGATATATCCCCCCTTTTTGTCGATATCCGAAATAGCAAGGAATGAATAAACTTTACTCTTAGTTAGCGAATTGCACTTCCGGTTAATATTCTTACGCATGTAAAGAAAAACATGATTTTTATCATTATGTATGTTTTACTATCAAGGAAAACACGTTAGAATACTGTTTTTTAGTAATTTACATGCAATTAAAGTTTTACATGAAGCTGTCACTGCAAAGTCCTGAAATAAAGTAGTGCAAGGCGCAATGAGTGCGCAAAAAGTTAAATTTGCCGGATGCCTCATATGGACACAACTGTGATCGGCCGAAGCCGATCACAAACATATGCCTATATTTTATTATATATCACAAAAAAATTTGTTTTGCAACACAGAAGTGTTGAACATTGCTATGGAAATTAAAGTTGCATAGAAAATCACGTAAAAATTCTTACTTTTGGAAAAAATCCATAGCAACGGCAATTATTTTTTGTAAATTTCAGATTTTTTAGGTGCTCTACAGTTAAGAACATACTTAATTTTTTTCTCACCAATTGATCTCAAAAATTTATACTCTATATGTGAAAAATAACCATTCCTTAATGCCAGAAAATATTAGAAATTACCTTAGTTTTCAGCTTGTTACCATAGCAACGGTTCTCAATTTTCATTTTGAAAATCTTAATTTCACAATCATAATAGTGTGCACAATAATATTCAACGTTTGCATTTTGAATTCAAATCAAATAAAACAAATCATATTTCTGTTTAGTTACCATGGAAGCACTTTAAAAATATGCCTTTCCATTAATGTGTTTGTTTCACTTGAAAAATGACAATTTTTCTACATAATAAATTATACCCCGAAAACCCCAAATTGTTACTATTACTCACAATATGTTCTCAATTAAGCATTAAAATGCCATTTTTACATCTCTACTCTCTGTTACCATGGCAACGGGACCACAAAGCAACAAATAAATGGTGTAAGGCTTTATCACTCATCAAAGTCTATCAAACTGTAAAGTTCGAGGAAAATCCTGACTATTCGTGGCCACCAAATTTTTTGATTCTTACATAGAATGAACATTCTATGGAATTTATGTTTTCAAACAGTCAGGAGTAACAGTCAGAGGAGTCTCGTTTTAGTTTAAGACTCCAAAATAAAACTCAAAATGCAAACATGCAAACTCGACAGGTCCATTTAAGGACTGTGGTATTCAGGTGACCGTCAAGGCCTATGATCCTTTTGCTTACAATAGAAAAGGACAGTATGCCACATAAATATAAATAAAACATATATTGCTTACCTTGAAATGATGTTGTGGACTCTGTATCATACACATTTATTGTATACGGTTGTCCTGAAGCAAATGTTCTAACGTAGAGCAACGAGTCGGATGTTATATCAATTTTGTAAAGTTTCATAGTATTAAAGCTAACGACATGCAACATGCCCTGAAAAAAAAATATGACTCAAGTACAGAATAAGACAAAAGTAGTTCTAATGTCAAATATTTTTGCGTAGTGATACAAAATTATTATATGGACCTAATATTGGATTTCACATTCCATCAAAATTAAATGTAGTTAAAAAGATCAATTATTGTTACAATGTTTTAATTATTAAAGATTGCGTTAACAAAATTAAAGAGGATTATTAACAGATTGGATAATTACTAATTACTGAAAGTTAAAATTCAACGGGTTGACAAGTCGACAGGTTGAGAGGTCGACAGGTTGACAGGTCGACGGGTTGACAGGTTGACATGTCAACAGAATGACATGTCGACGGGTTGACAGGTCGATAGGTTGACAGGTAGATGGGTTGACAGGTCGACGGGACGACGAGTTGATAAGTTAATAATTATCATCAATAAATGAAAATATTACTTGGAACAGCATCCTTTTTTAATCAATTTGAAGACCCATCGAACTGTCTACATGTCAACCCGTCCACCTGTCAACTCGTCTATCTATTGATCAGTCAACCTGTCGACCTGTCAACCTGTCGACCTGGATTTAGAGATAATTGATTATGTTTTTAGGTTGACCTTATCTTTAAAGTAAATAACAATTATATATTTATATTTTGATAAACATTGTTAATGATGTATTGAACAAACCAATTTACTCATTATAGTTTCGGGGCAAATTTTTTGGTCTTATTCTGAACTTGACCCAAAGTTTTAAACATAGTTTCTTGAAAGTGTTTTGTTGCCAATGTTGGAAATGGAACATGAAATACGCACGCCCACAGGCACGCGCACGCACACATAAAGCGCTAATAAATTTTTACTAACCATAGCAATTTAAATTGCGGCTACAAAAATATCATATTTGATAAAGCAGTTTACCCCCCTTTGCTAACTATGTCTGTCGAAGCTATGCATGCGCACTGTATACAAAATCATATAATTTCTCAAATTGAGAGAGAGAAACAGAGATATAATTATTTTTTTAAAGAAAGATCTACACGTGATATCAGTGGGCTGCATTAAGAAATATTCACTGTTGACCTTAAAAAATATTGATAAATCCATTTTCTACTGATAATTCTCTTGATATTTACTGATATCACACTATCAGTACTGAGGAATGCTGATACTTATTTGGAAGCATATAAAATTACAGGGAAATAACGGCATTTACATTAAAATTTAGGTACTTTGAAATCCCACTCCCCACGATTTCGAATAAGTCTCCAATCCCACTCTTTCAAAAGCGATGCTTCGTGCCTTAATTATAAATATTTGGAAAATAAATACAATTCATATAAGTTTTCATTATCTGTTTCGGTTAATTCTTTCAGATAATAAAAAATCGATTGGGTTTAGTTTATTTGCTTCGTATGTGCTTCTACGGGTGGTCTGTGGGTATATGTTGAGGAAAATGTATCAATACACGCAAGAGCATCTTACGATTTTTGAAGGCCTACGTTTCCCGTAAACACGCACGGTGGCTGTTTGACACACACCAATCACCACGGTTTCCTCGCAAAATCTAAAATGTAGGTTAGGGTTACAATTGGCTTGCAAGAGACCTATGACGCAAATGTAAGTACTGCAGTTGGCAATCACCCGTTCTCAATATTAAGGCACAATAGCTTCTTTCATTTTGAGAAAAAATCACTGAAAGATTATACATTTATTATAAGATTAAATTAAAATAAAGTATTTGAAGATTTTGTGTCATGTTTTCTTTTGATCAAATATTGATATTTGAATTCTCAGGAATAAATTGAAAAGAGTGTATTTTTTTTCAAAATAACGTAGAGGAAATGTACGTTACTACTACTGTAATCATCAAAAGAATTCTACAGGTAAGACAATTATATAATTCAGGTACAATTTAAGACTCTTGTTGTGTTGACAATGCATACATCCAACTAAATCAACAAAACATTCTTTGCACATATGAAAACTACCATCTAGTTTTATTATTTATAAAACAATGTGTATTTTGTGATCTAAGTAAATCAAAAAAAAATGTTTAAAAGGTTTCTTATTTTTCTTATCGCCATTTTGTTTGGTGATCAAGTTTGAAATATTTTGTTTTGAATGATATTGCAACTAAATATGTACATGTATCATTTAAATTTTTTGACAATAATATACGTTTCATATGTTTATGGACAATTTCAATATGTTATATAATTGTAACGTACATTTCATAATCTATCGTAGTTGGAATAAATCAATAAATTTCAGCTTTTTCATGTCCATTTTTTCTAATTTGCAATGTTTTGAAGTATCACAATTGCTTTGCAAGTCATAGAAGACATTTAAGATAAAATTTGAACAGATTGAATTTGGTAACGTACATTTCAAAATAGTAGTAATGAATAAAAAAATATCAATAAATCAACAATTAGATTTGAAATTTCTACGGTGTTTAATAGGAATAATAACAAAAAAAGGTTAATACTCATAAGCTTAAGCCAATGTCACGTCACAATTTTTAAAGTTAATTCAGAAAGACACCAAACTTCTCTTTGTCTTGCTGTTGCAGTTCAAACATTCTCCCGCTTCTCCCTATTGGCATAGGTTCAGCAACAACGAACAGGACATCCTTGGAGGGGATCCAAAGAATGTCTTTCTTCTTTGGCCACTGTAATTTTTCTTTTTTTGTTTCCATAAATGAAATTTCAAATTCATTGTCATCTTCATCGGTGACCTTTCCAATATAGCACTTCTCCAAGTATCTAGCTGCTACATAGTTTCCTTTCAGCGCTGTCGTATGTTTAGAATTACTTTCATCTACATCCTGAACTGTGCTTTTCTGTAGGATCTCTTTTCTCCATCCCTCACATACATTGCCTTCTAAACAGACATTGCAATAGCAGCTCGTGTCTCTTACAAACACAGCTGATTTTCCAGCATCAGCAACGGCATGCAACTTAAATGTACCCTTTACTGGCTTTACTTCTCTGGATTTTAACAATTCTTCCATCCGGTTGCATTCTTCACTTGAAACAAAAAGAAACAGTATTCCTTTCATGTTGGAAGTGCAAGCCCATTTATAGAAATCATTAGCATCCTGAATCACTGTCTTTTGACATCTCACTGCTTCATCTGCCATCCTTTTTGTTGTTCCACCCAGTCCATCACAAGGACCTTTCCCATGGCCTACTTCAAAATAGTTCCACCAGGCTCTCATTCCAAACATTTCCATGTGATTGGCTATGGTAAAAAAGATTTGTCGATTCCTGTATTGACTTGTCGGTCCATCTGTCCAATAATGGATGAATTCTATACTTGATATCAAAGTCTTCATTTCTGGAATCAGTTTCTCTAGGATAGCATGCACAGTACTTGAGGAATGAGACATCTCATCAGATACAACAACGTAACTTTTATGCTGCGTATCCCCTTTGTCGTCCTTGAAATATGCTACAGCAGGGTGAAGTGTCACACCAGTTTGATTCCAATAAGCAGATTGTATTTCCTCCACACTTTTGCAGGAATAATTTTCAGCAAAGTCCATCTGCACTAATAAATGATTAGGTGGCAAGTTCTCTTTCAGCTTCTTGATTTCTTCATACTGCTTACGGACTCTTTCAACATGACCCCTGAATTCCTCTGCTTGATTTATAAAGTATTCGATGAATTCCTCTTTCTCTTTTTCACTTTCTATTATACGGGTAACAAATTTTTTCTTCTCTTTTTCAATTATTTGTATTTTCTTCCACTGCGAAAATACAACATGATCGGACAACTTGTTTCGTAGCATTTCTTCAGCTATTCCTTCCATTGCAAATGTTTCTGGGTTTGCCGGTACCTCTTTGTCTTGTTTCCGTAAAGCTTTAAGCAATAGAGCCATGTTTTGGTGTTTTGTGCACAAACACGTACTTCTACTGATAAAACTAGTTGTAAGGATATGAATTGGGCGCATGCGACAGAACGTGGCTCTTGACAATTTGATTGTGGGGCATTCTGCAATAAACTTCATGTGCAAGTTTGCCAAATAGTCCGTCAGTATTCTTGTCTGCCTTTTCATATTCTCTGACTTTTTTACATCTGCTTTCCCTGGCATACATCTGCTATTGTCATCGCGTTCTAAGAAGTCGTGCACCTCTTTTTCATATATCATTCGTGTTCGCTTCCTCGTGTAAACCTTTTTAGCCTCGAATTTCTTTCCATTAAGGCACGTTAGACTTCTTCGCCCGATACCAGTTACTCCACTTAGCCATTTCTTTGCTCTGTATTTTTTTACAATTTTTCCCGACACAATGTTTCCCAATGTTTGAACTTCCCCTTTTCGATTTCTTTTTATTTCCTGATGAGCAGCACGAACCTCATCGATGACAGCATTTCCAAGTATTAAATGTTTTCTTACTTTATCTGATTGTTCTTTTGAGAGTCCTATCTCCTTTATTAGCTGATTGGCTTTACTTCTTGGTGAATTTGTGACTACTTTCTTTCTCAATCTTTCTAAACGTTTTTGAAGAGTTTTTGTTCTCTTAGTTAGTTTAACATTTTCTACTCTAAGTGTATTCATCTGTCTGTGAGCTTTTGAAAGTGCCCTGCTAACACGGACCCTAGATGCATTTTTTCTTCTGTTAAAGTTCATGCGTACTTTTAGAATAGAAGAGTTACTTTCATTGCCACTTGTTGAAGCATTTAATATCTCGCTTTCCTCTTCATAGTCATGTCCCTGATCTTGTTGTATCTTCTCTTCTTTTTTCTTTTGACGCCACTTGCGCAATGTTTCTTTGTTCTTTTTGTTTCTTTTTATTCTTTCAGTTCGAGTCAATTCTCTGCTGGGTTTATAATACTGCATTCTCCTTTGTCGTTCTTTTATTAAATAAGATTCTCCCTCTTTCTGCTTTTTTCGTTCTCTGTAAGCTTTCTGTATTTCGGCTCGACTTTTCGCCATGACCTGTAAACATATTTTAAAATCATTAAACTCTATATATAAAATAACATCGTGTTCATATTAGATATTGTTTTCCAGTCAAGAATTAATATTATCATTGAATAAACATTTTTTAAGATGTGCAATTTTAAAACACACAAGATTTTATTCAATGTATATGACTTTCAGTATTTGAAATGTACGTTACTATATCGTTTGATTTGATTTGGTTTCATTTAACCAATCATATGCAATTCTAATAAATTATCTTTTTTTTAATTTTACGTATTTATCATAAATAAATATTGGTAAAAAGAATTATTTGTTAAGAAGACTTAATTCAAAAATATGACACAATTAAAAAAAATAAATTAAAAAAATAACTTGCTTGTAATAGCCAATCCAAGTTTACACACTTAAAGATACATTTTTTATAGTGTTACACGTTTATGGTTGTTCACAAAATTCAATATTTACATTTGGTTACATTTTTTAAATAAATTCATTTAAAAAAAATGAAAAATTTCAGCTGCAATCAAGCAAAATGTACGTTATCAAATGTAGTGTACATTTCATGTATTAAAGCCAACCCTAATTTACGAAGACATGGTTATACACATATTTATCGGGTATATTTTAAATTTTGCATCACAAAGAAAATGCTTAACACACACTATACTCAAGTAAGTAAATTATCGGTAAACAAATAACGTCAAAATATCATCAAAACATAAATACAAACCTTGCATATAGATTAAAATGTCCCCTGTCTTGCTGATGACGCTATGTGTGACCTTCAATCTTCAAAAATATCCCTCGTGTAAACTTCCGATATGTTAAATTTAGAAACGAAACGGTAGTTATCAAGTTTCCGGATTCGTTTATAACGTACATTTCGGTAACGTACATTTCAATTTATGATTTTTTAAAATTTTATGACACATTTTTATTTGGGTTGTAAAACATTTCCCAGGTTTTTTATGAAAGCAAAGGGTTGATAATTCATTGGTATTTAAAACTTTTCTATTAGTAAAGAGATGACAGAATAACATAGGGTAACGTACATTTCCTTCTTATCTCTACTGCTCAGAATATAATTTTTTCTCGTAAGAAATTTTAATTAATCATATGGATCAAGTGCAGTTTATTTTATAAATTTGATAAAAAGAATATAAACATTGAATATTAATGATTTACTGCATATTCATCAACATGAGAAATGATTTGTAGGGTCCACAATCAATGCGCAGACTCGTAACGTCAGCGGAAATTAGATTATGCGACATGACATTGCAGGCGAAAAAAATACTTATAATAACAAAGACATTGACCGATGTATATTTGCTTTATATCTTAAAGATCTTGTGTTTTGTTTTATCAGAAAATTTTAACATGGGAATCACATCCGACGTTTTTACAGGTACGATGCGGCATGAAATATCACCAAGCGACGGTATCGTACACTTCAAAACGATAGTGTCACTATATGCAGAAACTCTCAAATAATCATTCCAATTTTATTTCATTATAAATTATTCTAAAATGGCATCACCCTATTCTGTTTTTTACGTGTTAAAATGACACCATTGAAGACGTTTACTCTAAATATAAATAGCGCGACATTGTTTGAACCCTTATATTGAGAACGGGTGAATGCGAACATACGTCTGCTGCACGACAATCGTAAGAAGCAAGTATTGTAGCCACGGAATTCCCACATTGGGAGTGTCAACCCGTCTCCAAAAATATCGTATCTGTCACCTACGACTGGCACGTCAAACGTTCATTTGTAATACGCGGCACTTGGAGTTACTTCAATACTATTTTCTTGTCGTGCGATCAGCCACGACAGCCAGATATAGCAAAACCCATATCTTACGCACGTTCCCTGGACACGCTCGGCCAGTTGTGACGAAGGCTTAAACAATGGCGATACACTGCAATAGCAGCAGCTGCTGTTTGTCTGGTTTTTGGTTTGTTTGGTTTTTGGGGGGTTTTTTTTGTTTTGATTTGTTTTGTTTTTTTGTTTTTGTTTTTTTTTTTACCTCCAATACGTTTTAAACAAAAACTGGACTTTTCCTAAAGTGTTCCATAAAGGAAGAAAGAAACTGAATATTGAAAAGCAATGTGTAGAGTTTTTTCTTATCTATTATTGCTAGTTGAAATATGCCCAATATCTCAACACACTACCTACTGTAAACTATTTTTGAAAGTGCAGAAATTTTTCAAATTTACGATTTGTTTAAAAATGATCCATTAACGATGTTGCGATTATGTGTGTATTGAAACCTGATAAGCTAAAGTGGGCGATTCCAAGAAGAAATCTTTGAAATTTTTCATACTTTTGAATAAACATCGTTTGAATCCTGAAGTATTTAGGCTATAGATATCGAGTAATTAAGCACAATGTGATTCGAGGATATCTTGGGGCAGAGTATAATGACTATTTGACATGAAATCAACAAAAACATATTTGTTTTCAAGTTCTAAAATTACAACAGTCCTTTCATATTACATTTGAATTTATGGCTATATATAGTATTTTATTTATTAATTTAAAAGTAATATCAGTTTCAGTTTGAGCTGATCTTACTTTTAAATATCGATGTTGTTCACCTATAAAATGTCTGATTATGCCTAATCAACCGTAGTCTTGACAGCGTTCTATATTATTGACCATACATATTCTAATCGATCGATGGTTTGGATAGATTTTACCTCATGGTAGATAAGGCCTGACGGTGACACTTCATTCATACGACTGATCACTCTCCTGTTGGAACCGTCGTAATTACAGCCCTCCAATGTCTGTCTGTCGTGATCTGCCCAGTACAGCTTGTTATTGTCAGTGTCCACAGTAAGGGAGATAACCATTAATAGGCCTTTGTATACAATGACCACTCTGTCCTGTCCGTCTAAGGAGGCTTTTTCAATTCGTGGATTTGGACCATTATCAGAGAAAAACATCAATCTGTTCATAAGGAAAATTATGTATAGTTTGTCTTCTATGAATTGCATGCATTAGAAAATCACAAGTCATAAACCCTCATTCGGTAAACATGGAATTAAGGACTCGGTCCAGGAGGTGATCATTCAGACATAACTAAAGGCAATAAAAATCACACTTGATTTGTCATTTGATTATATATATTTATATACTTACTGATCATCCCTAAAGAATTTTCTCTTAACATAATAAACTCAACTACCCCCAACTACTTGCTCCAAAAATATTTCCACTTGTTTAATTTAAAGAATTTTTCCATGCGAGAGCAGGTCGCGAGCGTGAAATGCCTACAAACCCTACAATTTCTACCAGTAAGGTACATGTAATTGCAAAATAAAAAAATGGACATCAAAGTAAAAAAACGTTTAACGACTTTATATGCACTTCATAATCATTTACCCATCCTCGGGATCCAAAGCAAGTCCTTCAGGTTTATTCAAATCTTTTCGAATGACCACTTTATAAATCATCTTTTTGGTGTCGTATGCTGGTTTCATAGCAATCCAATCATGCAAAGAATCGCACCAATACAAGTTACCCGTGATATAGTCAAAGGCGATTTGTTCAACCCCTGCATATCTTCCATTGTACGAAGTTGAAAACTTCTGAGACTCATTTTGCCAGACAGAATAATTATGCACAATATAAATGCCATTATGACGGGCTGCAAAAACGACCGCTTTCTTTGGATCGGATGCCAAGCTAGTGATCAGTGCATCTGATGGCCATACAAATAAGTTCACAGCATTGAAGGAGCTTGTTGAGTCCTCTGGAATTTCCGTTATTGATGTTATTGATGCAGGGTTGTATTTTCCAACAATGAGCCCTTGTTCGCTTAGAACACCTGAACATAAATATCGAGTTTAAACTACATTAAGTAATGACATGTTCTTTTTTCATTTAATCCATAAATTCAAAAAATGTCAATAACTAAACAAAATATCTCGAATTCAAAACTTGATTTAAGAAACAGTTTAATTGTATCAAAATATGATATACAATATTGGAGTACATTTTGGTAAATCCATGGTACAGTTAAAGTAGAAATGTATACAATCTTATATACTTAATGATGGTATGGAAAGGTACAGGGCTGAATAGTAAAGCTATACCCTCTTAAATTCGCAGAATGCCTTATACAGGGACGTAGCATCAGGGGGGCCTGCCCCCCCCCCCCCTACTTTTTCTCGCCGCAAAGATTTTTCTTAAATTTACATATCTGAAAGAATTTTTTGTGTGTGTCTCCCCCCCCCCCCCCACTTTCAAAAACGATGCTACGTGCTTGTTATAGGGACGAAGCCAACAGAAAAATGATCATCACCGACTTTTAAACTATACATGTAATCTCTACTAATATAACTCATAATTATGTTAGAGGTATGAACCCTTTAAACTCTTAGGTAAAAGGTCAAAGCTATACGTAAATGTAGAGGTTAAATGTTAAGGGCAATATCCAGGGTTGCTTCTATTGTGTATCGTTACATTGGAGGGAGGTCTCCCCAGCACAAGTCATAATATAATTTGAAGTGGGGGGTAAGAGTCAGAGGAATCTTGGATAACCCTTAAAGGCTTTCATATTTCCGTTAGATACACGTACATACGATCCACGTATTTTAGTCTTTTTTTAAAGGACAGCAACTTGTTTTTTTTAAGTAAACTTAACTGAAACTATGGGTAATTCTAGTCGCGCGAGAGAGCAAAATCGAAAGCGAAACCTCTACCATGGACTGTGTTAAGAACAGGAAGTAATATCTATATGACGGGCTGCACAGTTTAAAACGCATTTAAGGCAGTCTTACCAACAATAGAACATTGTATCGATCTTTTAAATCAAAATACTATCGTTCTAATAAACGTGTGGTCAATTGATACGTAGATATGCTGATATCGAATTCCAATGTTTCCGACTCAATTAGACAGCTCCGAATAGGCTCAATGCAAATGCAATTAAAGAGGGCATGTAAAATAAGAATACACACACGTGCATACAAAGACATGTAACTATTATACACATATTCTACCTGTAAATACTGACACAAATACTTACATTACCTTGAGTAAAAGTCGCAGATTTTTTTTTCAAACCCAAAAATGCGTAAATAAACAGACAAAAGATAATGAAGTATGAGTTCAACCTAATAAAACATAGTTCTAAAAACTGATTCTTTTTATTTTACAATTAATAATCATTATTTATATAAGTATAAAAATTATGACATATATGCATTAAAACTAAACAATTATATAATTATTTTTTTCAAAATATTTATCGGCATCATAATGATCCCTTTAATGTTTGCCAAAACCATGTGTTCAATACATTTTTATAGATATGGACAAATGCGTTTTCTTTCTGTTTCTGTTCTGAAACATGACCATGCGATGTAGTATTGGCATGTTCCTTAAACCATTGTATGAATTGTGCACTTACCAAAGCAAAAACGCTCCAATAAAAATACCATTCCAATAATCAGAAGCATCATTGAATACAGACATTTATCCGTTTAGATACAGTTACATGTGTTGAAACCTGGGGAAATTTCGAAGAGGAATCCCCGTTGTTATGAACTGCATTACATAATATAAGGTGCATGTATGTGCCAATGATTTAAAAGTTTAAAGTACACTGACATGGTCTACTAATATACGGTCCACCGTTATATAAAGTACTGCGCTGTTAAAGGACTTGTATGTTGTTATACACCGACAGTTTCGGAACTTTAAACTAAACACAATTTATTTCATCAGAAAAATGCAAGGAAAACAAAATTGTAATGTGATACGCAGTGATTCATGAAACAGAATCAG
The DNA here is from genome assembly GCA_016163765.1 of Magallana hongkongensis. NCBI lineage: Eukaryota > Metazoa > Mollusca > Bivalvia > Ostreida > Ostreidae > Magallana > Magallana hongkongensis. The sequence continues at coordinate 71,392,576 of WFKH01011581.1, forward strand.
TGATGTCATAGCACGTTATCTGTACCATAACCATTGTATATGTCTCATTTTTTATAAAAGTGCCAAAATTGTTCTTTAAACGATATTTCAATGACACATATATTTCTTTATTTCTTTTTACACAATGTACAATGTTCGGGTAATATTTTATACCGACAAATCACAACGCGTCACTTTCATGTTTACGACCATTGACACTGTTTATTCTACTACGACAAGAGGCCCAACAGTGACCCGGATATAATACTACACGCTAGGCTTAATAGTCACCCGGATATAGTGATACACACTAGGTTCAACGGTCACCCGGATATAACACTACACACTAGGCTAAATAATCACACCGGATATAATACTACACACTAGGGTCACTAGTCACCCGGATATAATACTACACACTAGGCTCACTAGGCAGACGTTAGGACAGGAATCTCATTTTAACCCTTACTATTATTTGCAATTGCATATAACGTTAATTACAATGGGCCAACGTAATAACGCCAGCATGTTTGTGTAATGTTGCGCCGATGAGCAAAATTAAAATGACCCAATGTTATTTTCCGATGTTGTTCGATAAATATAAGCATGACTTCTGGGTCAGAAGGGCAAAATTATTCTCTGTAACTTTCTCTCCATAGATTATTTTGTTTGTCATGCATTTAAACAGCGGGAAACTTACGACTTACCTCTAACCGTAATTTTATGGGAAAACTAAAACTGTAGATTCAGTCCTGAAACTAGAGCAAATAACTTACAAAAAATCTATGATTTATATCAATATGAAATCATGTATGTTTGTGAAGTTTGAGAAGCGAGACCAACTGTCCAATGTGACGTCTAGTAAGCTAGACTTCTATGTTTCAATAAAACAATAAAATGGTTTCTTTGGTGATTCATGCGGGTATGAAGGTAACTAGCACAATGATACTGTAGATTCCTTATTTTTCGCGAGTACTTAACTCCGCGATTCAACCGTTGTGCATCAAATCGCGAGAATATGAAATCGCGAACACCAGATTTTTATCATAGTTTCTTTAGTTTACATCTGTCAGAAAAATAAAAGCGAGATTTTAAAATCCGCGAGATGTGCCTCTCGCGATTTTACGCGGATATTGTTTCCTCGCGTTTAATTAGGAATTTACAGTAAATGGAAATATCGTACGAGTTGGGCTTATTATTTCACTGTGTGTCTGTACCCTGATCGTTTATAGAGAGAAAAACATTTGTTCTCTTGATCTTCTTCAAATTTACTACACCAAGCACTTCACCTCATTCCCTGGGTTACATGCCGTTGGTTTTGAATTCTACCTGTTTCTTTGTTCTTCTTTCTATTCGCATTTCTCTTTCCCTTTGTTTTGCTTCTACTAACAACTCTCCTATATTTCACAACACAGCTGTTTATAAACTCCTGGAGAAGTCCACTCTAAGAGAAGACATATGCATATTATTTCATTTTCCCCCACATTAAAAGTTTATTGGTAGAAAATTGTCATTACAGCTCTATAAAAAAGTTCTCGGGGCATCTTAAGAACCTCAAGGATAATCTTCGGGTTTTCTCCTGGTATTCTCAGAATCCAAGATTATATTCTAAGACCATTTTCAGGTTCTCTAACGTTTGAAGGTACCTTAGTACGACACTATTGGTCTTTCGGGGTATTCTTAGTACTCCCAGTACAAATCGGAGTATCACTGTACTTTAAACAAATGTGTCCTTGGTTTATAAACGTTTTACTTAGTGACTGTATACTATTCATGACCCTGTGTGATAGCTTACAGGTACTAGGTGAACGACTGTGAGATACCAGGTATGATATTGTTTGTACTGCGCAATAAAACAATATTCGGAGAAACAAAATAGGTTTGTGCGTCACATCGCTTGCCTGAACAGCAGTGTTCTAGTTAAAGTATCATTCATAGATTGTTCATTGCATCAAACGTCCAACGGCATATTCATCCCAGAAATACTTTCCATCAGTCATGATTGTAACAAACTTAAAGGGCAGGTGACACAATCAAAAAAACATTGAACTACAAGTTGGATTGTGAGTGTGATAAAATTTCTGCAAAATTTCCCTGGCTACTCCCATCTTTTTCAAAGCTATTGCTGAAATTTTGAGCTGAAAAGACGCGTAAACTCAATATGCATATCTGAAGCCTCTGAGATCGGAAACCTTCGATGCGACGTCAGAGCCGACTCACACTACCAATTTGCTGTATGCTCTTATCTAAAATCTGAAGTCAATAAATTTTGCTAATTGATATTTAAAGTTTGAGAACCCTGTATAAAAACATGAATTATTCTAAGCTTAGAAACTCCATTTCTGTTTTCTCAGCCATTATGAATTGGAGTAAAAATGGTGATCGACTGTTAAATTATCTTTTAATTGACCTATGTGCTTCATGTTGGAAAAAATGTGTCAGATTTTGGATTTCCCAAATATAAAAGCTCATCAAAAATATGAAATCATTATTGCCAAAGAAAGGATTTTGTTTTGTCAACACATAGTAAGTAATAATGTATAGAGACTTAGCATTTATGACCAGATATGTAACCGGATCCTAAACCCTAATTAAGTTTATTGGACTTATTTAAGGATTGGATTTAAGAGGTATTACCAGAAATACTAGTACATGTGAGCAAATATGTTTGTAAATTTCTAGAGGTCCACAAATTCAGGGGTCTACCTTATCTTAATATTAACAACTCAAACATCTTTTGATTTCATTTTTGAGTGTGTTATTTGATCATTTTTGTTTTTCTGGTTACTTTATGCAAAAATATCAGTTGCTGTGACACATTATTTGCATTCATCATCTGTCTGAATATAATACCACACCATTTTAATTTATACAAGGACTTTAATTTGTGACTGAAATTTAATTAAAAGAACAACCGATTTTCATAATCAATATTCATATTCATATTCATATCAATATTTCATAAGGCTGAGACAATATATTTCTACATAGTATTCAGATTTTAGAAACGTATTAATCTCAGACTCCCTGAATTTTTTATATCCAAATGGAATTTGATCTTTTCTTTAATAATTTATGAAGATTTTATTTTAAGTAGTACTTCTGAGTTGTCTATTATGCATTCTTTGTTGATCAAACTTTATAAAAAAAAAAACAACCCAAAACGAGCTGTTATGCACACTGATGACTTCTTATATACTGACATATATACTGACATATATACTGACATTAGATTCAGATGGACAATAAATAAATATTATTGAAATCAATGTTTCGGATCAGCAAGATTGGATCAATATGGATCCCAAATGAGGTGGGCACCTGTGCATTTTCAAGCAAATTTCCATCTTTACTGAGTTAACTGGTATTGAGAATCTATAATAAAGTTGCATGTTGCCTGTCTGGCTGACAGGATGATTATTTGCTATTATCAATCACAGAATTTTCAGATTCAGTTAATTTAATTACTTATTATTTTGATAATTTTCTATTAACGGTATCTTATGTACACAAAATTTCTCCCTAACTCCTTTAACCCATGATACTACATGTATATTCTTGTACATTCTATAATCTCACTTCTTTGTCTCCGAAGAGGGTTCATAAAGCTAGGCTTTTCAATAAAATATGTATTTAATAAATTCACTTTAAAATGATAGTGCTTTATTTCAAATTGAAGGCTCGAAATCATCTTTTGCAACACAAATACAGTATCCTCAGTAAAAAAAAATCCTCGTCCATTGCTCTGTTTACTATGTAGCCGATTGCTGACTAGGTCATCTCTGACGAATAACACACAGGGGTTTCTTTTCTCATTGAAGATCGGCAAAACTCGGAGATCGGCTGCAGCTGGGATTTTCAGCACACTTGATTGAGCTGTGTGTTCTTATCTAATACTAATCAAGTGGGAATATTGTTATAAACTGATTTATATTTTTCAAAGAAAATGTTTTTAGAAGAAAATGATTTTGTGTCACCTGTCCTTTAAGAGTAAACCATATCAGAATGTTTCCATTTAAATGTACGTGTTTTGTTTTTGTTTGTTTTGTTGTTTTTTTTTTTTTTGGGGGGGGGGGGTTAAAAGTGTTGTGCATTTACTTTTTTTTTTAAATAAGATAACGATGTTTGTGACACCCTTTTAACGTCAGTTTTAAGTGGTCAAAAAACTATATCCCTTTCTTTTAAGTTTTCATTTTTCATCGGAAGAACACAAGTATTTTTTATCTTAAAACTACAAAAATTTATTGTACCTCCTTTTGGTTTTAGAAATTAAACAATAAATTCATATTCGTCTTAAGATTTTATCTTTCATCTAACCTTGACTCCATGGGGGATCCCTCATTGACCTTGGTACAGGTTACTGTTTGTTAAAATGGGGGGGGGGGGGGGGGGCATAGCTTGATGGTACCCCTCTATAAAACAATTTATAATTTTATACTTGCAACAAACAATGATAATGATGAAAAAAAATTAAATTGCCTATCTTTGTGTCATGTCTACTTCCTCCTAAAGAAGCAGCATGTAACGGTTACGAGGGCAATAGCCATTTTTGCAGACAGACGACCCATTGAAGCTTTCCTTCGGGTGAGCTAAAAACGAGAAAAAAAGGTTGAATATGTAGTTCACTTTATACAGTAAATTAACTTATAGGAAATATTTTTTAACATAGAATTCAGACAAATATCAAGATAGAATTTGTTAACATGGTATGATTTAACAACATTAATATTATCATATAAGTTAATTTGTCTGTTATTAAAAGATTTATGTAAAAGATAAACTAGCAAATCATTTTAGAAATAAATCATGTCATATACTTACGCCACCTTTGTATTTAAAGCTGAAAATATTCTATGGGTTTTTTTTAAAATAGTATTTGTTCAAACTTAACAAAAACAAGACAGAGTATCCCGTAACTCGAGTTAAAAAACAACAAAGGAAAAACGTTTGTGAAAAAAAAATGTGTTGAATTATATACCTTCTCGGGAAAATGGTTGAGATCACATTCTTTGAATTTTTTATCATCTATTTTTATAATCACCATTAGGCCATTTCCTCTCAACAAAATATTGATCATTGCAAAAAACTAGGTAAATGAAACTTGATTAAAAATAAAGAAGATAAGAAGAACGATAGTCTATTAATCATTTTAATGAAGAAATGGATGAAGTTTGAACGTAAAATATTACATATCACTTTTCCTGGCTATGTTTATATCATAATAAATCATTGACTACTAACGTTAACCAAATTGTAACCTCACGCGTTTTGTGTACGTGCGGATACTTTTTTATCGTTTAGTTATCGTTTATTTCAAAACAACGTTTATCAACATATCAAGCAAGAGTTGAAACAAAGCTTGTGATTATTGTCATAGCCGCAAATATCCCTTTCACACCTAGATGTTTCAGATAAGATGCCGTACATATGATATTACGTGCGGGGTCACCCATGTGGTACATTAGATATCAGTCACTATAAATACCTTTATTTGCCTGTGACTTTCATTAGTCCTTACCTTGAAAATGCCGCTCACATCCTTTCTCCCTTTTCTTTATATTTCCGCTTTCTTCACGTATTTCCCCGTCTCTGGCTTTGAACACAATGTCAAGCCTCATTGTCCTCCTGACAAAGAAGTTTGTGAGTTTGATTGGGTGGTCGATTATGTGGAAACGATGATATATTACGAGGAAGGGGGTGCTGGACATCCTATTGTTGTCCGCAACGGTTCCCTGTACCAACGGACTAACTGCAACACTTTTATTCCAATTGACATCAGTAAAGGTGAGAGAAGACTTGCTATTATTATTAAGTTTAAATAAATACATATAATATTCAATCAGCACCTTCTTTAGTTGATTTGAGTTTGGTATAGGTGTGTATATATATATATATATATTTTTTGAAAATTACAGATTCGGAAAAAGCAATATTTGCAGATGGGTCTTATAAACTGATTTACGGAATAAACGGGCAATATCCGGGTCCATCTCTTGTTGTTTATGAAGGTCAACAGGTAATTGTTTATCGATCGATAAACGAAAGGACGAAATTATTTAAACTAGATTTACATATTACTTCAGATTGTCCATTACTGTATTTTACCAAAATCCTTTAGATAGAAATGATTGTCTATATTTATCTTACAACCATACATGTCTAGTTATACTTACACTGTTTATGTATTGTACTTTCAAAGTATTTTGCGTTAGATCCAGTGTTTGACTTTCACTGTTTAGGTGGTGGTGAATCTGAAGAACAACCTACTGATGGAGGGACTGACTATACACTGGCACGGCATGGTTCAGTGGCACACTCCTTGGATGGACGGGGTGGGAACTGTGTCCCACTGCCCTATCAATCCCGGGGAAACCTTTCAATATAGGTTAAACATACAAGTAACAAGCAATTGACCTTACACTATTTTAGGAAGCCTCGTTGTCAACAAATTAACCATCAGATCTTCCTTTAGTTTCTTTAGAAATAAATTATCTTTTAGCAAAAAATCACATATTTTAGCTTTTATATTTGAATATTTTGCTATATTTTTAAAGAGGGCTCATTTTATAAGGAGGTTATTCAAGTCTAAAATTTGCTACGAAATCCCAGCCCTCTTCAGCCGGTTGGATGGAATTTCAGATTTACGTGTATTATGATTTTAACGATGCAATCATAACAGCGATGGTTTGGATATCTTCTAGATTTTGCCGATCCATGGGAAATAACTGGTTTGATTGTGTTATTGTTTGACCCCGGGTTCTTATTAGTTTCTTTGTGTTTTTTAGGTTTTTGGCTGACCCCCCGGGTACTCACTGGTATCACTCACACTTAGGCACAGAGCGAACAGACGGCCTCTCCGGAGCTCTCATAGTTCTTCCAAAACCGGACACACCGGAAGTAAAAGATCTGTTTATATATCTGCAGTCGAGTTGTTTTCATTTTTGTAGATATTCATAATACATTGATTTTTGTTTTTATGTAAGGGCCTAAGAGATGATTTACCTGAATTATCCGGGGATTTTGTGATGGTCGTCACGGATTGGAAGCTAGATGCTTCTGTCGAGACCAAAAACGAGGCAGACTGGGGTCTCAATCCGTACGTATCAGTCCCATTTGTGTTGATACTTACTTTAAAAAAAATCGTAAAAAGTTTATGAACCAATATGTTCATTATTCAGCTATTCATACGGATTCAACGAAACTAAATGCTACTCGATCACGTTAGACGCCACGGGCGGAGCTGTTGGTCTCTTTCCTTTTGAGTCTGCACTGATTAACGGAAGGGGTACGACAAAAATCAAATATTGTTTTAGTTTAGTTTCACGGCAGGCGTGACCGGTCAGCAGAGGATGTTCACTCCTCCATGGCACCTGATCCCACCTCTATTTTTTAAGAGGTCCGTGTTCGCTCTGCTCCTGTTTTGTAATTTCCCTCTGGACTTTTGATTAGGAACACTCTTCGTTATCATCACATGACATTTTTTCTTTATTTTATCTACAAAATTACGTATCTATCTATCTATCTATCTATCTATCTATCTATCTATCTATCTAT
>WFKH01011581.1:71436660-71453526 GCA_016163765.1 Magallana hongkongensis
TCTCTCTCTCTCTCTCTCTCTCTCTCTCTCTCTCTCTCTCTCTCTCAAATCTCGTACATGACATTGATACATTACAATATACTTTGCGATAAAGGTTTTCAGATCCATGATTTGATAAATTAATTTATATTTTGAATCTCGATTTTTAAATCTCAAATCTCGTATTTCGAATCCCGTATTTTAAACTTCGAATCTTGATTGAGCTTTATGGGCTTTCGTACAGATGGCATATTTTACTTTAAATTGCAATAAATAATTTTACAACTTCCGTCAGATTATTTTGAGGTCAATATCTTTACATTTGTAAAGAATAACCGCTTCTTGATTTTTAAAGGTTAATCTTTTGGACGGAACTAGGAACCCAGCGAATCGGCAAAGCCCACATGGATGGAACATCAATTCAGGATATTGTTACAGTTACAGTTAACGCATTTTGGTCCAGTAGCGTGGCCATAGATTTTACAGGTACTATATTTGTTTTTGCAGTTTTTGACATGTTTTGTTTTGTTAATTGTTATATGCATATACTATTTGACTTGCAAATGATATAAAAATATAATTTTCCTTTTCTTAATAAATTTATTTATTTTTGTTTTGTTTATACTTTTAAAAAGACCAACGATTATATTAGATTGATGATTTTCCTGATAAAATAAAGTCTTCCGATTTAAATGGCGATGACCAAACGTTTATAGCAGTTGACTCGTTTTCTCACATGAGGAGTATTTTTGTGCACGGGAACTATGTTTATTACACAGGTTTTAAGCGCCAGTAAGTACTTTTGATATGTGCTGAATAAGGAAAGATTGCATTCGTTATATATCCATATTTCTGATTTTAAATTTCTGATTTTAAATTTACTGAAAATATTTTTCTTCTGATTTAAAATGTACTGAAAATACGAGTCCCCCCCAAAAAAAAATTAAAAAAAATACTTTATAATAAATAGGCAAGTATTGAAAATACATAAAACAACAGGAGCTAGAGTTCCATTCATGGAGAAATATCCAGAGCTTGGGGTATTGTGTAATGTTTTTGTATTCATGCAGAACGATTCTACTGACGGTAACTGTAAATTTTTTTTCTAAAAAAAATACATGATTCATTATATTTATATCGTGTTTATTTTTTTGCAAACTTTCCTATTTCGGCTTTATATGACCACATCTTAAAATAATAACATAAAACAGACTTTTTTAACGTGCCAAGAATTTATTCAATTGAATTTATTTCTTCAATTTCAAACATAAAAATGTATTTTTTATTGCAGTACATCCCCTTTGTGTGCAAAATAACGGATTATGCAGCAGGTTTTGCCTCCCAGCCCCGAGAGGGAGAACTTGTGGTTGTCCTTACAACGTAGAACTTCTACCTGACCAGAAAACCTGTGAAGGAGGTAGCATAGAGACAGGATTAATTAATGATTAAGTATTAGTTAAAATGTATTATTTTTAAATTGCAATAAGCTATGTATTCTTTCAACAGTTCCCGTTTGTCCGTTCTTATTTTCCAATCAACAACTCCTTAACTGTCCACCATATTTGGGTAAATAATGTGAATTTGAGTGTAATCCAGGATTCAGGAAAGTGTCTAACTCATCTGTAAGCTTAGTCAGTGGGAACCAGACATCGACACACTATATATAGGTAAAGTGATATACTATTGTTGATTATTGTTATAGCACACATTGTTCTACTATTACGAAATCACACCCTCTTAAACTTTTTGTGAACAAACGTAAAACGATATTATATGATCTTTAAAACTTAAATATTTTTGTTAAAAATCTAATAAGATGATAATTTGAAATTATTGTAAAGTAAACTACGATTAAGTTTTGAAACCAGACTGCACTAGAAAAGTTGGTATGTCGTGTGGGTTTCTTTGTAAGCACAGCTACGTTGCTGCGTATTCTGGTGACATAGTTTGTGGTGAAGATTGAACATGGGATCAGCCTGTAGATACTCTTTGTACAATTTAGGAATTATAATAAACAATTCACTAATATATTTACTTTCAATGATGAGTAAACAGGAAATTATACAAATTTTTAAATAGTACCATATATTTTACAGCAGTCATTTTTATGGCCCTAAATTTGAATATCGGGTACATGTTGTTCAAGGAATAAGCTTATATACTTATTTATTTGCTAAAATTATGTATATGAATTAGAACTAAAATATAACTTACCTTAATCGTAACATAAATACAAGTGGAAAAAAATCTTTTCTTAAAATTAATACTGGTTATATTCGCTATCACTGTCGTTATGTTGGAAGCATATGGAAACAAGAACGGTACTAGATTCGATCAATTATTATTCATGACAATATATTTTGGTTATACTTTTTCCTGCTCCTATTCAGTCTTTGTTTTGTTAACATGAACAAGGACAGTGTTGTTGGTTGGACCCGTTCGATAAATGTCGAAATATTTAGTGTGTCATGATTGTGTAATTATTTTTAACACTTACTACAGGTACCAACACACAGGAAGCTTTGAATATGTTGATTGTATATTATTGTATTAATAAGCACTAAGGATTTTTTTGCTTTGATCTCAATCATAGGTTGTGTGTTCTGCTTGTTTTGGAGGAAGAAACAGAATCAGTAAGGCATTTTTCTGTAAAAATCTAATCACAATTATCTCAACCAGCAACATTTCAGCTGCATTTTTCTAAAGCAAACGCAAACGATGCTCAATAATTACCCAATATGATATTTTAAATATATGTAAAGTTTTTCTGAAAGATGTTATCTTTCAAATAACTATTTCTTGTTTGAGCAGAACAACTGACAGAGTCCAGAAAATTCAGAAAGTATGTACATTCGAACTTACACAGATTGGCATGGAAACCGAGCTCCTGACGGAGAGGGACAAAGACCACGAACCCAAGGATTATGGTAAACAACCACTACTGTCATTTCTTCCCATTTGTGACCAGTCATATTGAAATGTTCCCCGACGGGCTCCTTGATTTTCTTGGTCTTTATGGTCGAACGGTGGTTGTTGATTCTTCTGCGGAGGTCACCTATTCCCCCAATGTATTGCTTAGAACAAACCTTGCAACTGATGAGATAGATGCAGTTGTCTGTGCGGCAAGACGTGTTGCCCAATATTTTGTAGGTACGACCCGTAATGGGGCTTTTAAAACTGTCCGTGTTGATGCTGCGCTTGCACAACAGGCATCTGGCGTCTGAACACGTTGTAAAGCCGGCAATGGGCAATGGGTTGTCTAATCTCGCTCTCACTACCATGTCCTTTAAGTTCCTTGGGCGCTTAAATGCAGCCATTGGTGGATCCTTGAAAAGGTCAGCCATTCTTTCGTTAGTGTAAATAATGGGCAGATTATTTCTAAGGATGCTGTTAAGGTTTTAAGGGCGGGATGATAGGTAGTGACAAGTGGAACCCTGCTTTTGACTGATTTCTCTTTGTATTGCAGAAGCGTTTTCCTGTCTTTTGCACAAATCTCATCAATTGCAGATTGCACTGTGTGGGCTTTATAGCCTCGGTTACACAAATGGGACTTTAATATCTTGCTCTGTTCTTCAAAGATTTCATGAGAAGAACAGATTCGTCTGATTCGGGTTGTTAATCCTTTAGGAATTCCTCTAAAAGTATGGGGAGGGTGGCAGCTAGACGGCTTGAGATAGAGATGAGAATCAGTGGGATTCGAATGGAGACTGAATTTTATTTTACCATCTTCCAGAGTTGATGTAGTGTCCAAAAATATGTTTTTGGAACTAGAAATATCATCTGTAAATTTAATTGAAATATTGAAGGAGTTGGCGAAGATTATGAAATCATTTAGTCTCTGTTTTCAACCAATTTCATCTCAATATCGTCTATGAACCGCAACCAGCTCAAAGGTTTGAAGCGAGCTCTAAGGAGCTGGTTGCGTACTTATCTTCCCATAAAAATGTTGGCGTAAGAGGGAGCCATTTTGGTACCCATAGCTGTTCCACTTATTTGAATGTAATGTTTGCCATTAAACATGAAATTTTTCAGTTTGAGAACATGTTCAAGGAGCTTGAGTAGAGATTCGGTTCATGGATGTTGAATCGTTCTACTGTCCCAGACCTCCCTGCATGCCTCGATACCTTCTTCATGTGGGATATTCGTGTACAAGGACTTGACATCCATAGTAACGAGAAGAGTATGGTCTGGAAGGCGAGAGGAAGGTGTTTTATTGAGGTAATCTGTCGTGTCCTTGAGGTATGATGGCAAATCTTCTACGTGTGGACGGAGGTGTAGGTCTATAAATTCAGATATTTTCTCCGTGGGATGACCAATGGCACTAACTATAGGGCATCCAGGCATTCCTTCCTTGTGCATTTTTGGGAGCAGATAAAATTGACCCGGTCTACAGTTGGTTGGACGAAGCGTTTCGTAAACATTGACACCAATTTCATCCTTTTCATATATTTCGTCTAGGGTGTCGGTAATGAGAGCTGAGAGCTGATATTTCTTTATTTTTAACTTAATTATTTTTTTTTTTTACTTTACATCAAACTCCGATTCATTTCAAAATTAATTAAATACTTTGGGTCTAAACCAAAGCGCCGTACGACTTAACATCGGGGGTTTAAATTATTTTCCATTATTAACTCGGACATCAATTTTAATAAGCTTAATTAACTCGATCAGGCGTGAAGTTGACAGTCGACTGATTACTCTGGAACGATCGGCCGCATTGCCAAAACCTTTCCAACATTGATTATCAAAACTGTATAAAATGCAGTTATTATTTTTTATAGTTTCTTTAGTAGTGTTAGTTGTAGTGCTAGATTTTCTTTTCTTTGTTTTTACCAATGTAATTTATTTCTTGTGTCCTGAAAAAGGGACTGGTTGTCCCGAAAACTTTTAATAGTTCGAGTCGTTAGCCATTTTCAGTGCTTTATTTATTCAATTCTATATATATATATATATATATATATATATATATATATATATATATATATATATATATATATATATAATGAACTTATTCTTACCAAATTTTAAATTCTACAGTGTGTTACTTGCAATCAAACCGATTTTCTACTTTCTCATCAAATAATTAAGAGCATATATCCTTCATTGAACAACGAAATCGTGATTCAGAAATGATACCTTAACGATCATTAAAATATATTTTTGGCGTAGCATTCCACCTTAATAGTTAATTTTTTTCGTTCAAGATTACTAGAACAATTTTTAGTGACGAACTTCTAAAACTATGAAAACTTATACATGATGAATGATATTATTATGATATTAATCTTTGATCTGAAATTTAGCATTCATCTGTTATAATTCTCCTAAAACTGCTATTAAATAATTTTTAAAACAAACCACACACCGAACACGTCATAAACCTACACAAATATACACCCTAACTCTAAAGGTTGAACTCTTTCTCGGACATCTTTAAATAGTTTTACTTTACATACGATGAAATTTCTACTGAAAATCCTAAACGTAAAGTTTATTTAAATGGGAGGTTTCTAAGAAAGGCCAGCGACAAAGAGTGTCTCAACAGTACATTCGCGTAGTAAATCCCTTGTCCAAAAACCGACGATTTGTTTCGCTTCCTTATCCCTTTTCGAGAGTATATGATCAGCAAAGCAAAGATGCAAAGCACACTTAGAATACAATTTCGCTTACAATATAGCGCTTTTGCAAACATCAGACAATTTCATTATAATACAATATTTAGTTAAAATGTATCTAAAGAAATGTAAATTACGCAATAACTTGGTTTAAAGAGTTTGTTGTATGAATTATTATCTGAAGGTATCTTAGTACATGTTTACATTAAATTATCTTGGTTCATCACGGCTTTTGCAATAAAATTGAAATACACATTTCAATCAGTGACTTTTCTAAAACACACACTTTTATAGCTACATATAAAAAGACGATATGTTTGCTGGATCGATTCTACGTAGTTGTAGTTTTTTGTCTTTTCACTTTAATCATGAAAGGAATAGAATGTTCAAATAACATGCATCTAATCTGATTTTCATTTTAATTCAAATCGATATATCCTTGTATAATTCTGAGTATGAACACATTTAAAATAACTCTTTAATTGTACTACATGGTTTTTACAATTAGGGGCATTACAATTTTGGAAATAAATCATCACTCAGATTATCAATTGATTATATATACAAAGTGCTATATATATTTATCATTAAAGGATTCCTAAATTTATGACAAGTCAGTGGTAACAGACACCATTAAAAATCAATACCTACGTTTAAATAAATGAATTACAATATATACATATCTGTATATCCATTTCTTAGAAAAAAAAGTACTTCCTGTTTAAACAGAAAAAAATTAAGAAACCCAAAACATTAATGACCAAAACATGCATAATTTTATTTGAATCTACAAAAAATGATAAACATACGAGGATTGTTTGGAAATTATTGAAACAACACAATTATTTTCCTTTCTAATTGACAAATTTTGGTGAAAAATGGGGTAAAAATTGAAGAAACCTCAACAAACAATTGAACAAAGGAATATTAAAAGAATATTTAATATTTTGTTTACGACGGTAGTCGCTGGTCGGGGTACCCGGCGCAGATATAAACTCGGCGATTTCAAAAAAGGTATCAAGAGCCTTATTTTATCATGTTTTTTTTTTACTTATTGTTTAAGTAAAATTAAAAAAGGGACTAAATATCTAGTACTTTTAACACAGTAACTGATTTTAACAGTTCTAAAATATGTACAGAGACCTTTTTACATAAGGTTGATTTTTGGGTAAAAATAACTCGATTTTGTCACAAAAAAATCAGGAATGGAAAGAATTTGTAAATGTTGGAATCTTAAAATGAAAACAAAAGATGAGATGTAAAAAATAATTCATGTTTTCCGTTCGTTTGTAAGACGGTTAAAGCATAAGAGCAAGGAAACGCGTTAAAATGACGTTGCAATGAGTTGGCGGTTGCTCCGGGGCACTGGACGTAAGCAAGTTTTTCAGCTTACCAGGGATGATCTAATGATGTCATAGACTGGAACATTTTTAAATAGTGTCCTGGTTTACCTTTTGGTGACATTTCAAACGTTAATCTTTTTTCCTAAGGTAGTGAGAGTAATTGTCTTAACAATTTCCGAACAGCCCTCGTATATCAAAGAATAGGAAAAAAATACGAAACATATAAAAATTAATTTAAAGCAAATTGCCGAATGAAATCAAACAACAGTTTAAAAATAAATATAATATCAATGAGTTTATAAGAGGAATAAAAGAAATTCAATGAAATTAAGAAAATTAAAAGAAATGCTTAAATATTACAAAACTCCTGGTGTAAAACATCCTATTAAAAGTTATCTTTCTTTATTTTACCTGGTCTCATATGTCTTGAAACCATTTAAAAACCCCAAAAGTATTTCTTTAGCTTTTTTTATAAATAGGAAATATATAAAACAATCATGGGCATAGTAATACATACATGAGTTGTACATGAACATGTGCGGTCGTGCAAAAAAACGTGGTTCTCTTCAGAATTATGTTGCCCCCCCCTTCCATCCTTCCACCATTTGGCTTGCAATTTTATTTTCTTTGCTGTTGCTACCTATATTTTTGTAATTAAGATGCATTAAATAAATTCCAAAGATACACATATCCTTTCAAATATCCTATAGTGCAAATATTTTACATTTTGGATTAAATAAGAAAGAATTAGTCTTACATTCATCATACATATACTTTATTTGAATATATAATATCTGCTTACCTTTATCATCAGTCACAAATATATGATCATGTGCTGTATATGATATGACAAGTGTTATGCAAAAAACAGGGAATCCGTATAAAAAATTAAGGGCTTTCGCTCAAATCAAAACAGCTAAAAATCAATGTTGGATGAAAGCTTCAGCTACGAACAAAGTTTGACATAATCTTAGCGTTGCGGTAATTTCATACTTATCTCATCTCCATCGTAAGAAGAGTTCAACTAAACGGTGTACAGCTATTCTCTTTCACGACAGAATCATTCCGGAACAAATTGGATGTCAGATATGTTGTGACTGTAGCGATCTACCTTAAAAAGATTCTAAATCTAAATTTAAAACCAATGACAATTTCTTCGTCACAATATCCGATGATTAGAAATTAAGGGAAAAGGATGTAATATAGCAACTGCAAATCTCTAGTAGTTCTTTGATATATCACCAAGCCTTATTTTCCGACCCAGACTTTTGTGCTACGCAGAATTTAAAATACGTTTAATGAAAACTTGACATAGCTATTT
Source organism: Magallana hongkongensis (assembly GCA_016163765.1). Classification (NCBI taxonomy): domain Eukaryota; kingdom Metazoa; phylum Mollusca; class Bivalvia; order Ostreida; family Ostreidae; genus Magallana; species Magallana hongkongensis. The sequence goes on from WFKH01011581.1 coordinate 71,444,919, forward strand.
GAAAAACAATTAAAGAAACTTAATGCATAGGAAAAATGAGTATTTCATTGGCAAAATTGCTAAAATATAGGAACTATCTTTTGCAGACTTACTTCGTGTGCACATTGATTACTTGTGCTGTTCCTTCAGAGTGCATAACCACTGCAACATCATTCAGACACTGACATTATATTCAACATTATAAAAAAGTGATCATGTTGTTGTTCTTTATTTAGTTTCATATTTTATAAGCTACAATTTGTGAAATCCATGCTGTCATATTATGATTTACTACAATATGGTTCGTGTATGTGCGACGATAGGGTAAACAATGCAACGCAAGGAAACGTATTGTAATAAGAATTTCTAAAAATATATTTCCTGAAATTGACTGCTTTACTTGATGTTTCTTTAATTCTTCTTCCAAGTGAAATGGAGTCATATTTATCGTAACGTATTTGTTTTGTTTCGTAATCTCAATTTTTTGTAACTTTTTATAAAATGAATGACTTTAAGACTCTTTAGTTTCATGGGAAGGGAGAATGAACACAGTTTCTTTTTAATATTTAGTGAAAAGTTGTCTACAATATTTTTTTTTCATATTGGCCACGATTAACATCATTCATAATAACAATAACTGTCAGAAATTATAATCAAAATACTATTACGATAATCAAAATAATCTCAACGTCAAATCCCGGCAGTTAAAGTAATCAATCTCTATTTAAAAAAAGGTTTCATATTTTAGATCTATGGGGACATAAATACGGTGAAATAATAAATAGTAAGTAAACCGTGAAAACAACGATAAAGTCGTTGTCAGAATTTCAATATTTTAACTATAATTTTAAGCCAATATGCGTCAGAATTTTTTTTATTATTTGTTGTAAATATATTGAGTCAAAAACTTTTTTTTTCAATCACAGATTAGCTTTATATTAATTGTTAATATCTCTACCTTAGGTATGAATTGAGATGTGAGCAAAAAGAATATATGATCAGCAATAACTACTTCTACGTTTCCAATATATAGGTAAATAAGTGCCAAGGACGGTCGGCTCTTTTCATGCCCTTTACTCTGGTACTTGCTGTCTTTCCGGAAATCATTACTACTGATGCTTATTAGCACTCTAAACAATAAATGCAATACAACGGAACAGTTTCTGTTATATTCGGGCCACAGATTTAACTATTTTGTTTTCAGTAGTTTATACTGTATGGTTTCAGAAGTTTATCACTATTGCTTTTAGTTACTTTTTCCCTTAGTCCATTGCAACAGAAATAAAACAAACTTTTAGCTTCCTCCTCTTTTATACAAAGAAAGACAATATCAGATAAAAAATTTCAAGTTATTCCATGTCCAATATTGTTGTTATTTTGTAATGTTTTGGATTTGCTGGTATGTATTGTTTTTAAAGAATGTGCTCCATGATTCGTTGGATCGTTAATTCTTGATAAAAGATACCCTGATTATCCGCAAATATTTAGCCACCACAATTTTTTTTTAATTCCAGTCTTGCTTATGACACGTTAAATTATTCAACATATATGTCTAGTTCCTTTATCATTGATAATATCATTTTATTACAACCATAACAAATGGGAAGGCTTGATTGTCATGATAACAAATGGCTGCGCGGACAGTCTGACGATTTACACTAGAATAAACGAGCATTCATAACTCCTCGATTGTATTTCACCTCTATATCTAAAATCGATTGTATTTTACACAGAGACTGAAATCTCCGCGATCCAGTAAAATTATGTTGGCATATGATCAAATGCATTCCTTTAACTTTTCAAAAACTGCTTCAAAATGCATTGTTTGGCTAATTTTATGTTTACTACAATTAAAGTAGCTATAATTTATAAGTTTGACATCATTCATTAAATGGTTGATCCTATTGTGAAACGATCTGATCAACAGTAATAATGACTTACACATTTTTTCTCACTTTTTATGGATAATTGATGAGTTAATGAATTAGAGATAGATTTAACTATAATTTATAACATGTTTTGTTGAATCATATCGCTTATGCATGTGGCAAGTATTGCAGAAAAACAAAATACAGAAATGCATTTTATTCTGCAATGCTCGATACTTTCATAGCCACATAAATCACCAAAGAAAATATTTCATCTACAGAAATAAAATAATAATTCATCAGCAAGTTAACGTTGATATTTAAGATATTTAATGAATGTACATTAAAGACTATCTAAAGGTTTATTATTATCACTTTTTTACAAAACGGCTAATTGTCGAACTTAGTATTTGTGTAAAAGAAAATTTCTGTAGTACTATCAATAATTTAATAAAAAGCAAATGGTGATAAATAAGCAAAATATACACAAAGTGCAGTATGAAGCAAAATGTTGTTAAGTTGTTTACCAAATTCGGTTACAATTGTTTCAAGTTTCACCTGACGTAAGTATTCATCTAAGATATCTTTTAAAAAGTCAATTTTAAATAGTTTTCAAAATTATATTTTGTGCAAGAAAACCTCGTTTGCTGAAGATATAAGATTACCAGAAGAGATCACTTGAGTTTAGTTCTACTTTTGATACTAATGTTGTGTTAAATGTTTTTGTGCAAGTGTTTTTTGCGCCGTCAATGAACACCGATCCGAAAATGGATATGCCTAGAATTGACCCCTGATGGATTAGTTATTGTGTCCATAGAAACCTTTGATATACAAATCTCAATCATATCTTATTACGTTTGATTGAATATTTGAAGCCAATGTATTTATATCATAAATTAAAAGACTGTGCTTCTTCTCCAATGTCTAGATAATAAACGCAATGTAATTTTCCAAATTTTATGTTGGTAAACAAAATATAAAAAAAATATTGAAACAATTGTGCAAACTTTGTTTTGCTAAGTTAAATACTGCAATAAAGAAAAGTCCAGAATCATACTTGTTTGCTTGCAAGGAGATTTGTAGTGTGAAGGAGAAGCCAAGGTTAAGCTTTGTTAAGACACCTAAGATCACTCAAGGTAATCTTATATCATAGAATTTTATAGACGGAAAGATTGAAAACTAGACAAAAAACCCAGCAGCCAACAAATAGAAAGTTTAATACAGTATATGGGGCTTTAAATTACTACTCGCTTGCACAAAAATCGCGTCTTTTAACACTCTAACAGGGCAGAAGACACCATTTCAATCCATAGTACTAGTGATTTTAACCTAGTTAAGCGAGACCCAAAATGTGACTTGTAATTCAACAAACTAAGCCATCTTCTGTCGTTTAATGACGAAATTGTACCTTCACTTATTATTGGTTTACGTTTCGTATTTGATGTCATATTGCTTTTGTTTATTTATATATTTTTATCAACACCAAAACACAAACAAACATAGATAGGTGTGAATAATTGGTATTTTCACTGTTTATATAGTAGAGAAAATTATAAGCACATAAAATGCCCACATATAGACTGTACACAAATACATATAAATATTCTCACAAAGTAAACATAAGCATGTATAACATCATAGTAGTAGATACAATGAGGCTGAGGTTTATGATAAGAATAGAGAAAAAAAAGAATGAGTAGAGGGAATACATGGTTTTTAAAAAAATCATAGAAAACAATATATTTCAAAAAAATATGTATATATTGATTATCTTATAGACAATTACAATTGTTTGCAGATATCTTGCCAGTGTCGTTTCATATTTAATTGTATTTACAGTCTTTCAGTAGTAAATATGTTTCTATATACATGTAAAATATATCTGTTATTATTTTCTCTAGACAACCAAAGTACAGGGATGAGCCTGTAGTTTGCTTGTATTTAGATTCAAAAATGTACTGCTTGACAGCAAGAATGCGTAAATTCTGAAGTCTACAAATGTCTCTATTTTTATTTTTCTATTTATGTTTAAATTTTTCCAAACAGAACAGATATTCGATCAAATCAGACAAAAGTGTTTAATTTATTTAGCATCCATTCTTCCATCTTGAGCCAAAGCTCTTTTACATTTATACAATCATAAAAAGGTGTTTGTTTCTGTAAAATTCTTGAAAAAAGTGCATAGAAGAAGAAAAATTCAGAATCTTCGACTTGGAGAGATACTCGTAAGTTGGAGCTATTCTACTGAGTATTTGGAATTGATGCCACCGGAGTTTTGTTTCCTGTCCAACTTTAAAAGGAAGTTCAAATATAGTATTCCGTACTTTTTTCTGAAAAAAAAAATATCCAGTAGCTTGCTATTTTGTCACTGCTGTACTCTTTTTTTACTATTATATACATGTACCAGTAATTGATACTTATATTTGCATCCTTTTTTTGCTTATAATATTGCTTTTAAATAGCGGTGTCCTATTTTTACAAAATTATTATCACATTACTTGACCAATTAAAAGCTCACTTGTCATTTCTTAAGTTAGTAATGGAATGCATTATTATAAACTGCACAAGCACTAAACGGGCCTATTGTGACGGTATTAACTTCACTGAGATTCGAATGGTTTTGTGAACAAAATAATGCTCCGGGTTATATGATTATTTGTTCCCAACTTATTTCATCTTTAAAGTTTGTTTTAAATTCTTCATGATCAGAATAATAGCGAATCGAGCACAATGCCGATCAAATTCTTGTATATTTTCAATTATTTGTATTTATTGTGAATCCACCAAAATAAAGGTTGATTTCTCAAATTTTGTAATCTTGGACGAAATTAACTTTGATTTTGTTAAATAAGACAAAAATCGGAAACGTCTAGAATTTTATCTATTCCTTATTTCAGTATTTCAACTAAACGGGTTTAGATATTAGATTCAACCTTTGTGTATCTAGTTTTGCATTTAAAAAAATGACATGTTTTAAAACTTCATTTTTGTTTCCTTTTTGTATCCCATTATGCGTGCTTTCTTGGGTTCCCTGGTATTTCTGTTTTGTTATGAGTGTGATATTAACTTACCAACAGATACGGACAATGTTAGGGTTGGATGATTCGCCCAACATCACAGTCCTTGTTTAAGCATAACACATCATTTTTAACAAAATACAAGATAGTGTTACCACCGCCATCAGGTATGTTGAAACATTTGAGTTTTCTTTGCGTTTTTTATGTAATTTTCGTTGGTGTCCTTCAAACATATAGATATACAGTATATTCATTAATTGAATGAAGTGATATTTTACTGATCTCATTTTAATAACTTATACAAATATTTCCAGTTGTGCAGCCACTGGAACGGGGTTTTCATTCTTTTGAAGTTTGTGTTGGTGTTTCTCTTCGAAGGATTAAAATGGAACAGTCAAGGACGCTTCATGTTTTTATAATTCTAATTTTACTGCAACATTTATCCAATGGTAAGTGTACATTTAAAGCAGAAGTAGTGGCGTAATATACACACTCGCTAATACCTGATGTCATTTTTGTTTGATTAAAATTGTTATTTTATTTTGGTTATTTTCAAACCTGTCATTTTTGTCAAGTTTGCTTTAACGATAATTTTATGAAAAAAAGGTGTTTAAGGATTCTGTTAATGAATCTTTTTGAAGTAAGAAAAGTGAAAATAAGTTTTATAATTAGACTATCATTAACAAAATATGTATCTTCGAACCTCTAAAATGTTCTTTGTGACAAATATTGCAGACAACAATTTCTCAAACCACAGTGTATCTGGGCATTATCATTTTAATTCTTTTACTTTACATATATACTTTTAGCAATGAATAGTCAATAGAAGATGATATTTGTTTGTTTAACTCCCCACAGGATTTTTAAAATACCACATCTAATCCGCTAATTTAAGATCAGGTATTATTTTTGTAAATGTGGAAAACTGACCAAAAGGTCATTTGTTTGGTAGTAATGGATGTATATCGGTATTTATTTAAGTACAATTATGTAAAGTATATATTTGAATAAATTCAATATAATGGATTTTAGCGACAAGAAGGTAAAAAACTCTAAATCCCAGTAATTGCGGGAAGCAAATAATCGATGGGAGATCGACGGACAAAAGGAACAGTTTATATTATAACTAATAATGAGACCTATTCACAAAAAATCGTGCGTCCTCGATAACACCTTAAACTTACGACAAAAGTACGTTTACGTTTAGGAGCTATTCACAAAAGCTGTCATAAGATAATAACGTTGTCGTACGTCCATTACAGCTGTAACAGTTTCCTAGATATTGGTTACTTCTTTCTCTTCAATACGCCTGTTCTAATGTATATGTGTTTACAATTATCGAAAAAGAAAATCCACAGGCGCCTAACATAAAAAAATATTTCTTTTTATAGCAGATTATTATCTGTACTATAATAATATTATTATACTACCGGAAATAATCTTGCTATGAAATATTTGCAATGTTAGTTGCCTGTAAAAATATTTTTATTTCTGTTTATTTCACGTCTCAAACTTCTAAAAAACCTGCTATTTAATGTTATAAAAGATGGCATACTAAAAATACTGTTAAGTTTTCTATACAATCTAAATATGCAGTTTCTTTTCGGTCTGTTTGGAACTACTTCACCCGCGTGTCCATTGATAATTTCCTTTTGGATTTTTTCCTATATATATAAAATTTGTATTTTAATGAATAATTAATAATCGACATTACGCGATAAAGCATGTGTTAATTATCAAATCGACGATCATGGATTTATAAAAACGTTCAAGAAAATCTTTTTTATTTTACACCCCAATATATCATAAGAATTAATGGCCACTATAGCTTTGGGTATTTCGAATTGTGTGTGTACACTTTAACCACAGCTATATAAAGTAGCACATTTCATTAAAATTTATACCCGCACTTTCTAAAGAAAGTTCGGGTATATTGTTGTTACCCTGTTCCGTCCGTCCGTCCGTCCGTCCGTCTGTCACGTTTTACTTTCTCAAACTGCTCTTACATCGTATAAACTAGCAATCTGAACTCTTGGAGTTTTATTGGGGGTGTCATGTTGTTTTGTAAAAAAGTTTCAAAAATTCTCTGGTAGTCCTGGGGGTCAAATAATTGGTAAAAAATGCCGTTTTTTCACAAAAAAACCTTCCTCCTCTAACTCCTCCTACATTTTCAACAATAGACAAATCATCTCTTGGAATATGTTTTGGGGTGTCCTATAGATGCGCAATAAGGTTTCGGAAATTTCAATTTTGTCCTGGGGGTCATTTGGTGGCTGAAAAATGACGTTTTTTGACAAAAAATCTGGTTTCAAAAACGTCAACTTTTTTTGCAGTTGCCAAATGATCTACTAGAATATGATTCGGGGAGTCATTTTGAAGTGTGATCAGGTTTCAGAATTTTTTTTTCATTACAGGGATCGGTGGGCAACAAAAAATGACGGGTTTTTTTTGCAAAAAAAGTATGGTTCCCAGAACTCCTCTTACAACTTTTGGAGAAACTACGTCATCATCTGCAATAAGGTTTTAAAAATTTAAATTTCATCCAGAGAGTCAAATAGTAGCAGAAAATTGACGTTTATCACTCCAAAAAAAACCTAGATCCCAGAACTCCTCTTATGATTTACTGAATAGACACACCATATCTTGGGATATTTTAGGGGCTTTCCTATAGATGTGGAATAAGGTTTTAACAATTTTAATTTCATCCAGGGAGTCGAATAATAGCAAAAAATTGACGTTTATCATTCCAAAAAAAAACCCCACTACATCCCAGAACTCCTCTTATAATTTAATGAATAGACACATCATATTATCATATATTGTGATATGATAGGGGCTGTCCTATAGATGTGCAATAAGGTTTTAAAAATTTAGATTTCATCCAGGGAGTCAAATAATAGCAGAAAATTGACGTTCATCACTCCAAAGAAACCCTAGATCCCAGAACTCCTCTTATTATTTAATGAATAGACACATCATATCTCGTGATATGATAGGGGCTGTCCTATAGATGTGCAATAAGTTTTGAAAATTGAAAATTAAATATAATCCTGGTAGTCAAATAGTAGCAGAAAATTAACATTATCTCATGTGCGGATCTAGAGATGGGGTCAAGCGGGGAGGGGGGTCCAGATCCCCCTCCAAACATCAAATTTCTTTCAAATGCATTATAAAATAGAGCTTATTGGTCCTTAATATCCAAACTTCTTTAAGCCACCTTTAAGCCATCTTTAAGCCACCTTTAAGCATCTTTAAGTGACATTTACGCTTCCTTTAAGTTGTCTTTACACCATCTTTAAGTTCCCTTTAAGTCAACTTTGATCAAGCTGAACAGTTTCATATTAAATACATAAATACAAAAACTCCTATTTTGGGGTGGGAGGGGGTGATCCGAGTGATGATATAGTTTCCAAGGAGGGGGGGGGGTGTTCCAGGCGGTTTTAATTGTCAACACACACCATGCAGAAACAGGTATCTACACCCAAGTTTTTCTTGTGTAAACACATACATGTAGTCGCTCTATTGATCACAGATCGCTATTATCAACACCTCTCCAATGAACACAGATCACCGTTATAAGATTTCATGTTTTTGTTTCAAAATTATTGTAGCGGTGAGCGCAGTCCCTGTCTCTAAATCCGCGCATGAAATTATATTAAAGTATTTTTGTTTCCTTTTATAAACTAATTACTGAAAGCTCTCTCTCTCTCTCTCTCTCTCTCTCTCTCTCTCTCTCTCTCTCTC
>WFKH01011581.1:71453536-71466299 GCA_016163765.1 Magallana hongkongensis
CTCTCTCTCTCTCTCTCTCTCTCTCTCTCTCTCTCTCTCTCTCTCTCTCTCTCTTTCTCTCATATTATTAATAATATCTAATGTTTGACTAAATAATACTTAGTCGAAAACCATCAATTGTCTGACTGTTGGCACATGATGTTAAATTCATAATTTTCATTGAACCGGATTCAAAATTCAATAATACAAATCTACATCAATTCCTTTTATTTAGAATTTTTTTTCGCAAAAGAACACGCATTCACACTAAGTACGACAACGTGTTTTTTTTCTTTTCTTTTTTTAAGTTTATCCGGGTATTAAACAAAATTAAAAAAAAATATATGAATAATACATGATTTAATTTAATAATCAGTTTAAGATATGTATTTTGTTTTTAATTTTAATTATACCTAGGTCTAATTCTAGATCTGATAGATACATGTTAAAGATGAAAACTCTCAACTGCCTTTGTTATATCGGGCGGGATATTGCTGCTTTGTTTGTCTAGACATGGTTTTATTCGTTTGTGTATATCTAATTAAAGTCTATTGTTTGTTCAACTTGAGAAAACCCATGGAACTAACACAGAATATACAAGATATACACAACAGGTGTGCCTTGTGCCCAGGTGCACCCCAGGGTTCCTAGAGATGTTGAAATTTTAGTATGTACGTGTATACGATAAGTCAATTGAATGAAAATTTTATTTACATTTGTAATTCATTCTCAAAATATTATTTCTCATTCTGGGTTTTAAAAATATTACGTCTACAAATCAAAGATAAATGTATGTAATCTAGAGGCTAATGAATTACAGAACCGGTAATCAAAAATTAGGGTTCATTGTTTAAATATATTTATAAGGGGTAATATAATATGTCACATACCAGGCCTGGTACATCATACATGTATACGTATACATCATTTGCAATTGTCACATGCAGTAAATACGTCACTGGTAATTGGTGATATTGTTTGTTATGCAATTGATAGTTTAAAAATCATGTATACAATTAAATATTTAAACATATATATCATCTAATTTGTTATTCTAGATCTGTTGTAAATGTATAATAATCAATATTATTAAAATTATTACATGCTGGAACGGCGCCGTGATCATGAAAACCGAAAAATATGCATAAAACTATTACCCTAATAATTTAATGCATTCAAAAAAAATAGTTTCATCTTCTTCCTTGCATTTCATAGTTATGAATTCGGACGCCATTTTCTCATAAGAACACTTTGATTCTTGTAAGAACAAATAGAGACCTCTACTGCTTCATTAAAAAAACAAGACCTAGATACTTAAACCTTTTATTTTCAAATCTGATTCTTGCTCAGATATAAACCTATCCCTGGTACGAGGTGTCTTATCAAACATTTAATGTAAACCCAACACATAATCCCTCGACACATGATGTTGGTTCTCAGAAGAAAGATGACTTTCTGATTTCAACAAATTGTACAAAAATGTCTCATCTAGGCCAATAGCAAAGTCATTTCCTTTATCTTACTTATCCCGATTTACCTTCTGATCAGGATCTCTAAGTTTCTTAGCCATGGCTATAGTGATTGCACAAGAAGGAAATAACTGTTTATTCTCCTCCTCCCCTATGATACTAGGCCTTTTAAAAACGATTGGGTCAGGGACAACCTTGTCCCATGCCAAATCATTTCCGAACAGAAGAGATACACCCTTAACAGGTAAAGAAGGTCTAATTCCAACTACTACATTTCCAGAGACTAAATCTGACCTTAAATCTATTTTATAAAGAGGAACTTTCAAAAATCCTAACTCTACATCCTGAATTAATACATCCAAACCAGTATATGACTTCTCAGACAGTGGCAGCACACCCTCTAACATCAAAGACTAAGAAGCACCTGTGTCCCTCAAACTTCTAAAGGGATGTAAGTCAGTACCATCTAAAGACACAAAATCATCAGGCACAAATGGCTTAAATTCCTCTCTAAGAATATCAGATTCAGGCTTTACTTGGGGGTTTTCAAACTTGCTAAAGACAAACTTACCTTGTATAGAAGAAAGGGCACTGAAACTATCAGAATTTGACTTCTTTCTCTGTAAAACCTAACATTCTGATTTAAAATGCCCTTTTCTTTTTACAGTAATTACACAATGAACCTGACTTAGTAGCTCCGTCATTCATGTCAGTGACTTTCAATTGCTTTGATGAAGTTGATTTTGAGCAAAGTGTTACCTGTCAATTTTCTGGTCACCCACGAAAACTCATTATTTGAATTTCTCTGGTTTATAAATGACACTTTATGAGTAGTGCATAGTCATCAGCTGCAGTAGCAGCCTGCTATAAGTTTTCAACTTTCTATTCTTCTAAATATGTTCTAATTTCTGGATGAATACAATTTTTGAATTCTTCAATCAAAACGATTTGTTTTAATCTTTCAAAATTTTAACTCACATTCTTAAATGAGCACCATCTTTCAAGCAAACTCTGTTTTTCTCGAGAAAAGTCAACATGAGTCTGTTTGTTGAATTTCTTGTAATTTCTAAATTTTTGTCAATACGCTTCTGGCACAAGTTTATATGTTTTTAAGACATTTTCTTTAATAATATCATAATCTGAACTTTGGTGCAGTGACATTAATGTCCCATAAATTTCACGAGCTTTCCTGATAAATGTACTTTGAAGCAAGAGAAGCCACATTTCTTTAGGCCAAGTTATGTTTTGTGCCACTTTCTCAAAATGAATAGAATACTTATCAACATCTTTCTCTTGTAATCTTGTAAAAGTCGTATATTTTTTTTGCAACATCAAAGTCAGGTTTAGATCTAGCATAAGCTTCAGCTTCTTCTCGTTTTAATGTTTGAGTGGCAAATTTTAATTATTGCATGATGAATGCATGCTTATGTTATAGTTCACTTCTCTCTTTTTTCATACTCTCTCTCTTGTTCTCCAGCCAACGTGTTGGTGTAATGTTGCGACGATGAGCAAAATTGCATTGAGCCAATGTTATTTTCTGACATTGGGCCAACCTAACTGATGACATCGGGCCAACGATGGGCCAATATAAGGTTGCTATATGGGGAAGGAATAAACTTTTTTGTCGTCATAAACGTATTTTCAACGACCTAATTTTATCAATTTCCTGTCATGCCTCTCCTGCAAAGCTGATTCTTTCGATTACATTTCCCCTTGCACATGTGCGTACCAGCCTGAATTGATTATATGTTTAAGAAAACTTCGTCAAGTTTTTTCTACTCGCCCTCTATGCCTTCTGATCTGCAGTATATAAATGAGAATAGGATACATGTACAAGTTAGTTTTGAGATATTCTTTAAATTTGTTTCAGTGAAGCTGTGCTATGGTAGTTAATATTTGGTGACTTAGTGTTTTCTTTCCCTAATAATGACTTGAGTCATCTGCAATGAAGCTCTTTCTGTGTTTTGGGTGGGGGTAGGTGGGATAATTTTGTGCATGAGTTTTTGTTTTTGCTTTTATTTTGTTGTATTGTTTGAAATGCTGTCTTAAAGTTAGACTTTCAAATCAATTAGGGATTTGGGAAAAGTAATAGAGTTCTTAACGACGGGGTTTTATGCTATTATGATTTGTGCTGTTTTATTTTTATCTTTATTTAGTATAAATAAAGGGTCTTTGAATATTCCACTTTAATAAGGTATTATGCCATGTCAAACGTTGCAATATTCGATCGTTTCCATTTGTATGTATAATTTTTTATTTGCGTTCTGTAACTTTCATTTGAATTCTTTAATTTACCATTTGCATTGTATAATTTTGATTTGTATTCTTAAATTTTCCATTTGCGTTGTATAATTTTCTATTTGTATTGTGTAACCTTCTTTGTATTGTTTTCTAATTTCCATCTGTATTGTAAGATATTTTATTCGTATTGTGAAATATTTTATTTGTATTACATAATTTTTCATTTGTATTGTATCTTAAGAAGATTGTTTATTTTGGTTTTTTACGAACGATTTAATTGGTTTAATGATTATATGTGGGGATAAAGAACAGTATTCAAAATCAAAAGTGCAAAGGAAAAATACAAAACAGGAGGAGAGCAAACACGGACCTCTCCAAAAATTAGAGGTAGGATCAGGTGCTATTATCTTTTATCGAACTGGGTAATGCTAAGGTTTCTTGTTGGTTTACATGAGGTCATCTGTCTTAGTATTTTTTGACAGGTTAATTAGATACTAAGATAGTTTTCAGTAGACCAATATTACAAAAATAACAAATGCCCGATAACTCTTGATTGTGATAGTGTAATTTTGCATGTACGTGGAAATTTGATTAGGTTATTATGTATACAATGTAATTAACAAGCAATAATTAAAATAATAATAATACTGGAACAGGAACAGGTAAAAAGATGCAAGTCATCGAATTAAAGAAATGAAATCATTACTGCAGTGAAAATATGTGCGCAAATCCTGTGCATATTTGTATTTCATGGTTTCTAAAACTATTTAGTTCATTAAAATAATATAATTTCCTTCCAAAAAATAAATGAGACTGATGACCTTTTGTAAACCACTAAAATCACCTTGGCATTACCCATTTCGAATAAATTAGACCAGTGAGATCCTTTCTAACAAACCAATATAAACAATCTCTGAGAAACAATACAAATGCAAATAATATAATACAAAGGCAATAAAATATGCAATAGAAATAAAAAATTATAGAATCCTAAAAGGAACTATAGAATAAAAATTAAAATTATACAAATGGAAAATTATAGACTACAAGTAAGAATTTGTACAATACAAATTTAAAAGATCAAATATTGCAACGTTTGGCATGCCATTGGTATTTTCAACATTACATCTGTTAGTACTGGTCTCTGTTGACATTTAATTTGGAATTAACGGGTGTAGTTCTTTTGTGATCATATTTTTATAAATTGAATAGAACACTAGCTTTAACGACTACATAACTTCATGAATAACATGGTGATATTGATTCCATCAATTTCCAATTCTTTTTCATTACACCATTAAAAGACGAATTGATCTAACACAAATATACGCCGTAGTGTTATTAATATTCGCATACATTTACATTGCGCAACAATGGTTTAAAATAATATTTTACATATTGGTACGGTAGTCTTTGCATTCATCACCTCACATGAGCGTTCTATTTTTAGGTTACATGATAGTCACTGTATTTATTGTTCATATGAAAGCTAAACTACTTTTATTCAGAACAGTTACATAAACGTTCCTATTTTGGAAAACAAATCTACAATTTATTATAATAATATTCACCAGAGACTTTAAATTTTGATGTTTTTGAATTTCATCACAAACATGCATACGATTGTCTTTATACCCGTATGAGTTAATCAGTTAATCACTGCGCTGTGCTTGAATGACAAATTAGGAAAATGGAACATAAGTTCAACTCTTAAAAAGCTGACAGGGGAGGTTAAAAGTGGATACAATGAGCAACTTTTCGATTTATTTATAATATCATTTTGATTGATTATAGATTTTCAACGATTGATACACCCTCAAGAAAAAAAAAATAGGAAATCAATCTCGACCTATTTGTTTTACGAATCTTTTCTGATCTGAAATGAAAAAAAAAATAAAGGCCCTGGAATATTAAATGATGTAATCTTGTCCAAAAATGATTTAATGTGATGATAAAAATTGTAAGCGTCAACTAGTAGACTAATTGTTCTCGAACAATTAGATGTCTTTCCACCTTATTATTTTTTTATGTTTACGATGAGGTACAGAATACCTAATATCTTGCTAGATTGCTCAATAGGGTATACAATTTGGTCAACAAGGTATGAAATTTAGTTCTGAATTATGTCATGTGATTTCTCTGGAAACAATAAAGTGAGCTATGTCTAGTAAACATTTGCACTTTGTTGTTATACTTTACACCATATTTTATCAAACATTGTTGCTGTAGTTTGAACTAATTAAACAGTTACAGCTAAAAAAAATTATTATACCTGTGATATATGTTGTACTAAAAATTAAGAAAACCACGAAGCCATCATGATTTTTAAGAGAATTTTTTTTTTAAATTTTAAGCCATTGCTTTAAGAATTCCCTGTTGTTTATCGTAAATGTCTTTTGAATAACTTTTCTAAATGTTTTTCTACTTACTCTGAACAAAACTGATGTGCTTGCCAAGTGAATATTCTTTACACAAACCTATAAATAGAAAGCCTAACAATAGAAGAGAGTGTTCTAGAGTTTAGCTGTCTTTGTACAATATGAATGGGTTGACTGTAAAAATTTACACTTGAGTGAACACAGGACCTTGATGTGATACCTGGCTGACCTAGTATATATTATATACCATATTGCGCAATCCAGCAAGCTATTGAAAACTTTACTAGAATTCTGTATTTCAAAAGATATTAAATTCATTAGTTAACAGATTTTAAAAGGACCTTGATCTTTGACCTTTATGTCATTTTGTTTGGCCGAGGTAGTGTAAGCCTATGGGTTGGTTCAACTCCTTGTTCCGTCCCGAAATGATAACTCCAGTTTGGTGTTGAACAATAATTTATTAAAACGTGATCGTATAGATTTTACAAAGCAACTTTCAAAGTCTTACAAGTTCAAATCTCAACCTCTCTGACTGACTAGCAGTTTCCAACATCTCCCGAACGCCCAACCACGTTCTCACTCTCCCTACATAAGCTTATATATGATCTTTCACACAAAGAGAAAAATAATTCAAATTAGTTCTGTCCAAGTGGTATAATCATAAATAATTATGTTATCATTACAAGCAATCAACACTTCACATTGAACATGATTTCTATATATTTAACCTATAGTGACATTAGCTCCGTAACTATTTTCCTCTGAATCATGTGCATATCCAACGTTCTGCTTGACCAAAGATAATAAAGTATTCACCATAATTTAATGTTAATTATATGGCTGTCAAAGCGCTGAACACATTTACTTCAATTTCCATATCCCAACCCTAAATCCTAAACTGGTGACAGCAAATAATATATGATTAGATTTGGTATAACAAATTATTGTTCGTCCCTTTTTTTCTACTACATGTAATTAAAAATACGGCCAAGACGGCTATCTGGTTACAGTAGACGCTCCCATCCCAAGTGGTCCGAAGTCTCTATGATAGATAGTAAGGAAGTTGGAGGTGATTTTATGGAAATTTGAATACTTTCAGGGGCAATAACTGCTAGAAGGGGGCCTCAGATGCTTTCAGTATGAATAGATTGAAGAACCCTCTATGTGTACTGAAGACATTGGTAAAATTTCCAAATCTCTATCTCCTGTGGTTTCAGAGGAGTAGCGATAACAAGCATTTCCTACTCAAAGGGCAATAACTCTGTTCTGGGAGTTTTAAGACACAGGGTCATCTGGTACCATAGCTTTTAATGACCAATTACATAAAGTTTAAATTGTTTGGACAACCCTAATAACAAAAAAGTCACCCCGAGATAAATAGAAACAAAGAAGAAGAATAAAAAACATAAAGAAAACAAGAGTTCTAAAACCTTAAAGGTGAAAAGACCTCACAAGAGGTCTTTTCTCCTGAAAGGTTGAAAGACCTTATTATCAAATAGAATTTGTACAATAAGAGTTCGGTCATTACTTTCAAACTTATAAAAACTAAAATTGTTTGGTCGCAATTTTCCTGGACTTTCAAACAGAGCTCGGAAAAAACACATCGAGTGTATAAAACTCACAGGGTCTTAAAATTTGTGCTTAGAATGGAGTATCAACTAAATAGCTTGAATGTCTCTTTTGAGTGTAACTGAAGCTATCGTTGAATTTTATGAAGTAAGGTTCAGAGCTTTTAAATTGCATAAAGAATGATTTTTACTTTATGCAGAGTGTTTAAAAAGAGAACCAGCCAATTCATAACTACACATTCTCCCTTGCTAAGATCTTTTTACCTGTATTCAAAAAAAAGAAATATCAAACTTTGCTTTTAAACAACTTTATTGTATTATTACATGTGCATTAACTGAAACATACAGTTACATGTACACTCTTTTAAAGATACAAGTTCAAAGACACCACAATGGCCATAAAACATGAAATTTCATGTAACACAAGTGTACCGCATCTGCAAATTGATTCAGTTTTCAACCCTTATTTAAAAACTCTAACTCTACGCACATTTCATGACTTTATTGAGTTTTTAATTCAAGCTAAAGGTTTCACTTTTTTATGTGTAGCTCCCACTACCCTGAATGTTTCGGGATATGAACTTAATAACTCGAGATATACCTGGCGCCGTAGGTTTTGAAATAAAGATTTAAAGGTAGAATTTAATAATTTGCTGCTAAAACCATGACATTGCCCTTTGTTAGAGTCAATGCATGGTAAGGAAAATATGTGTCAAATTACTTTGTTGCAATACAGCCCATTGCAACAGGAAGAGTTTCTTTTTGATTTCTCTCACTTGTCAAATACCATGCATAACGAGTAGAAAATGCAAAAGTTACCAATAATTCTGATAGTTGGATTGATAGTTTTCTTGGAACGCCCAAGCTTTGGTAAGTTTATAATCTTAGTATACGTTTGATATTTTCAGTTGATATTTGCATTTTATATCGTTAGAAAAAACAGGTTTTTTGAAAAAGCAACTTATCAGTTTGTTTTAAATTACCCACATTTTACAAACTTCATATATTTGTGTGCGAAAAATGTGTCGTACATTTTTACAGTTTTTCGACTATTATCAATGTTATATACACTGTTTAAGGATATAATTGTTGTTTGTTCAATTATTTCGAGAACCAGGTGGTCCGTAAATTTAAATAAAAAATGTTACGATGGTTCATTATTTTCAAATATTAAAAACTATTATTATATTTTTTGACAGGTGGAGGGGAGAATATAAAAAATAAATAACGCCTATACAAGTACCATGATACTTTTTGGAATCGGTAAAATAATCGTAGTACCGACAAAATTTAAAAAATAAAATTTAAATTTTTTATGATGGCCTTACCCTGAGCAGAGAAATTTCCAAGGTCAGAACCTAGTGGTAAACCACTATCAGTGTGAAATAAAAAGTGATGTGGCATCCTTAATTTTTTTAGATTTTGTGCCCTTCTTAGTACACTATTCTTTATAATAAGATATTAAATGTCGGGCGCGGAAGCATCAAAATCCCCTACCAAAAAATCTGTGTGTGTGTGTGTGTGTGTGTGTGTGTGTGTGTGTGAAATTTTCAGGGTAAGCTACTTTTCATAAACCACTGCCACTGTAAAAATAGTGATATGTTCATCCTTAGTTTTTGCAATTTAGGGCCCTTCCACATAGATACATCTTGTATTCATTATAAGGTGATTTTAAACATCAGGATCAAAAACATCGAACGTCTATACCCATGCCTGAAATTTTAAGGTTTAGTTACTAGTGGTAAACTACTACCACTGTAAAAATGATGATTTGATCATCCTAAGTTTGGGTCCCTATTGGAAATTAACAATTCATCATTTGGGAATTATAATCAAGCTCGGAACATTTAAGGCCCCTACCCTTGTTAATAAAATGTTCGGAGTTAGCTTTTAGTAGTAAACCACTGTGAAAAAATCTCGATACATTCATTCTTAGTTTTTGAGGTGTGGGTCCCTACTGTATGGTGTATTCTAAGGAAATTTAAGCATCAAGCTCGGAAACACCGAAAGTCCCTGCCTTTGGGCTGAATTCTCAGGGTCAGCTACTAGTAATAAACAACTGTGAAAAAATGTTTATGTGGTTATCACTAGTTTTTTTTTTAAATTTTGAGCCCTACTAAAATACACTATTTCTAATAAAGGGATTTCAAACATCGGGCAGGAAAAGATCGAATGCCCCTAATCTGGAGGCTGAAATTATCAGAATCAGTTGTTAGAATTATATCTGAATACTACTCATAAAAGACATTGTCCGCCATATTTCTCTTTCCTCGCCGCTATACCTACAACCCCTATATAGCCGCAGACCTCTGGACAGTTCAAAATATATCCCTGTTAGGCACGTAGCATTCCCCCCTTCCCCCACGGATTAGGATTTTCATGATTTTTGGATGTTCCCCCCTTTTGTTTTTTGCTTGTCAAGATGTTTTTGGATAAGTCTGCTCCCCACCCCATTCAAAAACCATGCTACGTGCCTGACTGTAGAGGTCTCATCTGTGTAGACGTAAATCTTTCCTCGCCGCGTTACTCGGTCGCGATGAAATTTTCAAATTTTACGCACTCTTTCAAACCAGGAGAATACTAACATCAAATTACCAGGTCTATGCATTATTTACAAACAAAATATGCACATAAAACAAGAAATGAATTCACAAAATCTAAAACCTCGAAAGAAATACTACACGTCGGCCACGAGTTTCAGGTGTGCAATTGGGTGTAACCGAAGGGTTTAGAAACCTGTGTAACGGTGCCCATGTACGAGTGGTGTTCAGTTTTAAACCACAACCACTGTAAAACATGGTGAAATGGTCATCTTTAGATTTTAAGATTTGGGGCCCTAATGAAATTACACTTTTTATGACATGGGTTTTTTAAAACATCGGCCTCTGAAACATCGGAGGTCCATTCCTTATATATTTTCTAGTTATTTTTTTTTAAATTCCGGTCCGGACTTTAAACACCCCAGTTTGAAATATTCATTTTATCGGTTTTCATTAGTTTATCTGTTTATTTACATGTCATAAGCAAAAGCGTGATTGGCATGTTGCTAGTGGGCCAACGCGTTCGGAGAAAAAAGGGAACAAAGATTGAAACATAAGAATTTTTTGAGTCGAGGTACCCCCGATATTAACCTTTTCATTTATTAATTCTCTTAACAAGGTGTGCAAATGGTGGTCTATATGTTTATTGATATCGTTAAAGTTTATTCTTTTGTAGGGAAAGTTGTTAATGAATAGGTTATTTTGCCAATGTACTGAAACGAAAGTCGGAATCAAAATCATCATATTAGCTTCTCATACTAGAGTACTGCTCCCTGTTTCTAGATCCCCAAGTATCGCGTGACTTAGGGAATATAAGCAGAGTTTCTGAATTCTGAAAAACACAAATAAATAATAAAAAAAATACATGCCTGTATAAGGCTTTCGAGGAATTTATTGTATGTGTATGTGTATGTATATTTTGAAGAAGCACATGCGCTCTGGTTAGGAGTAAATAATTGTACATTTTACTGATTTAAATCTTTGATATGGAAATTTGTTTTTTTTTATTTTAATTGCTCAAGTAGAGCAACCGAATCTTCAAACCCGGAAAACGTTACAGTACATAAAGTATTTTCATCAAATTTAGCTTTCTAAATAAACTTGCTTTTATGCCTCTTCCCCTATGTTGTTTTTTTTTTTTTATCTCATCTTACATTAAATAACAATAGTACTCAAATAATGGAGATGAATAACCTACCACACTTTGTCAAAATGTTTCTTTTATGCAGCCAATCATACTGACAAACTTTTGGTCTTGTTTTCAACATCGTAAAAACAGTGTTAAACAGGCATACATAGCTTTACAAAACCTTGACGAGAAGCTGAAAATTTTCGGTGGTATGAAATTCTTTATCTAAGCATTGCTAAATTAATAAAGATGTTTTTTCGGTTATTTATCTCAGATCTCAGTCTTAACTTCTGATCGTTTCCAGTAGTGATGAATGAATTGTTTTTTTCAATTATGTTGTTTTCATAAAAACAGAAAGACTGCATTCATTTTAGAAAAAAAAGTATAGAAGACATCATTACAATGTTAAATAAATGCATTGTTTTACCACTGTAAGGAAAGTGCTGGTCGAAAATGTGCTTAATTTGGATCAATTGCTATAATATTGTCCGGTATCTCGAATTTACTGTCTGCACATTTAGTCACAAATGCCATATAAGGCACTGTTGATTAACTTTGATTTAAACTGCATCAACTTATTTGATCAGTACTATTGTTTTTTTCAAAGTTTATGATAATTTTTCTTTCAAACACTTAATGCAAGCGTTTATCATTAGTCTGAAAGTTAAATTTTGACTACTATCTATTCATTTAGGTGAACTTTGGACATTGTCAAGGAAAAATAGTTATTGCTATATATTCAAAAGATGTTACCCAATCATTGTACAGTTAAATTGCATCACAAGCTCTTCTTCATGCCTTGTGAATTACACCAAATACATATTTACCCCACTTTTGAATGCTAATCTATATTTGTGGAGCATTATTTTGAAAGCTAATTTTTGTTGTCGTGACGTTTGATGCATTAAATACCCAGCACTACAAATTATGTAGGAAAATAAACATTCTAAACAATGCCACTTTAATCATATAAAGACGTCACGACCCAAATGTCAGTTTCAAAAACATTATAATAATATTGCGTTTTTAGCTCACTCGAACCGAAGGTTCAATGAGCTTTTCTGATCACCTATTGTCCGTCGTCCGTCCATCCGTCTGTCTATCTGTCCATCTGTATGTAAACTTTTCACATTTTTGACTTCTTCTCTAGAACCACTGAGCCTAAATTTAACCAAACTTGGTACAAAGCATCCTTATTGAAAGGGGATTCTAAATTGTTAAAATAAAGGGCAAATCCCTTTTAAAAAGGGAGATAATTGCAAACAGTGAAAATAGGGTGCATGTCTTTAAAAATCTTCTTCCTAAGAACCACTGCACCAGAAATGCAATTATTTACACCAAAGCTGGTCTATATAGTAAAAATTCTAAATTGTTAAAATTGTGACCCCAGGACCAATACTGAGGCCCCAAGAGGGGGGGGGGGGGGTTCAAAGTTTAACTTAGAAATATATAGGGAACA
>WFKH01011581.1:71476998-71496264 GCA_016163765.1 Magallana hongkongensis
GGATCACGTCGAGTTGCCAGGCGCGGATCATCAGATCAAACGAGACGCGAAGGTTCTTACTGTAATTTTACATGTTCAACCTGCTTCTGAACATTCCGTTAAGAACACATTCATCTTTTAAATTTAGTATTAAGTAAAAAAAATAAAATATTAAAGTTATTTAAAATAAAAGTTATAGCGAACATGCTTATAATGAATTGACGCTTACAGCGATGTGATTTTCATTCCCCGTGATCTAATTATATGTTGTAAACTTGGCGGATATAACGAATTACGCTTATAACGAAGCAACATCGGCCTTCCCTGGCACTTCATTATAATGTTTTACTGTATAGTACGCATACAGTTGCTTTAAGTGTTTAATCCAGTAAATAAAACATAAAAAAAAAACAATAAAGAAAGAGTGTAACTCAGGCAGATGAACTTTCAAATATGTGTCTAAAGGTTGCCAAAAGGGCTATATTTGATTTGGTGAAATATCTGCACCAAATTTTAACCAATTTTAAAATAGTATCGTATCAAAATCAAATCTTCATAATACATTATACAGATGATGTCTATGACATAAATCTTGATATTAGTCATCATTGTCCGAAAGCTGTTTATCTATGAAGTCACTAAAATTGGCTAATTCCAGCAGCTTTGCAAACAAAGGTCATTTTCCTTCATATTTTGCTCTGCTCAAGTACGAGTTATACATATGTTTTTGTTGATATAATTATATACATCACAGTTAAAAAGGATACTTGAGGAAGCATGCGCTCGATAATTCCCAGTCGAAGAAAAGTCGGAAAACACCCATATTTTGCTCCAAAACATTAATTTATCAAAATAAGACAATTGCCATGACGTCATATCTACATTATGACGTCATTGTGGTGAAAACCTTTAACATACTTATTTTCAATATGATTTCAACCATCCTCAACCATATTCTTAAAGCTCTCTTTGAAACTTGGGGGCGAAAAATGCATCATACCGTATGTAGTCCAAAAAAATAATTATGCATTAGTTTGCTTTTTCACAGCTATGAGCTTAACATTTTAACATTAATATGTATTCATGTGATTGGTACAGCCAAAGTCATTTCAAGCATATCTTTTACAATATAATTAAATCTAATAAAACAGCATTGAATTCTCTACTATAGTAGTGAAATCTCTTAGCATATCATTTTATTTTTTATTCATCAAAGCATATCACAGCATACCATAGTATACCATACGATATACTTTAAACTCAGTTTCAATTGATTTTTTGAATTTCTATGAGATTATTTAGACAATAAAACAAAATAATTTTCCAGCAATTTACTTATTTTTATAACATATGTGTTGGCAATAATGATAATACTTCATGAACAAGGGTTCAAAAGAAACGTGCGAGAATATTTGCATCAAACCATCATTTACACATTATCCATAGTTATTAGGGCTGTTCGACTTTGGGTCGAAAAGACCTATTGTTTTCGTTCTGTTTTATTATTATTCTTCTCGTCAAAGATTCGTCGGCGATTTTTTGAAAACGGAAGACAAAAAATAAAAATGTAAGGTATAATTTTTGTAGCAATTGTTTAGTTCTCATGTATGTACCTATTTGGACTTTCGGTTTATATACTTCCGGTTTACACATGCAAAATACAAAATAAAAAAAAAGACCCTTGTATCTATTTTATGCTTTGATTGTAGACTATGAAATTTTGGAATTAGATACTTCATGCTATGATATACAAAATCGTAAGCGACAACTTTTCTCTATCTCTTATTGTTTTCGAGATGTTAAGCTTCAAACTTTGAAAAAAAGGAGATGAAAAAAGTAAAAATTAAAATTGCCGTCGAGTTTTTAAAATGAGGCATGGGAAATGTTAAAACTGTCATAATCATCATATATTGTAAGTTTCGTTCAAAACTATTGAGAACTTCTGGTTTTATAAGTTGATAAAAATCATCTATGGGAGTTTTAATGTTAAACTGAATTCACGCGTATCAGTTTTCACTCAAATATTTTTATATTTTACATTTGCATTTAGGGACCTTATGTGCTAACCGGAAAAGGTTCTGAAAATTAAATTCCGAAAAATAAGGGATCTGAAGGGGCAAAGCTAAAATAGCCCTTAAGCTGTAACTTTTTTATGTTTAATCCAATTTCCAAAATCTGTACAGTTATTAGTTCAGAATAAAGGGTACAATTTAAAAATTACGACCCGAGGGGCCACATTTTGACGCCTTATAGGGGTTTAAAGGGCCTGAAAATGATAACTTTATCACAGTTCAAAAAAGTAAATTGGAAGAGTTGTCTCGCTTTGCACAAAGGAAGATAATGATTAAAAATCTAGGCGTACCAATGTTTCTGCTTACAAAAATAATTACTTTCTCAAATATTAAGCTTTAATATTTTTCATCTACATATTAAAAAGTACATTAAGACATAAAGTTTTAGAGTTATCTTTCTTTAGGCATTAAAGTTCTTACAAGTTCATGAATGGCCATTTGTTTATACCAAGGCTATCAATTTTTTTTAATACAAAGTTTGGAAATTTTTTAACAATTTTAATAAAGGGTTTAAAAGGCTTTCGAAAAGCCCTTCCTTTTTGTTGAAGACAAAAACAGATCTAGTTTCAAATTGTTATTGTAATGTTTGTTTATCTTTGTTAAAAAAAATAGAATTAAAGGTTAAAGATGAACTTTTGATTTTAAAAAAATGTTTTACTTTGAAATGTGTGGAACTCTTCTGTACATTGAGGTTTGTTTGTTATAATCCCAAAGCTTTGCATAACATACAATAGCATACCATATCATTTGGCATTTTATTGTTCAAATGTTCTCAAAGCATAACATATGAATCTCTTGGCATTGCATATATATGAATCTCATAGCATATGATTAAATTGCATATTATAGCATAGCATAAAACTGTAAAATATATGCATAAAATGGCTATATGAATATATTTCACAGAACCTTGGTAGCACATGTCCAGAAAAAAAATTATAAAAGTCACAAGATATATGTTTTTAACAACGATGTATCAATATTGTTTTAAACAACACAGAAATGTTAGTTTAACTTAATCATGTTTTTAGATCAATTAAATTGAACCATGAAGGGAAAACATCATGATGCAGACGAATTGCTTCATATTTAACACAGACAATTTTATATATTGATTCAGAAAATAAACTTAAGAAAATGGTTCCTCGACACACCGAAATTTTATTTGATGGATCGATAGAGAATCTTTTTCGAAAAATTATTCCACAAAACAGAGATCAATATCGGCTTTCAGTTATTTTATATGAATTTTTTGTGTTTTTTCAGAGAAATGGGAAAAACTGTTTTGAGGACAAACTGGGTATTTTAGAGCTTAAAACTTGGTGTCAACTAATGTGTAATATAATTAGTAATAAATACATGCCAAAGATCGTTTTGTTAAGTGTTTATTGTTTTATTTAAATTAAATTATTAATTAATTAAATTTAATCAAATTTAATTATTTCTGAAAATGAAAATTGTAATTCATTTATATCTTATTAATCTATGGATAAAATTTAAAGAATAACATATAGTCAGATAAAGTACTTAAAAAACAAGGAAATTGAAACGGAAATGCGAAATTTTATAAAAATTGCTATTTATCAAATTTGAACCGATCCAGATTGAAAAACCTGATCCCGAACAGAATTATTTTAAAGTTGAAATTTTACAAAAAACACTGCAGTTTATTCTGAGCAATTTATATGAAGTATAAAGTCAGTAAATGACCAAACCATTTTACAGCTAAACAACCTGAAATTTTTGCAAAATTGTGATACATTCTTACTTTATATGATTTCGTTCGGGATCAGTTTAATTACAATCGGGATCGGTTCGATTTTAAGATTTTCGAATTTTTCTTTTATTTCACTATTTTGTTTCAATTTCTTGTTGATATATGATTGTAAAGCAATTGTTTAATGCGAGTAACAGTTTTTTTGCAGTTTTTATCCATAGATTTAAAAAAATATCTACAATTCTTGTTTTTCATTTTCATAAATATTTTTTTTACAAAAATATTGTAAAGTTTATATGGCCGTCTTTGATATGTATTTATAGATAATTGTATTGTGCATTAATTGATATCAAATTTTTAGCTGTAAGATATCCTGTTCGCAGCTAAAACGATGTTTTCCGTTTCTATCAAAAAATACAAAAAAATTCCTATAAAATAATTGGAAGCCGATATCGGTGTCATTTTTGTATTATCATTTCTCAAAAATGATTCTTCATCAATCCATCAAATAATGAATGCATTGGTGTGACGAACCACCTTAAATAATTAACTACAAATGGTTAAAATAAGAATAAATCTGTTTTGTAAAATAAGAATCATAACATGCTCTCAGCAAAATTTCTTTTTTTGCAGTTCTTAAAACACTGATAAAACAAAGACAGTTTTGATTTTATTTTGTAAATCAAGTATTTTTTTTTTAAAAAAAACTTCACAGTTGTCATTTTTATCTCTAAACTGATATAAAAAAAAATTTGCAATGAAATACGAAATACAGAAATACAGATTTTTACACAATGTAGCCT
Organism: Magallana hongkongensis; assembly: GCA_016163765.1. Taxonomy (NCBI): domain Eukaryota; kingdom Metazoa; phylum Mollusca; class Bivalvia; order Ostreida; family Ostreidae; genus Magallana; species Magallana hongkongensis. The sequence continues at coordinate 71,481,570 of WFKH01011581.1, forward strand.
GTAGTGAAACAGTTTTATATTTTCAAAGTTAACTGCTTTATGTTTCTTTTTAGAATTTCAGATCTAAATCTGTTGCAATTGAAAAAGTAAAACATTACAGGGTTAATTTGCTTATTTTCTTTCCAAAACTGAAAACATCTGTACCACTTGTCGTCCAATCAACTTCACTTTGGAAAAATATCAATTTTCATATACTAAAATGCATGTACAAAAAACTCAAACACATTAGAGTAATTTCTTGGAACATTTTTTTTTCAAACTAGACCTTATTCGTTATACATAATGCTTTTATTGAATGAAGAGAATATATGAATTTGTTGTTACTATTATTTCGTTTTATCCATTCTTTGTAACCAAAACTGTCTTTGATGGCTTGTTTTCAGACATTTGCGTTTTTTCACTTTCCATTGGAATGTGTATGTTGAAATATTTTTCCACTTTTTGTCCCTTATATGACCCTAAGGGGTCATGGGATAATTCAACATAGAATTTCTTTATTATAGTTTGCTTCATCCCGATTTAAGAAACTACAGCATAACATGGAAATGTGAAGAAAGTTTAGTACAACGCGAACTGTAAATACGCCAAAAATAACAATGCTTAAATTTAGGGATTTTACTTAAGATTAATCTTTATAAGTCTTTAATTTACATACAACAATTGTTTGTTCAGCAACAATAAAAGAAATGACTTAAATTTAACTTTACTATCAACCATTTCGTTTTTTGCTAGTGTCCTATACTGGATAGCGGGGACATCAGTAAGATCTATTTTTCAAGGAACTTGGAATGGAGATGGGCCAAAAGTTTTGATATCAGCAGGAAACTTGAATAGCCCCAGCTCTTTACGATATGACGTCACTAGCAACAGGTAAACATGAATACCTCTTACTTGTTATCGTAATATCTTGTTTGAATAATTACATGATATGCATAACATGTATGCTTAATAATCCGTTTATTTTTCTTTTTATAGATTATACTGGATAGATCTAACTATAATAAAAAGCTCGTTAGCAAATGGTTTGGATATAAAAAGCCACATCGATACTGGGGGAGCTTTCAAGGCATTTGTATATAAGGTTATCATTTCTTAAAGTGATTTTAAATGAAAAATTGAATATTTAACAAAGACATATATTTCAATATTTATGTCATTACAGATCAATAGCTGTAAGTATTGTTTGCCAACCTTGATGTTTGGTTTCAGAACTTTTTGGGTTGGATAACTGAAGACACAATCAATTTTTCAACAGAGAGTCTCTCACCTGGTACATATACATATTACACAGCAAAAAACTTAAAAGATGTTGCTGTATTTGATTCTTCATTACAACAGGACAAACGAGGTAACAAACGTTCACAAATATAAAATACATTGAATAAAATTATGTCACTTATATTGTTTCTGTACAGTTGAACTCGTTTAAAACGAACAAGGATAAAGCGAAATCACAACTCAAGCAAAATGTAATAAGTTCTTTTGATTTTGTACAGCTGATATGAAAAATAATACTTTGTAAAAGAAGTAAAGGAATTTAGAAACAAGATAATGAAAATAAATGAAATTTTATATAAAACCAACTAAAAAGATGTTTTAAATTTATTCAAATTGCCTTCTGGGAACTACTCAGCTATTAAGTAACAGAACATACAGTAACATAAAAAATACACACGCAAACAAAATATTACAGACTGAATGAGGCAATAAGGCCTGCAATATCTAGAAAAGATATAATGTAGAAGGCCGATGGCCTGATATGTAGTAGCCGATGGCTGATGTAGAAGGCCGATGGCCTGATATGTAGTAGCCGATGGCTTGTACCTGATTTGGGATGAAAACCCACGAGTGTGTGAGGCCGATGGCCTTGAAAAGCAAGTGTAAGGCCGATGGCCTTGTGCAGATGAGGCCGATGGCCTGTGTGCGTGTGTTTGTACTGATGACAAAATGATCTATGTTTTTTAATGATTGGAACAGTGGCAAGATTATCACACCAGAATTTAATTCTCATTCCCGACCACTTGTGGCCCCATAATACAGCTGCAACCACGATAGGATAAAGTTCCAACAAAGCCATAGATAAGGGGTCATCTCCTAAATTTTGAATTTCTGACGGCCATTTTCCTTGAAACTATTTACCCTCGTAGTAGCCTCCAAATCCCATGGTAGAAGAAGCATCTGTATATAAGCAAATATCAGAAGCGCTGGTAACATTTTCATCCAAAAAGAAAGACTTTCCATTCCATTGCTTTAAGAATGTCTCCCACATAACCAGATCATTTCTGCATTCTTTCGTTAAATTCACATGGTGATGTAATTTCTTTACAGAATGTGCCAATGTTAGTAAATAGGAAGTAAAAGATCTTCCTGCTGGTATTATGCGTGCTGCAAAGTTGAAATGGCCTAAAATACTAAGAAGCTCTCGTTTTGTACATGAACGTTTTGACTTTACATTCCCAATGAGGAAGAATAGGCGCTCTACTTTCTCTATAGGTATGCGTGCTTCCATCGTAGATGAGTCCATTATTATTCCCAGGTACTCCATTTCATCACATGGACCATTTGTTTTCTTCTCTGATATGGGAATTCCTAATTTGTTGAACACCATTGTCATCACCGCCATGCTTCGGAATCCTTCATCGCCTGTTGGGTCAATAGTCAAAAAATCATCTAACAAATGTAATATATGCTTAATATGGTAATTATTGCTCAAAATCAAGCAGACAGCCTGAGAAAGCATGTCAAAATTTTTTGGACTACTTCTGCACCCAAAGACTAATCTTTTGTAGAAATAATATTTATCTCTCCACTTTATTCCATAGTAGGATTCCAAAGATGCAGATAAAGGCAATAATTTGAAAGCATCCACAATGTCTGTCTTGCACATAAGTGAATTATCACCTAATAACTTCAAAATATTAATAGCATCATCAATTCGAACGTACTGGAGTGAGTAATCTTCCTTATCAATAAGACTGTTGATACTGACTTCAGAAATGTGTTCGTGAGGTGATGATAGATCGACTATCAATCTATATTTCTTCGAATATTTTCCTTCTACCACACCAATCGGGCTTATACGATATATGTCATAGGGTGGCTTTTTAAACGGTCCATCTAAGTATCCCTTGTCTAATTCATATTTGAGTAAATTGTCCACTACATCAGGATTCTTTCTAGCAGAACTTAGATTTTTGCATTCTAATGTTGTAGCTGGTAATTGGGCAATTCCTGTGTCAAATCCTCTTTCCAAACCATTGATAAAAGTATTCACAAAATCTCTATCTGGGTGGTGTTGTAATTCAAGTTTAAAGGCCATGATGTTAATTGGCGTTACACATGTATTTCTCTTCACACAAGAATCCGTTTTTGTAGATGTATTTTCTAGTCACTGTTTTTCCGTTGTATTTCCGTCTTTTTGTCTAACAGCGGTTTTGCACTGAATAGATGCATGTTTCCCTAGCTTGCAGGCTGAGCAGATATGAACTAAATTACAGGATTGTCTGTTACAGCCATTTTCTCCATTGAAATTGTTACATATCTCTTTTCCTTTGTGCGTTAATCGTGGTCTGCCTTGAACATCAAATTGATTGGACGATCCTCTGTATTTAGACTGCATAGGGTTATTTTGGGCAGGATTTAATTTAGCTTTTGGGCAAAAATGAGCTGTGTGCGTTAAACTGTTGCAGCTGTCACATCTAATCACAGTTTGACCCGCGAATATGGAAGTAAACAGTTTAGTGTCTCTGACTGACCAATCTACTCTTATATTTCTTTGATGGAGCAGGGCACTTGCTCTTGCGGAAAAGGCCTTGTGATAATCGTAAAAAGCTGGCCCACGCGTCATGGACGCCATCTCTACGATGTCCTTCTCATACGCATCCAACTCTTGTCGTCTCTCAGGATAAACCTCACACATAACGTTTTTAAACTTGGAGAAAGCCAGGATAAATTCGCTTATTGATAGATTTCTCTGCAGTCTGACATCGTGATTTGGTTTGATTAATATGACTTGACCCTCGTTATCTTGGATTTTATGTTCTTCATTTTCACGGGGCAAAAGTAAAGTAGCCAAATTAACATCTTTACCTTGTATAATGTTGTTACGCAGAGTTGTGGACACCGTCTCTATAAACGGAACAGAATCCGAAGAGACCCGTGTATTTAGGTCGGTTGTTGTTCCGTACGTCATTGCCTGGTTTCTGTTCCCGTTGAGAGCCTGGATGCTGCTAACCGCGTTCGTCAATGATACCAATGACTGTTGTATGTTTTCTACAGCATGGCTGAGCAAGTCTACTTTCGCTTCAGTGGACATCCGCCCAGCCTCACTTTCGATAACGACAGATGAAGTTGCCGGAAGTATGGGTAAGACGTCGCCATTTTGGATCTCATTAGAGTCAATTCCTTCCTCGCTTGGTATTGTTCTGTCTCTCGACTGATTTGAATTTACAACATTGTCTCGATATATTTGAATCAATTGTGACTTTTTCAAAGAAGCCGGCACTAAGATACTTGCATCTCTAAGTCTCCGAATTAACTCGGTCACCGACCAATTTTCCGGCTCGTTTTCATCCCAACGTCGATTTTCACTTCGTGTACGAACATTTCTTACGGGTTGGCTTGCCTGTTTTCGCTTTCTACCAGTCATTTCCAGTCTATTAATATCACATGTAAGTAAAGGTTAAAAGTCAAGGCACTCAACCGTGTCTTGTAAACACAACACACGTGGATTAAAGTTAGCCAATTACTCACGATAACACCTATCACAAAGTTGTTTATGTTCCGTGTTAATATCCGACGATAAATCCAAATAAATTTAGGGTATATTCCAAAGGAATCGGTGTAAAATACTTTGAGTGTTTTCTGTTCAACTGCAAGCTACAAACAGGCTGCTGCGATAATATGATTGGCTAAGCGTAACATGTGATCCAACACAGATGAAATACGATCTGCTCTACATGATTTTATATAAATAACATTTAATAACATTAAATTACATTATAACAAAACAATTATACTCACTCACTCTTTTCACTCCACTTTCATTCAGCATCCTTTCTTTACCAGTAAATACGTATGCCCACAAGACCTTCTGCAATTAGAATAACCGTCTTAGCACTACGTTCGTCTCTAGAATATACCCCGAACACACCTATGCACAAAACCATCATACTCATACATGTACTAATAAATACTAAATATCTAAATGTAGATACAAATAACCCATACACACAATGATCTGCATATTTAGAAACTTGCAAAAACAAAACAAGCTTGCCGGCTCTGAAAGAATAAATGTGCCAGCCTAACAGAATCCTTCCGGACACATTATTTACCATGTCTAGAACGTTCAGGACCTGCAATACGTGGCACCCTGCTGATGTCGTTACCGTACCGCCTCTCACCACTACGCCTAAACCGTCACTGATGTGCCCGTTATAAAAATAACACTAACCCGACATATTTCTACAGCGACATCAACTTTATTTCACGAACAAAAACAGATACAGGGTGTCCTAGAAAATTTGATACCATTTGAAATTCGTATAAATTTAATAATATTTGGCCAAAACTGGTAAATTGTGACTCAAAAAGAAAGTAAAATCTTTTAATTTTTTCCGCAAAAAAGTTTGAGGGAGCAATGTGCTTTTATTAGAATTATGAAGTAAAAAAATTGCATCATATTTATTTGTTTTTTTTTTATCAAGATAAATCGGACAAGAGAGCAGACACCTTCTGTTTTAAACTGTATTATCAAAACTCCTGATAAAGTTGTAGGAATTATGAAAAAAATACCCTGGGAAAAACCCAGTCAACAAGCAACAGATTCTTTAAATTGTGAGAAGATTTGAGTAAATGGGATCCGTACAGTGGCTGTTGTATGAAGTTTTACTCATCAACTTGACATTGTCATTGTTAAAAAAAGACGACATTAAGAACACTCTCTTTAAATTTGTTGTGTTTTTATAAACAATGTCCAATTAGTCAAAAACTTACGAATGTTTGTGAAATTTGTTCAGTGAAAATTTACATCATATACATATACGAAAATGCAGTTGATTTTTTGTTAAATAAAATTAATCAAAAGTTATTCAAATAGTAAATGGTATCAAATATTCTGGGACGCCCTGTATAATGAATAATGGATGCAACTAATTGATTATCAGCTTCTTGAAATTTAAAATAAACGAAATTTATATCTACTATAATGACTCCTTTAGAAAATATTTAAAGTTGTTTGTGAATTTTTTGACCAAAAAAATATACTTTGGCTGCCTGTTTCAGGTACTTGTGTTTCCTTACATGGGGGATGTGGAGAAATATGTGTTCCAGAAGAAAATGGTCGTAGATGTGAATGTGATGTTGGTCTTCAACTTCAACCGGATCAGACCTGTGACAGCGGTTTGCATCATTTTATCTCATTTACATACATCTGATCTTAATAACAGTCATTGCAACTCCTCCCTTTAATGTAATTTAAGCATCCAAGGAAAGTTCGGTAAGATTTCGAAAAGAAAAAAGAGAAAAAATCATTTTCAAACTAAATAAAACGTTTCGGTGATACTTTATACATTTATTGCATGAAGGTGAGGGAAATATGAAGATTTATTCCCCCAAGAAAAATTAAATTTCCCGAGGGCTTCGCCCGAGGGAAATATAATTTTTCTGGGGGAATAAATCTTCATATTTCCCGAACATTCATGCAATAAAAGTTTTATTATACCGAACAACATATGATTGTATGAAATTACACGTCTTATAATTGATACCATTTATAAAATAAACAATTGCAAGAGGCAAATAATTTTCGCTGAAGATTAAGGCAATTTTCAGAAATGTTATTTTTTAAATTCTAAATATAGTTTAATTATGTTATTTAATTACAAAGTAATTTTCAGTTTTAACCACTGACAAAATCGTCCCAAGGTAAGGGTTGCAGTTACAGGGAGACAACTTAATAACATAGATATAACATTAGAAATAAAATAACATAGTACATGTCTTATTTCCAGAGATGAAAATTGCTTTTTGAGAAATATCTCTTAATTAAATGCTATTTATTTATACCTATAGATGTGTTGCCGGCAAATTTCATCGTCGTTACGGATTATACCCATGGAAGAATTTTGCAAATTGGTCTTCAAACTGGCTATTTAGTAAAATTGCCTCTAACGATAAACCAAGTTGTAGGTTTAGCGTTTGATAAATCAAGACAAAGGCTTATTTATTCTGAACGTTCGTCAAATACCATTACTTCTACAACGTTACAAGGAAACAAAGTCGACTTTTTTTTCATCACAGGTAATATAATATTCAATAAGTAAAGCCATTAAATGTAGTATGTTGTTACGCCATTCGCTTTGTTTAGGTTAAAAGTTTAACTCTCTAAACAATCGGTTAAAGTACGGGTAAGCTTGTTTAATTAAAATTTATACGTCATCTATTTGCCTGTCGTTGTGTTTTGCTCCAATGAAATATGTTGGAAAATTAATATTACGTCCAGAATCAGTGAAATAATCTACAAAAAATAATTAAAAAATAAAAATAAAACACGGTCTGGTTGCGAGCAACGATTATGTTTTCAGTTTATTTTAAACCAGCTTCCTTTTACGAAATCTCTGATGACTCTTTAAAATTCTATTTTTTGCAGAAGTATTTGTCAAAAAGTATCAATTTTCGGCACAACCGAAGAGACATTAAGTTCTTCTAAAGTGTTAATTCCATTTTTACCAAAATTGATAGACCTAAGATAGTAACCTTTAACACTTCTTCATTCGGATCTCTTGAATCTGTGGTGTTTGAATCTGTGGTAAATAACTGCATCAAATGTTTCACTTTTTAAAAATTTTTTTTTAATTTCACAATGTATGTATATATATATATATATAAAATGGTTTGTATTAGAAGCCTTTACAATCATTTTAAAAAATCTTTGAATAATTACTTATTAAAATGTACAATTATTATGTAGTGAAAGTTGTTTTTGAGAAATAAAGAGAGAGGTTGGGGTAGTGTTTACACATATAAACCATACTCATGACATGAAAACTGTTTAACAAGGATGCTTGAAAGAGACATAATCCACAGAATTCAAAGCAGAGTTAAACAATAAAAAAACAATTAAACCGCATCTACAACAATTTACGACACATTTCCTGCCAGTCGATTTCATTCATCTCATATCTATATTTTTTTCATTTGCAAATATTTTTTGGACGAAAGTCTTTCTATTATGGCATTTTTAAATGCATGTTCATTAGGACTGAAGTTACATTTATATCTACACAAAAAATATATTGGTTCAAAAAAAGAGCCACCAATTTAAAAAAAACACCACAACTTATAATTGTCTATATTTTTATACTTTCCCAAAAAGTCCCTGGTCGTTTATCAAATTTTATTAACATTTCAAACTGTCTCAAATTTATTTTTCAACATCACACGGTAAGTCTTTCACTAAAGTGCATTTATCAATGAATAATCGAAGATAAAGATAAATCCAACATTGTAAATAAAGAACCACAATAAAACATCCATTAGATATGTATGCAATACCTTGCCTTTTCACAATTTACACAAAACATCAACACAATAAAAACTATTTTAAATTAACCGTTTTAAGTCAGAATTACGGGGTGGACAAAAACGCGTTTATTATACCGGTTACCGGTCACATATTTAATCTACGGCCCTTATATCAAAAACAATATCATCCGTTCTCACGGAAGATCTTACCACATACCATTTTTTGTAAATCGTATTTTTGTTTTAAATTGACCAAATAGTTACGATTTAAAATTTTAATAAAAAACATGATGGGGGTCTTGAAGAATATTCCTTTAAGTAACTGCACTCGAAATACCAATATTTACAGTAATGTGGTGACTTGAAAATTTTAAGGCCAATAAGTAGGATTAATGTTAAGATCAGAATATGAAAAAAAGTAATGTGATTTAATTGTTTGCATTTTAATCACCAACTTTGTAACAAAGTACCCAGTAAACTTTCTGTTTAATATATAGCAATTAAGTATTCATCCTGCGAATACAGTAAGTTTTAACCAAAGCATGCTCCATGTTCGTTCCATGTTCCAATAACTGTCGTCTAGAAAAAGAAAGCCAAAAACGAAATAAAGGCCAAAACTATATAACTGCAATTTATAGGCATCTTGCATAATTTATGTAATGGAAACTTATTTAAATAATAAATTTTGTTTGACACCCTAAGGGCAGTGTATGGTCATGTGAGATTTCACGAATTTTATAAAAGATTTTATAAATGCTGAACGGAAGACATAAGCGATATTTTTAAATGTGAGGTGAGCGATATTGACAATATTCTCATTCTTATTGCTTTTCTTTTCAAATTCAGATTTTCATGTTATATCTTTTACTCAGTTATATTTACCTTTGATGTAAAAGTATGCATCAAAGTGTCAGAAACCAAAAATAATCATTTTTTGTAGTTTATTGATATTTGTGTGCTTTGTTATTTTAGTTAGGTGATCAGATTAATTTTACTTATATTCTAGGTTTTGGACATGCCGACCGTCTGGCGATAGACTACTCCACTGGCAATATTTTCTACACGGGTGTTGGCCCTACCAATACACAGAGCTACATAGGCGTAGTTCACAAAACCATGTCATTTCACAAAACTCTCCTAGAAAACCTTCATAACCCAAGAAATATAGCTCTTAATCCTTCTAGAGGGTATATCTTCTTATCAAATGCATAGAAATATTCTGATAATTTAATGATATGTATATTGATATACGTAAAGTAGAAAAACACACCAAACATATCCAATCCTTAAATTTTTATCCACAACGCTTTTGTCCTGAGAGCTCCTCAGTAGATTTAAACAATATTAACAAATTACATTAAGACATCCTCGTGACGTTATGTAGGCGAGGATCAACATCATACATTATAAAATTTAAAGTCATCATTGTGACGTCAAATTATTTAACAATGTTATAAGGCGCTTAAATATATCAACAGTTCTGGGTAAAATCATAATTAAGCGCATCATGTTGAAATGTATATTTAGGAGACATTGTATAAAAATTTACATAATATATAATGTATAATATTAACAGTGGAGTTTTGGATTAATCGGTTTTACGAAATAGTTTTCCTTGGCTTTTTTGAATTTTTCATCCTCTTTCACTTTATAAAACGGAAAAAATATAAAATATGCTATTGCAATCTGAATCAGAATGTCCGCTAAATGGTGTAATTCTTATCGTGGGATCTTTGATTTGCTAATTGTGTACGGGAACACGGCCTGCCAGTTTTGTTCCTGTTTGTCCTATATAATTCTCACCGCTTGTGGGGCACGTCATACAATAAATCAAATTTTTCGAGTTGCAAGTCATATATGGATTTACATTAAAGTGCATTCCGTTTTTGAAGGCTATAGAGTGGCCGGCTTATTTGAAATCACAAGTACCGCATCCTAGATTCTCGCATTTGGACATTTGGAGACCATTGTTTTTTCTGGGATATAGGTAAATTTGGCTTTAGTGAGAACACTCTTCAGATTTCGTGGTTGACGCCTGCTGTAGAGTATATCCGTGGGCTGGATCAGGTCATGTAAATTTTCTGATTTATTGTTGAAGGATTGAAAAAAAAAATTGTTTTGCTGTTTTAAAAAGGCTTTGAATTCTAGGGTTGTGTGTTATTACGAAAGGAATTCTTTTGTTGTTAATTTCTTCATTCTGTCTCACAGATCGCAATTCTGTGATCGGAGTTTCTTTGGCCTTTTGTATAGGTGATTCAATTAACTGTGGTGGATATTTCTTTCTAGATAGAAAAATCTTTAGCTCAGATATTCTTGTATTTCTGCGTTCCTCATCTATGACTATGGTGCAAATTCTCCGGGCCATGTTAAATGGAATATTCCGTTTAGTATGTCATGTAGGCGATTCAGTATGTTTTGAAAATTTTGTAAATCTTGTAATGATTTAGTCCAAAAAATAAAGCAATCGTTCAAATAGCGTTTAAAGTTTTTTTTCCATTTACAGACATTCTGAAAGCATTTCCTCCTGAAGAAATCCCAAAAATGAATTGGCGTAAGTGGGGCGACCTTTGTTCCCATGGCGGTTACTTTTGTTTTAAGAAAATATTTGTTTAACTAGATCTCGTTACAAGTAACGAGTAGGTCTTCCGCCCCATTTGTTTTAAATGATACAATGAAATATCGATACTCTCTGCCAAATCTGAGATCTTGTTGAAACTAAGTTTTTTTTGTTTCGGGACCGGAAACGGACGAACAGAAGTGATTAATGGAAATAAAACCTAGTATTTCTTGTACATTTGCCTATTGTATGTCACTGTTTATCAGGCTTGATGAAACACCTAAGAAAGTCTGTTAAACTTGTTAAAAACATGAATTGTTTGAATTCTTTCCGTGAATACCGGAAGTGAGGTTAACAAAATGAAACCCGTTAAACACATGTTCAATCAATTGTCTATTATTAATAAAAGTTTTGTGTATCAATCACTTACAGTGACTAAAATCTCGCGGGTATCAAATTTGTAAAAAGGAAAGCTACCTAAGATATTTGATATATCTCACCGGAAGTAGAATATGTTTGCTTATATAACATTGTTTAGTTAACATATATAAGATCGTATACTGATATATTCATTCTTCGTAAAATAAGTAAAATAAGGGAAAAAATATTTTATGTGCTTCCGGTGACGGTCAGAAGTGACGACAAATCACAGAAAATAATGTTAACTCAGACACGTACATAGGACAATCATCCCACAGAGCTTGATTGTTCAAGTCGTCACCGTTTTTGAGATCTCGTGGAGTCAATGTTTTTGTCTCGAGACAGGAAACAAAACTAACGAAAGAGCTAAGTTAAAATAAAAGTTTGGATTTCTTTAACACTGGATAACTGTACTTTATTATTTATCAATTTTACTAAAATTTTCGAACAAAAACAGTCAAAAATTTCAAACAACTTGATTTGTTTTAACCCTTCCAGTGAGGACCGGAAGTGACGATTGACAAAATGAAAGCGGTTAAAAGCATTTTCTATGAAATGTCTATCATCAACAAAATTTTCGTGTCTTAATAACTTGCACTTTCTGAGATCTCGCGGGTAAAACATTGGTTTAAAAAAAGGCTATCTGAGATGTTTGAGATATCTCAGCGGAAGCAGAAAGATGACATATATAAGGCTTAATACTTATATTTCAATTCTATGTGAAAATAAATTAAATGCGTTAAAAAATAGTTTTTGAAGTGCTTCCGGTGACGACCGGAAGTTATGACGAACAAAACAAAATAGTTTGAAGATATCTACAACTATAGGTCTATTATCCTACAAAGTCTGAATGCTCAAGTCCTTATCATTTTTGAGATCTCAATGTCACAAGCTTTTTGTCGGGGACAGGAAACGGACAAGAGGAAACGAATTTTTTAAAAAAGGAAATAAGCAAATGCAGATATTATTATTTTCTATCATTCCTGAAAATTTCAAAAAAAAACTTGTCAATCCGTCTCTGAGAAATCTTGTGAACCAAAAAAAAGAGGGGGGGGGGGGTTGAATGTCAAAATTGGTACCCAATTTTCCAGCCATGGCGAGTTCTAAAAAATGGCGCCATTGGCGAAAAACAAAAACATTCGGAACAACTTTAAACTATGGTCTACCTATCCTGAAAATTGAATTGAATATAATGCATTACAAAATCTTTATCGTTTTTAAGTTATCAGTAATAAAGTTTACGAGTGTCTTGGCCCCTCATTAAAGGGGCCAGCCCCTTTTTCTTGAATTCATTCGAAAGGTCACACAAATACTGACAATTTTTGTTCTTACACCTATCTTAAATTGTATTTCATTTTTGAGATACAGATGATTGAATAATTTAGGGGCCAGCGCTCTAGATCCTTAATGGGGACAAATATTAGTTTTTTTTATTAGTAAAATCGATTTTAATCATCAATGGAAGCATTTTCTCTTCTACAATGCCTAACAAAATATGTTTCCTTCGCTAGATATATTGCGTCAAAGTTTAAGTACTTTGGCCCCTAAAAATCCCTAATTACGTAATAAATGGGCGTGGCAATGATTTTTTCTGTTAGATATTGTTACGTTTAACAACTTTGCTTCTATAATGCATGACAAAATCTTTATCGTTTTTAAGTTATTTGTAAAACAGTTTACAAGTGTATTGGCCCCTAATTTAAGGGGCCAGCCCCCTTTTTCTTGATTTTATACGAAAGGTCTTATGAATACTTACATTTTTGTTCTCACACCTATCTAAAATTGTTGTTTATTTTTGAGATACAAATGATTGAATATTTTAGGGGCCAGCCCTTTAGATCTTTAATGGGGACAAACATTGGTGTTTTGATTAGTGGTATCGATTAGAATCATCAATGCAAGCATGTTCTCTTCTACAATGCCTAACAAAATATGTTTCCTTCTCTTGATATATTGCGTCAAAGTTTAAGTACTTTGGCCCCTAAAAATCCCTAATTACGTAATGAATGGGCGTGGCAATGATTTTTCCTGTTAGATATTGTTACGATCAACAACTTTGCTTCTATAATGCATGACAAAATCTTTATCGTTTTTAAGTTATTTGTAATACAGTTTACAAGTGTATTGGCCCCTAATTTAAGGGGCCAGCCCCTTTTTCTTGATTTTATACAAAAGATCTTATGAATACTTACATTTTTTGTTCTTACACCTATCTAAAATTGTTGTTCATTTTTGAGATACAAATGATTGAATATTTTAGGGGCCAGCCCTCTTGAGCCTTAATGGGGATAGACATTGGCGTTTTGATTAGTGGAATCAATTTGAAGCATTAATATAGACATTTTCTCTTCTACAATGCTTAAGAAAATATGTCTCCTTCTCTAGATATATTCCGTCAAAATTTAAGTACTTTGGCCCCTAAAAATTCCTAATTACGTAATAAATGGGCGTGGTAATAATTTTTCCTGATACATATTGCTACGATCAACAACTTTGCTTCTATAATGCATTACAAAATCTTTATCTTTTTAAGTTATTTGTAATAGAGTTTACGAGTTTATTGGCCCCTTATTTAAGAGGCCAGCCAATTTTTCTTCATTTCGTTGAAAAAAACTTATAATTCTCTACCACTTTTGTTATATATGTCTTAACAAAATATCAACTGATAAAAAGATACAGATCAAAACGTATGAAAATTTTGAAAGAAAATTCGTACCAAATTTTCGTGCCTGAGCGAGCTCCAAGAAATGGCGCCACTGACGTAAAACAAAATAATAGTGCACAACTTCAGACTATAGACTACCTATCCTGAAAATTTCATAGTCATATCTCTGATAGTTTCTGAGATCAGCTCTACACAAAATAGGTCGTAAAAAACTACAAAATGGCCGATAAATCGGTACCGGAAGTGACGACAACAAAAATTTCAAAAGCATATAAAATTCAGATCATGCCTCATCATCTATAAAAAACTGGTTGAAATAGGCCGAATAGTTTTTGAGAAATCGCGTGCACAAAATTTGGAAATAAAAATAATAACTAGACGCTCGTTGCGAGCAACAAGAGGTCTTCCGTTTGAATACATCTTAAAAAAGACTATAGTGATAGTTGTTCTTTTCTACCATTTCTTAAAACTCTTTAACATAGAGCAAAACCAATACCGGATATCTAAAACGCTATGTAAAAGTCAAA
>WFKH01011581.1:71520774-71532758 GCA_016163765.1 Magallana hongkongensis
TCATGAACGGGTTATAATTGTATAATAATGAGGATGTAATACATTAAACTTTTGATTTTAAATATATTTAAACAATATGGATGCATTTAGGTGCGGTATTAAATTTGACATTCAATTTCAACGGGTAATATTAAAGTTTTTTGGGTTTTTTTAAATGTCAAAGAAAGGGAATTAGGAATAGCTTTTTTTTTTTTTTTTTTTTTTTTTTTTTTTTAAATTTTTTGGCACATATTTTTTGGTAGCTTTTTTGTAGCATCATTATCGCAAAAGTTAAGTTTCTGTGTGTTTTGTCGTAGCATTTTACATATTTTATGGTTGCATTATCTCGTGTAAAATTTCAGTTTACTAATTGACACGCAATAGGAAAAATCCAAAAATATACTCCATCGGTTTAAGATAGCATATCTTAAAAATTTGATCATTGACTTTGTTTAATTACCAAAATAATGACAATACTAGAAGTTTTAGACAATGACTGGTTTGGAGCTTCTATTAGACAGTTTTTGTTATACATGATCAAAAAAAAAATTAGAATTCAGAAAATTGATGATGGAAATTCGAAGTAAGTTAAATTCAAACTTGATGTTGAAAAAAAACAACACCAAAATATGTAATTAGTAAAGTTATTCATATTCCACTGTTTTAAACCCTCCAAATCGTTTAATTATTTTTTTATAATTTCAAAATAAAGAAAACGTTTTTAAGGGGGACAATTCTAACGATTTTTTGATCAACATTCAGAGGTCACATGACAAGTTGGTCATTTATCTAAGTATTTAAAATAACATTACAATAGTAGGGCTACGATGCACAATTAGTAGTTTATTCCTTTTAGTGGGATTTTCGCGCCCCTGAGTAAATGTAATCCTTAAAATGATTCCATATAATAAATTGATTATCCAGTACTCAATGCATAACGCAAATAAAATAATTTTATTTTTGGTTCAATTCTTTTTGTTTTTTAAATGTGTTTGAAAATGTATTATAACACTGATACTATTCATTCTTCTTTCTACTTAAACAATCTAAGTTTTTTTAAGTTAACATCATAATTAATGTCTTAATTACTCTTTTTAATCCAATGACCTGCTATATAAGTGCAAAGTTTTAAGGCGTTGATAAGAAAAAGCGTCTGGGTGAACGAGACGTTTTCATATTAGCTTTGCGAAAACAAACAGCTCATTAAAACTTTCATTCACATAACCGACCGTCCTCTGGCGACCGGTAATTATTCTAAAAACAAAAAAAAAAACTAGTAACGATCATTATTAACACCTGTTAAATCAAAAGGTTTGGTGTTTTTCAGAGGCCAGCTTGACGTTTCGATGCCTCAATTGGCTTGTACCAGTAGCATGTATCCTCGTTACCATGGTTGTAATCGGAATCATCTGCTGGAAAAGACGAAAAGATCACACAAAGAAAAACGATTGAGAAAATATTTAAAATGCTTTCCCCTTAATAAATTCATTTTTTAATCAAAATATTCTTCGTAACAACTACAATGCTTAAATTTGTGATATAACCATGCAAACATCCCCAGAACGTGTAGATTTTAAATGTCAAAGCTGTGACTTTCGATCAAATACTAGGACCCTGAATAAGTTCAAAGTTCAACATAAAAATGTATGAGAAAATTGTTTAAACATTTTCTTCTCAAGAAATATAATGCTAGATTTAGTGATATTACTACGTAAGCAACTTAATATCTTCCTTTTCTCATATCAAGGTCATACTGACATTTTTCCACTTTTATAATTATTTTAAGTCAAATCTATAACTTAGATATTATTAGGCAGATGATCATTAAACTTTGTTAGTTTGTGTATTTTGCAATTTCATCATATCTAACATTTTTATTCAAAAGTATGTCACATTAACGTACTTTTCACATATTATATTCGATTCGTTGAGGCCTAAGATAAAAGATTGGTCAGCTAATACATCTTAGATCTTAAGATATGATATTCACAAAGTAGGTCCAATGACCTTTGTATGTATTGTTTTTAATATATGAATATATGAGAATGTTTGTGACTTTTGCAATATTTAAGAAGAATTGCATATATAGAAATTCCGAAAGAGATACAAAAATGTTGTTCAGGTGAACAATGTGGCCTATGGACCTCTTGTTCCGTTTTTCCAGAGATGATCCTTGTTTTGGGAAGAGTCCAATAATAGCGAAGAAAATTTTGCTTCAATTTTTATAGTTTTTCCCAAAGTATAAACAACTATTCTAACCTATTGCTGTAGATGTCTCACCGATACCCATTGACGATCATCACTGGTTAACTTAATGGTTAACAAAAACTCTTATTTTGAAAATGATGCTTGGTTCCGACTATAAAAAAAGATTTTAAAACGTTTTGGAAAACTTGTAATATATCGAATGCATGTAGATTATGCTTGTCTCGGAAAGAAAAAAAACCTTTACTTTTTTAAACCTTTTTACAGTTAAAAAAACAGTGATCCTTAAGAATGAAAGCGTTTCATAATATGGCTTTTACTACATATGTTTGAACATATGAAGTCATTAAAAATTATAAAGGATGCTTGAAATTTTCTATACGTTACTTCTTATAAACAAAGCAACCATTTAACTTACGAATGGTAATGCTATAGAAAGTGAATCAGGCTCCTTGGACAACTGCGATTGATAAAAGAGCTAAAGACAAATATTCGTTAAGAAATATTTTGTATTACTTCCCATAATTCATTCGCTCTCAGTATTTCTAAACCAAATTGTAAAATGGTAGACTGGTCACTCAGAGTTTCCATTTACATGAAGATTAAACAAGTTTTCAGGATCGCACAAGCATTGATTAAATTCAAGATTGCTCTTTTCACGCTACATGTCCTTTGTATGTTGTATAACCAGATAGCTATGACTTTAACAAGTACTATTTGCTGGTATGTCGAATTAATTATGAATAACTTTGATACTTAAACATATTACACCATAATAATTGTAGTGCAAGACGATGGTATGAACTTTGTAACTGGACAATGACTTTTTGTGCAGCCGAGTTTTACAGCATAATGATTATAATTGTTTTGAATGTTGTTATGCATCCAGGTGCAAAAACGCGTGCACGGGGAAGTAGTAAACAAGGTGTCATCGGGCGTAATATTCGGCACCCCAGTGTCCGCATTCGATAGCTCTGTTTCAGTATACTTAGACGTATACTGCATGTTTCTATATAACTATCGTAAACGTTGACCTTTCGAATTGCACGTAAGCTATATTTCATTACCGGACGGTAGGCCCCGGACCTGCATCCCGAGGCTTTATGGTGGACAGTTATGATAAATGTGTTACTGTATTAAGAAAAAATAAGTAACTTAAGAAAATAAACAATATTTGTTTACTGATGATCACCACAGGTAGACAGATCCAATCAAAACGGTTTATCATAAGACTTATGTATATAGACTCATGTAAAATGATGTTTTATAGAAAGATTGTGTTTTAAGAAACTTAAGATTTTGATAGAATTTAGATTAAATTTTTATACTTGTGAAACTAAGAGTTTGTTAACCACTATACAATCATGTTGAAATAAACCACATTTAAAACCTTATTCGGACTTAGTTACTTTATGGACCAGTGGGCATGTTCACGAAAGTATCTTAAGATTCGTCTTAAGACATGTCCTAAGACATATCTTAAGACGAATCTTATGACCAATCTGAAACATATCTTAGGATGTTTCTCGAAGCTATCTCAGACGTGGCCTAATTTAAGACATCTTAATTTCAGTTTGTATGTATCCTTACAAGAAAAACAGTTTAAAACGATGATACAACATACCGTTCTATACTTTGGAATGTATTTTTTCAATCAGAAAACATAATTTGGGTACATATATCATAAATAGAGTAAATAAAATCGTCTTAATAAAGTATTTATTTTTTATCTGCCTTTAATCCAATAAATGTAAGTGATTGTCTTCAATATTATGGAATTTTAACATGTAAATAAATACTTTTAGGAAAAGCTAATGTATGTAAATGAATGGTTCACACAGCAGTCAACATACACTTGTAAAAGCACGTGTACCTTGTTTATGTTTTTATATGATAAGCCAATGATATTGGTAATTGGTTTTAATTCGCGCCAGTCTTAAATCATCCGTCCGACCATAGCCATGTCATCAAGAAAAAGAAATTCCAACTTTTCTGAGGCAGAAATTCAAATCATTCTCAAAGAAGTTGAGAAGTGCAAAGGAGTCTTGTTTTCGAAACTTTCAACGGTAACGACAAACAACACAAAAAAGCGAGTATGGGAGGCAATTTGCGAAAAAGTCAATTCCTGCAACTCCTCCGGACTAAAAAAGACTGGAGGAAGACCGCCGCTGGCTGATCCGACGCCTCTTGAGGAGTCGGTGATAGGTATAATTGTAGACATAATTAACGGAATTCCTGGGGGTATTAATGTTGGAGGGGAGACAGAACTCGGTACTGCAACCCCCGGTCCATCCAATATGAGCGAATCAGCGGATGTACCGGAGGTTGATGCTGCATTGAGTCCTAGACTTGATCACGGTAAGTGTAAACAATTATCTAATTATTATATTAATAAGATGTAATATTAAACATATAGATAACAAGAAGTCGACGTTGTTTATATAACTATTGATTTTGATTTTAAAAATTTTTATACAATAAAATCAATGAAGAATCATTATGTAAAATGTAAATATGATAATTTTAATATTATTACTTTCAGAGCAGGAATCACGTTGCAGTAGACTCTCCACTCGTGTTAAACAGCCAGAGGACACTTATGGAGCAAATATTTTGCGTTTCCGAAAAGAATTGGTGCAGATTGAAAGGGAGAAACTGAACGTTCAGAAGGAACTGCTAGAAATTGAAAGAGCTAAACTTTTAATCAAACAACAAAAACATCAAGTGTACCTCTCCAGCATGGGGGTAACTTTTACCAACGTTGAATAAATACTTGCATCAGATTGATTCTCTGTGTTCGTTCGTTCTTTCTTTTTTTTTTCTTTCTTTTTTTCTTTTCTTTTCTTTTTTTTTTTTTGGCTTTATTTAAAATTAGATAAAATAAATACAAATTGCTCACAAATTTTATTATACATGTATTTATGAATAATGGCGTATTAAAACATATATCAATATGATAAAATAGATACATGTGCAAATTTAAGCAAATCGTCCGTTGATGAGTCTGTTTCTCACTGTCACTCCGTCGTTGATGGGACCAATGTACTGGGGGCGCCCAATTTGTCCTCTGTCACGGGCATCGACACCGTCCGCCGGAATCGGGACTCCATTGTTAATACACATGTTGTGCAGAACTGCAACAGCCACCGTAACTCTGCATGCCTTCGTGGGTGAATAAAAGAGAGATCCTCCACTTGTGTCGAGGCACCTAAATCTTGATTTTAGGACTCCGAAGCTGCGTTCCACGGTATTCCTTATCCTGATGTGAGACGCGTTGTATCTCTCCTCCGGTCTGGTTGTTTGGTTCAGCACTGGAGTGAGCAGCCAAGGCCGCAGGGGATAGCCGCTGTCCCCAAGGAGCCACCCCTCAGGAATTGCACCCCTCTCAAACATATCTTTCAACGCACTGTTTTCTAGAATGAATGAGTCGTGTGTGCTGCCTGGCCATTTTGCTACAATGTTCATGAATCTAAGCTTTGAATCACACACAGCCTGCACATTAATGGAATGGTAGTTTTTTTCTATTTACATACAAGTGTTCATCAAGAGATGGTGATTTTATTCTAATATGGGTCCTATTGATTGCACCTATGACATTTGGGAAGCCTGCAATATCACTGAACCCCCGCATGATCTGCACTGAGTCGTTTTGGGTAGGCATTTTAACATACTCAGGAGAAAGTCTCACTAAACAATCAGTAAAATCATTAATTATTCTAGACACGCTAGGTCTGGATATTCTGTGCACATCACCTAGAACGGCTTGGAAGCTGCCGGTGGCGTAAAATCTCAAAGCTTCCATCACTTGGAGCGATACGGGTAGTGGGCGTGACCTCAATGTAGGTCGTCTCAGGTCACGATTGAAGCGTCCACAAAGGTCTATTATGTTATGTCGGGGCAGTCTGTACCTACAGATGATATCTGTGTCATCTAGGTAATCAAGCGGGTTGTCGATATCTCGAAATATGCGCTCGCGATGTAGGTTTGGGTTTCTTCTTCTTATGTAGTTGTAATAGGCGACGGCCATTTTTACTAGTTAAGACACCGGTTAGGATGTCTTAAAGTAAAGATATTTTTTAAGACATGTCCCATAATAGGACGGCTTCAAGAAATTGACTTAGGACTAAGACGTGTCCTAAGTGATGTCTGAGACATATCTTAGTCTTAAGATAGCTTCGTGAACATGCCCACTGATCACAAGGAGAACTGGACTGTAAATTTACATCTGATATATTTGTGTGCGAAATATAAGGAAAAGACAGGACAGTCACGAACTCATAAGGTACGCAACTTTTCTCTCAATGCCTGAATTAACTATCATAATGGAAGCAACCTATACTAGCAACTAAAATGGCAACAAAAAAAAAGCGGGTCTGATAAAAGAGAATTTCAAAGACAAATAGAGCAGTTAGAACAACTCATGAACCTCAACACCTGGTCTCAAATCAAGATGATGAAATTTTTTTTTTCTTTATTCAGGTTAAAGCTATGACAACCGCTTTATCAGTACCTCTAACTTCTGTGATAACCCCTTTTCGAAGAAGACACTAAAAATTTCAAACAATGGATAAAAAAAGTCGAAAAATACGGTGTTATGTCTAGGTAACAGGGTCACGAGATCCCCATGGTCGCGTATAGCACAAGTAAGGTTCAATGGGAGATTGTATTAAGATATATTTATATGAGACAAGTTCCGTCGTGGAACGACCTTAAAAAATCTTTAAAGAATAGATTCGCAGAAAGTACGGACCCCCAACACGTGTAGTAATAATGCACATGTCTCGGCGAAACTCATATGACACAACAGTTAGTAGATATCTTTTGTAACGGTTTGATATTCGACTTTCTCGCATGATTACCGGCGAAGAATCGGATTGTCCAGTGTAAGACAGCAGTGTAATTTTTTTAGTCCTTCACTGTGTATCACTATGCTGCTGTAAATCGAAAACAAAAACCGTCTGTAAGAAAATGATAAATGATAGAATGAGGTAATTCATTAAGTAATTGATTTTCTTTATTATTACAATTTATCATATTTTCATTAAAAAAAAATTGTTGTATGGTTTCTTTTTGACTTGCCCTATTTGTATCACGCGGGGGATAAAACGAAAGTAAACTTTTGAACGTTATAACAGAATGTTGTTAGCATCGTTTTTTTAAATGTAAAATAATTCAAAATTATAATTCATTATATACTCATCTGGGATAGTGAAATTTCACTTCTGGGCTAAGATTCACGGTCATCAGGTCAAAATGGCGGACAACCCGACTTTCTCTGAAAGTCTCTTCAATGCGGAAAAATAACGACACATAGTAATGGCTTAATTGGTTCAGCATGGTAAATCATCATATCAATAGTGTTCCGAGTCTAACAAAATATGCTGGCCTTCCAAAAATGGCGTTATTTAGGACAAAATGGCGTGTCAAAATGGCGGATAATCAAATATATGTTTACATGCCAGTTTTTTTTTTTGGTGATCACCTCTTAGAAATATGTACCCCCTTGCAAAAATTATAGATATGATTAAAATCTGCTTAACGTCTTTAAAAAAAAATAAAAAATAAATATCATATTTTGGTAAAATGTAACTGGATGTATAAAACTTAGTATAAGTATTTGTTTAAACCATATCACATCAAATAGTTGTAAATATTTACGCTTCTGGCCCTGACAATTCAGAGTACAATACGAAAAAAATGTAATGCATGTGTCCATTTTTGTCATTTTCACTATTTTTACTCAAACCTAAATTAATGGTATTTATTCTATTGAATGACATCCTAGAGAAAAGATTTGATAAAATAAATGATATGTTGACGAATGCTGTCTTTCAAGAAAATGGCGTTTTTTATGTAAAAAGCTGGACATTTAGTTTTTATAATTTTTTCCTTAAGTTTCTTAAATGGAGAAAAGCGTGAGACAATTTTTTTAATCATAAATAAGGTGTGCTAAGTCTGAAGAAATATGTCTCCACAAAAAACGGTGCTTTTGATGTCAAAATGGCGAACAGCCAGATTTCATTATTTTTTCCTTCAGTTTCTTAAATGAGGAAAAAGCATGAGACCAACAATTTTTATTCGGTCCTGCGAAGTTTATCAAAACATAGGGCATGCTGAGTCTGAAGATATATTATGCTGTCTATGACGAAAATGGCGTTTCAAAATGGCCAACATCCAGATTTCATAACTTTCTTATTGAAGTATTTTATATAAAAAGCACGAAATGAACAATTATAATCTGGTCCAACAAATTTTTTATTCATAATTAGAGCATGGTGAGTCTGAAGATATATTATGCTGGCTATGACAAAAATGTCGTTAATTAGGTCAAAATGGCGTTTCAAAATGGCTAACAGCCAGATTAAATTTTCTCTTTTAAAGACCTATACAGGAGTATAATGTGTACATATAATATTATAGAAATATGCATCTTACAAATTAAATTGGAACACTTTAACGAGTAAAAAATAACAGTAATACCTTTACTAAAAATGTTAATTTTCTCCGTTTTGTCTTATTTAGGCATATTTTTCATTTGAAAATTCTCTATTCATAATTTTAAACTTCCATCATGCTACTTAACCTTTCTGCGTTGTTTTTTAAAACACTTCATGGACCGATTTCTTCGATCTGCCGTAAAAATAATTAAGAAGATGTGGCACACCCTGTCAGTTTGTGAAATGCGACAAAATGCCTACAAAGTTATAGAGAGGGGAAATGTTTCTGCACTCGTGAAATGGTTGTTTTTAGGCTTTAAAGAGGTTCTAGCAACCATTCAAAAGCGATTGTTTATTTATGAGTTAAATTATAAAAGAAACAGTAAGACATCGGTATGAGAAGCTTATATGATAACAGAGGAACAATTAGACATTTCGGAACGGTGTACGACATTAAGAACAATTCTTATGTGTCTCTCTGTCTCTTCCTTTAACGCCTTTATAGCAAATAAATCTAAACTATATATCATCATATATGCATGCACTGTAAAAGCTCATAATTCAAAATCAACATACAACAGTATATGTCGTCGTTAAGGATAAAACAACCTCTTGCAAAATTGTCAACATATGTTTGGCCCGTATGTGCTGAGGAAAGTGTAGAAATGCGTTAAAAAGCAATGCATGTCCTCATTCAGAGGAAGTATATGACCACCTTATGTACACATATATCCATAGTCTTGAGGCCTTTTTCTGATAGACCATGTCAGTGTCGATTTGCAACACATGCTCACAACTAAGCTTGTGGATGGGTGTTCGAACCTATTTAAAGCTGATAAACACCCCTGCCAATGCTGTTGTAGAGAAAATGTTCCTCTCTCTAGAACTTTGTAAGCAATTGGTTCATTTCATTCACTGATATGATGTTACACGAGTTTTTATTTCTACAACATATCGGGGATATCGACATAAAACGTGTACAGAAACAAGAAGCCCATGAGCCACATCGCTCACCTGAACAACAGTTCCTCGTAACATTCAGTTTGGTATCATATGCTATTTCTATTTTAAGCTTTGAAACCATTTCTGGGGCCCCAGTATTGGTCCAGGGTTTATGGTTGGCTTTAACTATTTAGAATCTACATTATTTTAGGATGCTTGCAAGTAATCTCACAAACTGTAGGATTGTATTTCTTGAGAAGAAAATTTTTAAACATTTTCCATATATATTTCTATGTTAAACTTTGAACCCCTTCTGGGACCCCAGTATTAGATCGAGGGTCACGGCTTTTATAATATAGAATCTACACTATTTGAGGATGCTTGTTTAGTAATCTGACAAATTAAAGCATTGTAGTTTTAGAAAAGAAGATTTTTAAACATTTTCCATATATACTTCTACGTTAAAATTTGAATCCGTCTTGGGTCACCAGTATTAGTCCAGGGGTCACTATTTTAAAAATATTGAATCAACATTATCCAAGGTTGCATGCATATTAATCTCACAAATTGTAGCATTGCAGTTCTCGAGAAGAAGATTTTTAAACATTTTCCCTTTTTATTTCTATGTTAAACTTTGAACCCCTCTTGGGGCCCCAGTATTAGATTTTACCAATTTAGAATCTACAATAGCCATGGATGCTTGCATAGTAATCCTACAAACTGTTGCACTGTAGTTCTCGAGAAGAAGATTTTTAAAACATGTTCCCTATTAATTTTTATGTTAACTTTGAACCCCTTCTGGGTCCCCAGTATTAGTCTGGGGGTCACGGCTTCCACATATTAGAATCATGACAATTTGAGGATGCTTTCATAGTAATCCCACAAACTGTTGCATTGTAGTTCTTGAGAAGAAGATTTTTAAACACTTTCTCTATATACTTCTATGTTAAACTTTGAACCCCTCCTGTTGCCCCAGTATTAGTCCGGGGGTCAAGATTTTAACAATTTTGAATCTACAATAGCCAAGGATGTATGCATAGTAATATCCCAAACTGTTGCATTGTAGTTCTTGAGAAGAAGATTTTTAAACATTTTCCTATATATGTTTAACTTTGAACCCCGCCTGGGGCCCCAGTTTTAGTCCCGGGGTCACGATTCTTACAATTTAGAATCTTCACTATATATACAAACTTTTATGTAAATATTGGCATTTCTGGTACAGTGGGTCTTCAGAAGAAGATTTATAAACATTTTTCCTATGTATTTCTATGTTAAACTTTGAGCCCCGCCTGGGGCCCACAGTTTTGGTCCGGGGGTCACGATTTTTGCAATTTAGAATCCTCATTATATATTGGCATTTCTGGTGCAGTGGTTCTTGAGAAGAAGATTCTTAAAGACACGCACCCTATACTCACTGTTTCGCAATTATCTCCCTTTTAAAAAGGGATTAGCCCTTTATTTTAGCAATTTATAATCCCCTTCCCAAAAGGATGCCTTGTTCTAAGTTTGGTTAAATTTGGCCCAGTGGTTTTTGAGAAGAAGTCAAAAATGTGAAAAGTTTACAGACGGACGACGGACAACGGGTGATCAGAAAAGCTCACTTGAACCTTCGGTTCAGGTGAGCTAAAAACTATGAGAAAGGGAATGAACTGACCATAAAATCAAAGAAGTTCGTCAGTTATATGTATAACCAAGACACATTGCCTACTGACACAGTTCAATTTGGTTTACTTATAAAATCAAAGAGCCCGATAATGCCCCAACTTAGGATATACCTTACGTTGCTTCATAGAAAACAAACACATTACAAGGTAATGATAGGAAGACAGGTATATATACGCATGCCCATATTGCCATGTCCAGCGGAAATGAGATAAAAAAAAATTGAGAATGGTTGTTTGCTGCTGGTTTTAATGACCTACGATCATATTCTTAAAGCTTTCTTAGATTTGATAGCTTGCAACTGCCACACAGGTTGTAGAACATTTATGTGTGAATGCCAACGTGCCAATTTGCATTGTATAGACCTTTGCAATTTCCTATTCACGAACTCATCCTTCCAAAAAAGATTGTAAAAATAACATATATACTATACAATAGCTTTTTAAGACAAAACAAAGGAAAATTATCACTTTTATCAATAAAAGGCTTGGATGCTTTTTTTTTTTTTTTAGATCTCCTGAGTCACTCAGGTGACATAATGCTTTCGGTCTTCGTCTGTCATCGTGCGTCGTTTGTCATCTGTCGTCCGTTCTTCTTCTTAAAAACTACAAGGCCAGATTTTACCAATTTTGGTATGAAGCATCTATATGATAAAAGATATCTAAATTGTGAATTCCTGACTTTACTACCCCCAAGGCCTCATGGGCGGATCCAAATATGCAAAAAAAAAAAAAAAAAAAAAAAAAAAAAAAAAAAAAA
>WFKH01011581.1:71532858-71545516 GCA_016163765.1 Magallana hongkongensis
AAAAAAAAAAAAAAAAAAAAAAAAAAAAAAAAAAAAATCAAAAATCTTCTTCTCTACTCCCACACATGTGGGAAAAAACCTATATGCATAATTATAATGTCCATTAAGCCATCTATCAAAATTGTGAAATTCATGGCCCCTTGATCAAAGGTTCAGGTCCTAGGGCGGGGCCAATATGGAAATATAGTGAAAATGTATTAAATTTTAGAAAATCTTTATCTCTATCCATAAAACCCTTTACCTAAATTGTAAAATTCATGATCCCAGGGTCAATTCTATGCTAGAACAAGTCATTAAAATTCGTCATTAATGAAGAGACTTTAAGAGAAAATTATGAAGTTTGGTTATCCACTATTTTTATTCGCCATTTTTACCATCTTAACGCCTTTTTTTATGAAGGACAGCATATTTTTTTGAACTCATCATTTTCATTATGATGAAAAACCATGCTGGGCCAGATTATATAATTATTTGCCGTTTAAAATTTTTTTTCTACTTAATCGTAAATATGTAAATATCTCATTTAAGATTGTCGGATTTACTTTAGACCACAAACTTTATGTGACAAATGGACTCAACAGGAACATGATTCTCGGTCGTGATTGGCTTAAGAAAAACAATGTACTTTTATACTTTGATCTTGGACTTATGCGCATTAATGGCAAATCATTTGCAGAACTGAAAGAAGATAAACAAATCTCAACTATTGTAAAAACACCTAAGAAACTTATTTTGAGTCAAAATACGGTGACCGTATTCTGTGGAAGAGTAAACAATATTTCCCTGGAAAAATTTACTTAGTAGAAGTAAACAGTATCGACAACAACTGCATTATGGAATACCCATGACTATATATAAAAGACTCAGTGTGTGGTCTAAAGAGATAAGAAAGTTCCAATTGTAACCGAGCAGAAAGGAGGCAGTTGGTGGTTTCTCTCAATTTTATTACGAGAGATAGATAAGGCATTAGCCTAGAATAATAGACAAACAATATTATAATTCATTCAAACATACAAATATCAAATTACAACATAGATGAAAATGTATTGCATCATTTACCAACAGCTATCGTTTTAGTATGCACGCATCCATTCCTTTATTATAAATTAGTTATGTAATGAATTTAAATTGTATATATCAAACTTAGAATATAAAGAATATAACTTTGACTGCAAAAATGAAATGTTTATTAAAGTAAAAAAATGTCAATACTTGATATTTCAATGACAAAATGTAAATAAGTGTGAAAAATTAATTTGGATAGGTATTTTGCATCGTTGTCAGATTCATTTTGAAATACACAAAACATTATAAAAACACTCGTCACTGATATTTGAGGTCGTATCGAATGTTCAAAAAGTACCCACGTGCCTATCTTCAACTGTTACCCCAATATAAAAAAAAGTTAGAATACTAGTAATACCATAACAGTTTTAAATTCAAGGAAATTATAAATTCAAAAAAATATATAAAACTATCATAGTTTTATTAACATAGATATGTTAGGATGTTTTTTTTTTTTTGAAATAACATGCATATGATTTTGCTTCTAGAACAACCGCTGATGTACAGAAAAGAAATTGTAATAAGTACTCACAATGAGTTTGAAATCGCCAACATTGCGTCCGTAAACAACATTTCCACCGCCTCACAAAGCTTAAAAGACTCAACAGCAAACATAACATCGTTTGCAGTTGATGCCGTCAAAGCAAAGATATACTATATTGACAACAACAGTGGTGCTTTAAAACAAATGGACTTGAGAACTCGGGAAATTGGTGTGTTGACAAACATTCGTAGCGGAATAGGTACAAGTTTCTACCAATCAAGAAATGATACTTTCTTATTTCACCGAAAACAAAATAGTTTTGTTGAAAAAAATATGATTATAGTATTATATAATGCATGTGTGTTTATCACAACAATGAGAACCTAATGCAAAGTTTTTGCAGATTTGATAATAGACTGGAACCAACAATTGTTGGTCTGGATAAATGAGGATTCCACCGAGATTCTCTCATTTAGTCTTCGGGAAACACGTCTTCTATTCATTCAGAACTTGAGTATTCAGAGTCTTTAACAATTAATCCAGAGGGAGGGTTCTTTGCAATACGTTTTGAATATAATTCGATTTTTTCCTACATTTTTTAAATTGTTTTCCAATTTCTATGAATATGTGTAAAAATATTTTAGAAAGTTGTATTGGATTTCTGGATCGCCTCCTTTGATTTTTAGCGGAAAGTGGAACGGCGAATCACTGGTATCATTGTTGACCTCAGAAGAGTTTACCTTTCCGAGAATTTTGAACTATGATGTCTCGAACAATAGGTATTCTTTGGTTAAAACACCAAAAGCATTCAATTCTAATATCGCAGCTCATAATTATCAAGCAAACATCTAAGAAGACTAATATAAAATGGAACAATAAATGCAATAAGATACTGTAAAACGAGAAAATATGGCGCCATTGGCGCAACTGCCCCTGAGCGCTATA
This sequence comes from Magallana hongkongensis, assembly GCA_016163765.1. Classification (NCBI taxonomy): domain Eukaryota; kingdom Metazoa; phylum Mollusca; class Bivalvia; order Ostreida; family Ostreidae; genus Magallana; species Magallana hongkongensis. The sequence continues at coordinate 71,535,353 of WFKH01011581.1, forward strand.
ATTAAAAGTGCACCAACGGATTTTCATATGTATTGAATTTCTTCAAGTTTAACTAAAAAAACAATAACTTCAGTCATTTTTAATACTAGATGTGTGCGATTACGTAATTTCGGATGGTCGATTCTGTAAACAGAAAGCCATGCTATGACCTTGAATTGCTAGTATTACATATTGGTCACTATGATACTTATGTGTACCTAGATACTGCGCAATGAATTGTGGTAATGATAACTAACAGAATGAACTCTGTGACACTTGTAGCACTGCGTAGTATTCCTAAATGATGTCATGAAACCAGGTGCATAATACGGGCATAATAATATCCAAATTGAGAGTTTATAAATAAGTGTCATATTTGGCGATTCTGTGTCTGCATCGATAGCTCTGGTACTCTTTATTGAGTCAGGTATTGCATATTCTATATAACCTTTGTAACCTTTTAGCCATGTATGAATGAATGTATTATGAGTAAGTGATGCCTCATACCCAGGTGTGGGACTCCGAGACTCAGGAATCGGAGACTCAAATCCTGCATCCATACTCTTTGATAGGCAGTTCTGACAGTTTTGTTACTTTATTTAGAAATAAAATATAACTCTGGAATTTGAACACTAAATGTTCACTCATGATCATCGTAGATGGGCCGAACTAGTCGGAACTGTCCATCATAAGTAAAATGTTATATATACTCATGTAAAATGATGTTAAGCAGATCTTTGATTTGGGCTACCTTTAATTGATGTAATTTTGACTATACGATCACGCTTGTTAATAAACTGCTGATGAAAGAAGTACTGGACTTGGTGATTACTAAGTTTGAGCTGACTCTTGAGAGGATTCATAAGACGGGAGGGTTACAATTCTGTTTGTTTACACAATTACACAGGTAAACAGTATTTGTAATCGAGTAAGTTCTGTCAAAACGTGGATTAATTAATTCAATTTTATTGCTTATTAGTTTCTATCATTGGCACCACCAAAATTGGCCTTCTCCCTATGTTACTTCACGTTAGCACCTCGAGGTGAAAATGTGATCAAGCGTGGCAATCGTCCATGCTGACAACACAGGATTGATTAATTTCTAGCACTCTGAATAGTGGCTATAGAAATAATTAGACGAACCTCTGTTTGTGATATTTTAATGTAAAATTACTGTGTAAAATGTGATGATCGAAACTCACTGGTAGCATTCGATTTCCCTCACCTTTAGTTTCGGAGCTCTTCTAATGTTATCGCAGTCGCTATACATTAAACTCAATGTCCGATAAAACTCAAACGTGTTTACAAACCATAATTACTCACCATCGCAATAAATGAGATTTTTTTTCATATATATCTACTGACGAAGTGGACAAAAGGAAGTGTATTGTTCTCAACGACAGTTTACCGTGTACACAAGGTAGAAATCAAAATCGTTGTGTTCACGTGCTTTAGTGAACACAATATTAAATTTGGGCGTAACCGTTGATCAAACAAGAATATATTTTAAACCTTTTTAAAATAAAAGGTGCATTCGCTAAATTTTATTGCGCCAATGTATTGGCACTTGCGTTTGCGCTAAAATACGTATGCGCCAAATTTTCTCGTTTTGCACTAGAATAAGATGTTGGTACGCATACTTACGATTTCCTCTTGTGAACTATCAATACATACGATTTACCAAACCTATCGCATGCAATATACATTTAAATATATAGGCTGATATTATTTATGAAGGCCATGATTATTGCCTGCAATGGGACACATAAAATTGCAATAGGATGTTAGAAGTTTATATTCGTCAAATTACTCAGGAATCTTTTTTTCACGAGCAGTTAAACAATTAAGAATTTATTGTTACTTAATTAATTTTGTTTTTATATTTTAAAACTCTGTAACACAGGTTATATTGGTCAGAGGGCGTGTTGATAAAGAGTTGTTTAAATAATGGATCGGATGTTCAAACACACAGCTTAGTCACTGAGGCCGCCCATGCATTTTCATATAAGGTTTCATTATTTACATGATAAAAGTAATTAATCCTAACCACAACAATGTATTATTTTAAAAACTCTTTTCTCTAAACTGATAAAGGATTTCTATATCTTGGTGTTAAAAGACCAACTATATTTTGGACTAAAGGATATGAAGACACATCAAACTTTGTTACCTATCCAAGAACATACGACTGACGTAACAGTATGTGATGCTAACCTACAGAAGAATTTAACAGGTATGTGTAAGTTTTGGTATTTAGAATACTCAACGAAACTTTTAAGTCAAGAGAAGTTAGAACAAAAAACGGTGCTTACCAGTATCCAGAGTCCAAAAAGTATCGCGCTACATTCTTCAAAAGGGTAAGTGACAGAATTGTCATATTTTATGTTAAAACATATCAAAATGTATGAAACAGTAACAAGAAAGAAGTATTTGGCCAAGATCTTCTCCCTGACTATTGATATTTAAAGAATTCAATCAAAGTATGCAGCGTGTAATACGTAATCATCATATTTTAAAAATGATTAGCGCTTATTGCAAGTGAAGCGTTTCTGAGATTGTCCTTTGATGCTGCCCGAGCAATTCATAAAATATATCAGATAAACAATTCTCTCAATCTCAATGTTAGCTCTCTGTAACACACCTATTGTTAAGTATTAATCTGTATTCGCTATTCAGAGAAATAATCCTATAGTTTCTGTTGCTCCCCCCCCCGACCAGAAATGTTGATAAAAGTATAGAAAAAAAAATATTTATTGTATTAATGGAGATGCTTAAAAAAAAGGAGGATGCTTTCTTTGGTACATCATGCAAGTATGAAGAACCAAGCATTGTATACAACATGCGTCAGCTGGTAATGCATTTTTTCTGTGATGATTGTTACCTTTTTAGTTAGTGCAAAAATATAGGATCACCTAGATCTCAGAACTCCTCGTTTGATTTAATGAATAGAGACATGATATCTTGGGATATGATAGGGACTGTCCTATAGATGTGCAATAAGGTTTTAAAAATTTAAATTGTATCCTGGTAGTCAAATAGTAGCAGAAAATTGACATTTATCTAATGCGCGGATCTAGAGGGTAGTAGAAATTCTAGAAAATTCTACTATTTCTTTTTTACTCATGATTTACCCGAAAGATTATGTTGGATTGAAGGTGTCTATGTCTATATAGAGACGTCCGATATGAATGGCGGAGATCGAAAGTTGACTCGTTTTCTCACATGAGGAGTATTTTTGTGCACGGGGACTATGTTTATTACACTGGATTCAAACGTCAGTAAGTATTATAATTTCGTCTTAAGTTTGAAACTATGAAATCAAAGAGAAAAGACTGATTTTTGCTTTATGATCATAAGAATATTTTTTAAATTGTCAGTTTCTAAAAGTATATTTCGTATATTTGTTTTTTTTAAATTTAAGATAATTGAAAAACTCATTAAACTGCGAATTCACTTTGAACAACGGATATATAACATATAGTTAATGATATATAAGCAGCATGCCTCACATAAATCCGATCAGTAATGAACCATGCGAATGTCAATTTTTAAATTCAAAGTCTTTAAATTCAAAAGGCGAGTACTGAAGATCCATAAAACTACAGGAGCACGAGTACCATTCATGGAGAATTATCCAGAGCTCGGAATACTAAGTGGTATATTTGTATCCATGGAAAACGATACTCTGGACGGTAACTCTAACCTATTTTCTGAAGAAAAAGTAAATGACTCAAACCTAAAGTATAAATATTTTTTTCCCTTTTCTTTTCAGTATCATATGCCCACATAAATAAAAAAAAATGTTTAAACAGTTATTTTCTCATTATAAATATATCAATATCAAACGTACAATGAAAACAATATGAACACTTTAGTACATCCACTCTGTGCGGAAAATAACAGATTACGCAGCACGTTCTGCCTTTCAACATCAACAGAGAGAACTTGTGGTTGTCAAGACAACATAAAACTTCTATCTGACCAGAAAACCTGTAAAGGAGCTAGACAATCTTTTTATCATAGGTAGCCGTTTGCCTGCAACCCTTTTTGAAATTCACTACTCCTTGCAACTCCTTAACTGCTCATCTTATTTGAGTCTATCCTTTAAAATTGGGTGTAATCAAGAATTAATGAATCAATTATGAATTTTCAGCAAAAATGTATCATTTTTAAATTGCATCAAGCTATATAAGCTATATATTCCTTCAACAGTTCCTATTTGTCCGTCCTCATTTTCAAATATACAACTCCCTAACTGTCCACCATATTTGGGTGAATCATGTGAATTTGAGTGTAATACCGGATTCAGGAAAGTGTTTAACTCATCTGTAAGGTGCAATGCACTTGGTCAGTGGGAACCAGACATCGACACACTATGTATAGGTAAACGGATATCATAACTTTTATTATTTTTTATAGCACAAATTGCTCTACTGTTTTGATAACAAATCCCATTGCACTTCCTGTAAGGATACAATTAGCAATGGAACTTAATATTTAAAAAAAATTCTAATCATATTATAAATGCAAATCATCTTCAAGATAAACTGCAAAAATGTTTCTGGTTTCAAATATTTTATGTCCATTCTTGGAGTCAAATCTGTTTTAAAATCTGACTGCACTCGAAAAGTCGGTTTGTCGTGTGGTTTTAATTGCAAAGAACACTACGTTACATCCAATTTTGGTGACATAGTTTGTGATGAGGATGGTAGATGGAATCTACCAATGGAAAATCTGTGCACAAGAGAGAAACAAAAAATTAAAATGAGCATTGTATTTTACAGACGTCTTGGTTATTTTAGGTTTGGTGTTCGATTAACACCATTATGGTAAAATGAATATTTTTTTTCTGATTTATTGTCTGGTTAGAATAAAGCTTCTATAATAAATTGAAACAAAATATTATGTGACTTTTTTGACACTTTACAGGTACCAAGACTCATAAAGCTTCGAAGATGTTGATTGTTGGTCTGAGCCAGGCTTGGGGTAATGCTAAATGTAATGGTAGCGCATTGCAATGCATTACATGTCTTCAAAGTAATGCTAGTAATGTGTAATGCCACAAATTTAGCATTAGAGGTAATGGTAATGTAATGCATTACTTTCCAAAATCTAGTGTAATGCTGGCATTACATGGCATTACTTTGTATTACTATGCTTATTAAGCATATTCTTTTTTAAAATTGTGATGAAAAATTAAAAAACTGAAATAATTATTGTATTTGATTAAAATTATTTTAAAGAAGAAAGAAATAATTCTTGAGATAAAAATGTTTTAGTTGTATTATTAAAAAAGATGTTAAAAAATCTATTTTTAAATTGTCAATATTACTAGCTATAACAACACAGTTTAAAACATTTTTAAGAGTGTTGTTATTAAGATTTTGAATTTATTAAAGAAATTACTCCAATTAGTTTGCACTCCAATAAGTTCTTTAATGGGAAGAATTTATCAACAACACACTATGCCCTCGGGATAATCTAAGTATCAAAACATTCATTGTTTTAAGAAGTGCTAAACACCCGAATCTCCTTCTCTTGGGTGTGTTCCAATAGAATAGAGGACATATATGCATCTTTAAAAGCAAAAATGAATGCACTGTGCAACTATGATCTCTGGAAGCTTGAATATCACTTCTAATATTATAACCCATTTAAAAATAATTACTCTCTCTCTCTCTCTCTCTCCCCTGTGTGTGTGTGTGTGTGTGTGTGTGTGTGTGTGTGTGTGTGTGTGTAAACACCTTCAACCCACTACAGTACCTTGTTTACACATCAACCAACTCAATTCATTTCGGAAACTCACTACACAAATCACTGTAGTGAGTTGCAATTCTTTTGGAATAGCTATATTTTGCCTTATTATACCCCCAAAAATCAAAATTACGCTTGGTGTCTTTTGACGGTATACACACGTTTTTTCACACTCCAATTCCATGGTCATTTTTATTCGTTACACACTTTGCCATGTTGACAGAATCTGCGCATGCGCAATCGATGTAAAAATGGCGTCTATGAAGTGATGCAGATAACAAATTCACTCTGGATTAATTCTGTAATACATTCGCAACATCAAGGTAAGCTTTAGTTGCAACTCAATCAATTTAATCTGATGGAATAGAAATATTAAATGAAATTAAACGTGAACACGTGCTTTTCAGTTATAGTCAATGATTATAATTCCGATAGTGAATCCTAAATAAACACATCTTTCATTAAATTTCATGACTTAAACAATGTAAAAATTTTCGTTACAATTAAACCTAATTTAGTTTTAAACTTGTTAACGTACAGAAAACAATCTTGAATTAAATTCTTTTAATAATAGGAACCAGTTTGTTTTTTTCGTATGGTGTAGTGACTTGTTGTGAGTGTAAACAAAGTGTCATATTTGTAACTTTAAATAATATCATGTTTTATAAATATTTGAAAGGTATGGTATCTAATAAAAGTTAACTTTATTCTTTATAATTTTTTAATCATTAATTTAAAACAAAAACAAACATAAGATTATCCAGGAAGTTTGTATAGCACGATGTAGTGATATGATGGGTGTGTAAACAATGTAAACACATGATATTTTGTTAAAGTCAATGTTATTCAGAATGTATATTCTAATTAAACACATCTTTCATCATTTTTAATGACTTTAACAGGGTTAAATATTTCACTTTACTTAAGCTTAATTAAGTTTTTAACTGAATGACGTACATAAAAAAGCAGCCATTCAATTTTTAAGATGACGTGTTTGTTTTGTTTTTGTTTTTCGTATGGTGTTGTAACTTATTGTGAGTGCTTACAGAATGCCATTTTTTTTAAATTTAAATACTTCATCGAAATTGTTAAATATCTAAAGGAAATCGTATCTGATATGAGTTAATTTTATTCTTTATAATTGTTTAGTCATTATTTTAAAACTAAAACATTCAGGTACATGTAATGATTTGATGTGTGTGTAAACAACGTGGCGTGACTTTTTGGATGTAACTATTTTTCATATCTGCATTGCAAAAACTAATAATATCTTAGCACTTTTTGTCGGTATGATCAAACAATACGAGCTTATTTATATCATTTTGATTATTTTAAAATCCATTGATTTCAATTTTAAAATGTGCCGTTTTTAGTAATAAAAGTTACACCATCATTAAATTTACTGATTTCATTTCAGAGTATTTTAGACCAGTTATGGGCGACTTTAATGTGATTTTATGATTTATTCCTCTGTATTTCTCTGAAACAATCAATAATTTTATGTTGTTTTCGGGATTTTCTTTTAAGTAAAGAAAAAGAAGGTTTATTACTCCTAAAATATACATTCATTCTGGATTTATTTTTAACATTTTTAAAAAGTTAAAATTCAGTTCATTTTACACCATTAATCCAATGATGCACATTTGCAATGCCCCTATCATATTTCAGTTAAATCGATAGCTAAGTTTGAAATGAAAAAAAAAACCAGTTCTTGATTAAAAGGACTTAATTTTTCCTACTCCAGAAGAGACGAAATAGTTTGTTGAAGAGGAGGAACGTGAAGACGAAAATGAAATTTAGTTAATGAAAAAGAGAAACATGGTATTGTTTCTTTACCCATGAATCTAATTTAAGTTCTCAGCTTATCAAGGAACCTATAAGATAAGGAGTAAACATTATACAAGTTGAGGAGGTATGTTTTAGATATTGAATGTATTTAAATTCCACAATATAAATGTATTAAATGGCGTACGCATTAAATATTAGGTATACCGTATAATTTCCTTATTTTACACGAGTGCTTAATTCCGCTGTTTTGTATCAAATCGCGAGAATAAGATATCGCGATCACAATTTTGTTGTTATTATTTCCTCTAGTTCAAACCGTCTGAAAAATGATAGCAAGATTTTAAAATCCACGAGGAATGCTTCTCGCAATTTTACGCGGAAGTTAATTCCTCGCGTTTAATTTGGAATATACAGTACACAGTGCTGAATTTCATGAGCTATGTGAGGATGAGCAATTCTGTAACTCATCGCAAAATTTTAGAATGTTTAAAATACTTCTCACCTGCAGTAATAACTGACCTGATATTGTAGAATGCAAAGCATCAACAGAACATGGAGTATTAAATGAAATAATTTATCATCTAAATATTATTACATTTATGAATTGTAGATAAATGGATACATATTTCTTTTTTTCTGACAACTTCTTGATATCAAACATTTTTCAATTAGCACTATTTTATAATGTAGTTCTGAACTCTGACTATGTACGAGGGTTCGATTCCCTCCCTAGGCATAACTAAAGCTGGTGCAAAGTGGGCAGAAAGCCTAGTGGCCCCGCATAGTCAGAACCGCACAACTCTGTGTACAGGCACACATTTTATAGGGGGAAGAATTTAGCCGTGCTTACATAACACTATACACAAATATAAATAAAATATGTACACCATTGCCAGTTGAAACGATCGAGGTCAAGCTTGAAATACATTACGTTTATATCAGCTAGATGTAAGATTTAACATACAACACAAACAGACACAAGAAAATACATTTTCACCATAAAGTGGCCTCCGGATATAACGAGCTCGGATATTACGAGGTACTGCTTACAACGAGATGATTTTTTGGTCCCAAATTATTTCTTTATTATTTCCTTTTAAAAAATTCCGGATACAACGAGATCGTTTATAACGAGACTCCGTATATTACGAGGTAGAAATTTGAGCCATACCGTTAGTTACCTGTGACTAGCGTGTGCAATCAAGCGCGCAGCGAGTACCCCGTTATATCCGATAGCGGGCACTAACGGGCACAAATTTCTACGTAGCTCCCGCGGCGTGTAACTGCGTTTCCACAGAGTTCTACTTAGCGATAGACTGCGCTCTCTCTGAGTATCCGCCGAGCGCTCATGACATGCTAAAAAAAATTTACCTCGCATCCACAGCGTGCTTTACTTATTGGTACATGTAGGTGAATCAGTATGTGTACAATTGTGTGGGAAACAACTTTACATCTAGTAAATATATGGTAAAAACATTGTTTTTGTTTTAATGACATAAGGTACCTTGTAATTGAAACGTAACTAATTTTAAAATACTTTCTGAAAGACAAAAACTTAGTTAAAGAACCGTTATTAGTTGTTATAAAGCATAGAAACAAGTGAAAACACCAGAACAAAATGGCACGAAATCCATCCACGCGCTTTAATATGCCCTGTAATATTTGCAAATGCTACATTTTACTTAGTCATCCACATCAAGTTTGAGAATACTATACATGTACTGTTGTTTCATCAATATTCGTTGAATAATCCAATTTTCGTGGATTTCGTTGTTAAGTTGATCCACAAAATTAAATGTTCATTGAAGTGCAATTTCTATAAACATTTTGTAATGATGGGGTCATTAGCCACGAATTTACGTATCCTTGAGATTTTGATTTACACTTTCTCCACGAAAATTGATACCCACGAATATAAATGAAACCACAGTATCGCTTAGTATTGTACAACAGCAATTGTTCTTTCTGTGGCCTGACTGACAATGCACTAGAAACGCCGTGGAAGCGCGGTATAATTTAAAAGCATTGAATGCTTATTTCTGGATGTCGTCGGTACCTAACACACCAAGCGTTGCAGACAAATTGAATACGGCACGTTAGCGTGATATGATAATAGATTTTGTCTGCATCGCTTGGTGTGTTATTTAGCATTCAATGCTTATATTTATATTTTCATACTGATGTCTATTTGTATAAAATATTGTGTATCGTCGCTATAAAGCCATTATATGCGCTCGTACTCAGGAATATGAAACATACATGAAACAGCCATATTAACATGCTATTTAGATCGCCTCCGCCAGAAACTTTGTCAAAAATTTTTTTTCGAGGAAATGATATGATTTAACGAATATTTTCAATTAGTACATATCAAACTGGTTATGTAAGTTTAAACGTTTCAATTAAAGAAACATACTCAAAACGCGTGATGACGTTTATATTTGTGCTCTTGGTGCATGAATTAGCTAAGTGTATTCACAGGAAATTGAACGTCGAACATGAGGGGAAATACACACTGAATGTAAATATACGCTAATATTTACATTTTCCAGTGTATTGCCTGTGATAACACTACGTATCGATTTTGTACAATATAACCCATAACTTCAAATGACGCCAAATTGAGGCGCCAGCGGGGTTTGC
>WFKH01011581.1:71546046-71556604 GCA_016163765.1 Magallana hongkongensis
CTCTCTCTCTCTCTCTCTCTCTCTCTCTCTCTCTCTCTCTCTCTCTTTCTCTCTCTCTCTATCTCTCTCTCTCTCATAACTCATAAAAAATTCTAATATATTAGCCAAATGAATTATCACAGATTACAGATACTTAAGTTGTGTGTGTGTTGGAATAATCATGTTGTTGATATCGCCTATTTTGTTGAAATGGGTAGTGTAATGCATTAAATTCTCAGCAGCAAAATGTCAGAAATAGACACAGGTGAATGTACATGTATTTACATTTCAACTCGTACGACTGTAAAACGTTGTATTATATTCATTGATGGCAGTTTTTTTCTTTATTTTACGCACTATGATTTTAATCAATGGTCTGATGCATCGTTAACCAATATAATTGAAAATGAAAATAATTTAACAAAGAATCAATGAACATTCAAATATATGATAACTTATAAACACGAGAAGCACGTGTCCTAGACTACAGCGAATCGGTTGTCCACTAGCGCAGCATCTCCTCGGCCCATGTTATGTAAATGTACACTCAACGTGGTGGGTTTAAAATGTTTGCAGTTTGATAACTGAATTTTATTTTCCAACAGTAAAACTATTTTATGACATAGACAAGATCACAAAGAACGCCTTTTTTCAATGACAGTCATAATATCTATTTTTTTTAATTACGAGACTAAAACAGCAGTACTTCGTAGGTAAAGGTATAATCTTTTTCATTTACTCTTTAATATCGATAAAATCGGAATTTTTTGTGTTTGGAGCTACATATTAAATAAACCCATGTGTGCATTACAGCAAGGCGCAAATCTTGTGTATTGGATAACGATAGACGCTCGCTAGTCCAGCCGCGATCTATTTCCTCGGCCGCAGGCAAGAAATCGGATACGTATAATGGTTTACATACACAGCTCGGAATCCAGCTAGATTTTAAATGCGACTCAAATGCATTGCATAGAAGCAGTTCTTTTATCCATAATGTGTTTCACTAGAAAAGAATTAAACTGTTTAAACACTTTCCACATGTAAACTGGTACACTGTCAATGGTAGTAGGTTAAGGTATAATCTTTTTTGTTTACTATTAAAATCGTTTTAATATGGATTTTTGTATTTGCAGCTACAAAAAGAAACCCATTTGTGCATTACAGCAAGGCGCAAATCTTGTGTATTAGATAACGGCAGACCGCTCGCTATCTCCAGCCGCGACCTATTTCCTCGGCCGCGGGCAAGGGATCGGACATACAGCTCGGAATCCAGCTTGATTTTAAATGCGACTCAAATGCATTGCATAGAAGCAGTTCTTTTATCCATAATGTGTTTCACTTGAAAATAATTAAAATGTTTAAACACTTTCCGTATGTAAACTGGTACACTTTATGTCAGTCATACGCACAAATACCCCGTTTTTTGCCAAATAAAACACAAATACATGGTAACAAGTCTAGCTTTTTACACTCAGATTACGCAATACCCGAACAAAATATTATTGCTACGACATTAATAAGATCATAATGAACAACTTTTGCAGTGACAGCCATATTGAAAACTTAACCGTTTTTTAGTTATAAAGTGAAAACTTTTAAGGGTTCTAGCTCCCTAATTTGAGGGGCCAGCCCCTTTTTCTTGATGTCAAACACAAGATCTTGTAAGTAAAAATCGTCTTCTTCTACATGTCTTAACAAAATATTTGCGAGAAAAGAGATAAACTAAGAAAATCAAGCAAAATTACAACGCTTTTTTTATCTCAATTTTAGGGCCCTATGGAGCTCCGGCGTTTCTTGTGCTAGGCAAATATGAATGCTTTTGTACAGATAAACAATCTTTTGTCTATCATCCCTGAAATTTTGAAATCGATATCGTTTGTAGTTTATGAGAACACTCTTGGACAAATCAACCCCCTAAAAATCCTTAAAATGTCAATATCTCAAAAAAGGGAAATGACGTCATCAACCAAAAAAATTTCCGATAAGGTTCAGAACATAGTTAGTAAGATCTGAAAATTTCGTGCATATCAGTCAAGCCATTTCTGAGATATCGCGTGCACAAAATTGGTAAGAAAAAAAAAGAAGAAGAAGAAAAAGAATCCGAAGAATAACAATAAGGTCTTCCGTTGGAAACGGAAGACCTTAATAATAAAAGGGTCTTCCGCTGAAGTCGGAAGACCCTAATAATAATAAAAAGAAACCGTAGAATAACAATAGGGTCTTCCGTTGAAAACGGAAGACCCTAACAAAGAAGTCTTTTTATTAAAAGCTTTATAAGAAAAGAAAAATCATAGATGAATATAGTGTTCATGAAAAGTTGAAAAAAAATAATTAGCCCTAAACTTAATAATGTAGAATTGAACACCCTCGAAGGTCCTTTAACTGATACAGAGGTACTGAATTTCCTTAAAAACCAAAAAATGACAAAAGTCCTGGCCCTGATGGTTTCACAAGTGAGTTTTTTAAATTTTTGGGGAAAGATTTAGGTTCATTTATTGCAAGAGCAATAAATCAATCTTTTAAAATAGGAAGGGTTTTTTTTCAGAAATTAATAAACTTGGTGTAATTACATGCATTCCTAAAGCAGGAAAACCTAAACAATTTTTGAAAAATTGGCGCCCTATAAAGTTATTAAATGTTATTTACAAGCTAGCATCGGGAAGTATAGCTAAAGTTCTAGATAAATTAATAATTTAAGACCAGACTGGATTTTTAAAAGGAAGATTTATTGGGGAAAACATAAGACTTATCTATGACCTCATGTACTATACAGAACAAAATGATATACCAGGCCTATTAATGTTAACTGACTTTGATAAAGCTTTTGACACTATCTCATGGAGTTTTATTTCGAAAGCACTAGATCTTTTCAATTTTGGACCCTCCTTAAAAAATTGGATTAAAACCTTTTATAATGGAATAAACGCTTGTGTAATTCAAAAAGGTGTAATTTCAGAAAAAATTTTCCCAGAAAGAGGCTGTAGACAAGGCGACCCAATATCGCCATACCTGTTTTTACTTTTTGCTGAAATTTTAGGAATATTGATAAGAAACGATAAAGATATTAAAGGTATAATCATAAACGGGGAAGAATACAAAATATCTCAATACGCAGACGACACCTCAATCAAATGATGGCATCCTCAGCGTTTTAGATTCCTTCGCACAGGTTTCAGGCTTAAAAATAAATTTCACAAAAACAAAAATGGTTTGGATCGGTGGCAAAAAAATTTCAAGGGATGTATTTCACCACTCACGATGGAAACTGAGTTGGGACAATTTAACTTTTGAGCTCCTAGGTATTAAATTCTCAGTAACACTAGATGAAATGGAAGACTTAAACTATTTTCCAAAACTCTCAGAAATAATACAATTAATAAATCAAAATTATTGGGCGAATTATAGTCATTAAGACATTAATAATACCAAAATTAAATCATTTAATACTAACATTACCCAACCCAAACATTGATTACTTAAAATGTTTGAAAATGATATTTTTCATTTTTTTTTTGGGGGGGGGGGGGGCGGCGGTAAAGTGCATAGAGTAAAGAAGAGTACAATTGTACAAGATTACTGCCATTGGGGTCTCAAAATGATTGACTATGGGGATTTTATTACTGCACTCAAATCTACTTGGAAAAAAAGACTTAGGGCTGATACAAAATGGGTACAGCTTCTAGAATCCATTTTGAAAATTAAAATTCCAGAAATATGGAGGAATGGCACAGATTATTCATATAGTTTATGTAAAACTTTAGAAAATTCTGTTTGGAAAGAGGTGTTTCTCAGCTGGTAAAAAATACAGGAGCAAAATGTGTTAAGTAAACCCTATGTTATAAATGATAATATATGGTACAATCCCAAAATCACAGTAGACAATAAATCAATATTTGTCAAAAGCTTTGCTAATACAAGATTTATTTTTGTTATTGATTTACTAAATATTAATGGAACATTTATAAGCTTTGAAAAAATGAAACAAATCAATCCAATGACAAACTTTATTGAATATGCAAGTAAAAGGACTACCGTAAGGACCAGATTGCATACACAATATTTATACATACCAAACTAACAAATCAAAAAAGAATGTGGACCTGTTATCCCTAATCATATCCTTAGTTTACTGATAATTGTAAAGGCTGCAAACTTATGTACAACTTATTATAAAATAAAAAGAGAGAAACATTTACATCTATATCAGGGTCATAATTATGCACAAGAAACCTGGAACAAAATTTTTGAACTCCCTTTTAAATCTACTCAAGAATCAAAACTACATTGGTTACAGTTCCAAATTCTTCATAGGATTGTTCCGACCAATAAATATCTTTTCAAAATAAAATAAAAAACAGAGTCTCCTGTATGCACTTTCTGTAAAAGAGATAAAGAGAGTATTGGGCATTTATTTTATGAATGTACTATTGTAAAAGAATTATGGTCTGCTGTTGAAGACTGGATTTTGAGACAGTTTGATTTGTTAATAACATTTGATAAACAATCAGTTCTCTTTGGAAAATATAAAAATAGAGATATTTATAGATTTTTTATCTTGATAGTTCTTATTGTGAAGCAATATATGTTTTCTTGTAAATACAAAAGTAATGCAAATCCAAATATACATGGATTAAAAAATGTCATAATAGAAAGGCTCTTGACCGAAAAATATATGCTAATAAAAAATTGTAGATATAAGGAGTATGAAGCCATTGGTAAAAAATATGTGATAAGCTGTAGTACTGTAGTATATATGGTTAAATTGTTTCTTTTTTGTGTCTCTTCTAAATCTTGTTTTGAACTGTGATGTGTTTTTTTTTTTGGGGGGGGGGGTTTGCTTTATCATTTTTTCCTCTTTCAAGTATCCCTGTAGAACAGGGACCTATCACGTGAATATGGTTTATATTTTTTATACATATGTGAACAATGCCCCAATCTTTTCCCTCGCTCACTCCCCTTTATTTACTCTCTCTTTCTCTATTTCTCTCTCTTTCTTTCCCAAAATTTACTTTCACTACATAAGAACTGTATAGTATAGAATAATCAAATAGTTGAAAGTTTTCCAATATGATTGTATAAACATATGTACGAGATATGCCACGTATATACATGTATGTGTTGTGAAAGTGAAAAATTCAATTAAAAGAAATACTATGTAGAAAAACTGTTGTTTCAGTTTTAACAGATTATGAAAATTGATAGCCTTTCTGATTAAATTTTAGTCAAAAATTATAATCCTTGTATAATTAAAATGGTGTGGTATTTTATTCAGACAGATGATGAATGCAAAGAATATTAAACAGCAACTTATATTATTGCATGACCTAAACAGAAAAACAAACATGATCAAATAACACACAAATAAAATAAAATAAGATAAAAAAAAAAATGTTTAAGTTATTTGTATTGAAATTTAGGTAGACCCCTGAATTTGTGGACCTGAAGAAATATACAAACATATTTGCTCACATGAACCAGTATTTCTGGTAATGCTTCTTAAATCCAATCCTTTATTATTAAGTCCAATAAACTTAATTAGGGTTTAGGATCCGGAGACATTCCTGGTTACGAAAATGCTAAGTCTTTATACATTATCAATTACTATGTGTTGACAAAACAAAATCCTTTCTCTAGCAACAATGATTTCATATTTTTAATGACTTTTATCTCTTGAAAATCAAAAACCTCTGACACATTTTTTCGAACATGAAGCACATAGGTCAACTATAAGTTTAATCAACAGTTAACCATATTTACTCTAATTCATAATTGCTGAGGAAACAGAAATGGAGTTTCTAAGATTAGAACAATACATGTTTCTGTACAGGGTTCTCAGACTTTTAATAGCAATTAGCAAAATTTATTGACTTCTGATTTTAGATAAGAGCAATTTATACATCCCTGTGGCTGAGAGATACAGAAAATAGGTAGTGTGAGTCAGCTATTACGTCGCACCGAAGATTTCCGAGCTCTGAGGCTTCAGATATGCAAATTGATGTCACGAGTCTTATCAGCTTTATAATTCAGCAATAGCTATGAAACAGATGGGAGTAGCAGGGGAAATTTTGCAGAAATTGTATCACATTCACAATCCAACTTGTTCGTCAATGTTTTTGTGATTGTGTCACCTCTCCTTTAAGACTTAGGTAAATCAGATTTTAGTTCTAATTCATATACATACTTTCACTAAATAAATAGGTCTATAAGCCTATTCCTAAAACTGATAAGGAAATTGAAAGTTGACACAAGCAGATTAACATACAAGACAAAATGTCAAGTAGCATGTACCCGATATTCAAACTCAAGGGCATAACATGACTTTTGTAAAATATACGATGAAAAATGACAATAACATACTGTCAACCATCTCAAAAATCCATAAAGCGAAATACAAATTCAAAGCAGAGCCACATGGACCTCTAAAAAGATAGAAGTGGGATCAGGAGCCTAGGAGAAGTAAGCATCCCCTGCCGAGCGGTCGCACCCGCCATGTGCTCATTGTCGAGATCTTGAAAAACGGAAGAATCCGTAGTCAACCCGGTGTATAAAAATGGTCTAACAAGTATGAAAAAATTCAGTTAGCATGTGAGCATCGACGGCAAACGATGTTATGTTGGCTGTTGAGTCTTTGAAGCTTTGTGAGGCGGTGGAAATGTTGTTTATGGACGCAGTGTTGACGATTTCAAACTCATTGTGAGTACTGATTACAATTCCTTTTTTGTACATCAGCAGTCTTTCTAAAAGAATAAGAAAAAATAGAATACTAGATCCAATATAAAATAATTAATCAAATCTTGATTATGTAATTGTTCAAAAGTATATGATAGATAATCTTCTGAACTCAGAATTTTAATGTGATATTCATTACGTAAACTAATATTTAGTAATTTTTCTAATTTCATATTGTCAAAACTCCTGATGATTGATACATAGATGCTTTTTATGTTGAAAACTTTGAATCGGGCCTTAACGTATTAGTGGTATGTATTTTGCCAATCGTTTTGAAACAATTTTCGAATGATGAACACAAAATTTTTAAGATACATATATAAACTTGTTAAAACGTATTTCCAGTTCGCACACAAACAAAAAAGAAATGCATTATTCAATTTTAATCGCTTCATGTTTAAAAGCATTGATATTTGCCATATTCGTTTATTGCTGATGACATGTTGTGATAACGATCAATGTTTTATATGCACACTTTTTTAAGAAGTAGCCATTTTAAAGTTAGATTTGATGAACGCGGGTAGGTTAAGGCAACTCAGAGTTTAATGATCGCCGATATTATGGTCATTTTATTTTTTTATTTTTTATTTTTATGAAAACAGTGCTGAATATTAATATCAAGTGAATGTATCCAACAAGATATTATATTTTTACTTCGGAATCAAGTCGATCTTTGAAGCTGCCGTGCCATGGTATCACGTGACAGTTAAAAATAGTTCATTTTTGTACCTTAACAAAAAATCAAAAAGTGTAACACTACCCCGAAGTTTATTTGTATGTATGATACAATAATTCGATCGGCAATAAGTTCATGTTTATTAATATTGCTGCTAGAATCCTATTGTTAATCGCATAAAATAGATATTATCATTATTTACCGGAAACCTCCTCAACTTTTTCAATTTCACTAAAAATACTACGTATTTTTCATTTACAACAACATACCAAAGGATTCTAGCAGCACTTTTCAAGTATTTAAGGTCATGTGCTTTTGATATTTGCCAAATTCATCTTTCATAATATTCGGGGTAGTGTTACACTTTTGTCTTTTTTGTACACACTGACAGAGGAAAGTCCGGTCAAGCCACATAAATGTCTATCTGCTTACCTTATAACACTCGCTGATAAAACAAAATATCCATGCCTGTATTATCCTGGTTATATCCTAACTGACACTCACCTAAATCTTGGGTATCTGTATTCAATAAGTCTTATTTCGGCATTGTTTACACTGCATTCCGATGATTTGTCTCCCGACATTGATCTTCTCTATTAAACATGCTTGTGACGTCATCAATATTAACGATACGTAATACAGAGAAATCGAAGATATATTCTGTTAAAAGAGCTTGTAATGACATTTCACGCCTGTAGTTTTCATAATTTGGACCAGAAATAAAGTTAAAATGACAGGTTTCTTGAGTAAAATATGACATCATGCTGCTTACTGTGACGTCATATCGATCAGAGGAATTTTTACCCGATCGATCGCTGACTGTTGCCTTATCATACCCGCGAAGTTTTAAAGATTTGTCAATAATTATTGAATGTAGGTGTTAAGTATAAGTATACCAATAGTTTAAATGCAATGAAATGATAAGTTTAAAGGTTTGGTAAATGCGCAGCATGTGGGATTGATGTATTTAAACATTAAAATATCATCCTTGTTTTAGTATATACCTATATATAGGTACATACAGGTCGTAAGCCTCATGACATAAACAGGTCGGACCTGATGGAGTGTTTACACAAATTTGTTCACACTCTTTTGTGTAGCAAGGATCTACAGAAGAATCAACAAATAATTAACGTACAAACACGAGTACTTGTATTGCAAGTGCCACTTAACCTATTAAACTAATAGGATATGTATTTATTTTTCAGATAAAGAGATAAAAAAGGGCAAAAAAGTGTGAAAATGTAAATGTAATGGAAAATCTTTTAGTATGCAGCAAATACAGTTTTTAAGAATTGGTGTGTTTGTTTTAACATACCCGGAGTGTTTGGAAGGTTTTCTTTATCAAGAGTAGCTAGAGCGTTTGGAATTCCGGGATAGAAATTAACATCATAACTGTATACCCCAGATAAGGCATCAACTCCTCGAACTTTTCCTCTCGTTTTGATCACTAAATGAAGGACATTCTGTAAAATAGTATTATTTTTTTTTTACACAATACTATTTACCACATTAAATACTAATATTAAGGAGAGTAATGCAATGTTCCATATAACTACGCTATGAAATTTTAATTAAAATAATAAAAAGAAATTTACTTCATCATCGGCATACTTTAATTAATATCAAGATGATTGATACATCAATAGTTTGTAGGAGCCTTGACAACTTCGGAGGCAGTAAAGATCGTGTGATCAAGATCAAGGGAGATATAAACCCCTCAGAATTACCTGGTGGTACTCGTAAAACCCAAATTTGGGACCAGGAAATAATAGTCCTATAGGTCTCCTGCACTGCCCTGTAATTTGTTTGATGAATACTTTGATGAATACTATAAAGAAAAGGGATAACGGGCCACCATTCACCACAATATCGTTGTGAGCAGTGAAAAAAAATGACAAAGTTCTAGTGAGTTAAATGGACACCTTTAGATATGATAGAAGCCCTCAGACCCTTGTTATAAATATTAAGAAACTTCCTCTACTTAACGCGTGTGTTTCTAAGTTCGTGTGATTAAAATCAAGGGGGATATAAACCTTCAAAATGAGCCCTAAACCCCTTATCAACGCTTTTAGAAATAATCACTTATTATATTCGATCAGTGTTTATTATCTATTTAAGATTTACTATAGTCAGGTACTCTTCACACATTTGCTCTAAAAAAGTCTATTCATGATCACAAATACAACAGTACAACAAATGTTTAGAATATCGATGTATATGTATTACATGTTCGTAGAGGAAAACAAAACTAAAGTAAAATGATTTTTTTAAAGATGTAATATCCCTTCGCTATTAATTTTGTTTTGATTTTCATCAAAGTCAATACCAATAGATTCCAATGAAACAAAGTTAAAGAGATTAAGCCTGCTAGATTTCACCAAAATTGATAATGTCTGTAATCATGATATGAAGAAAATTAGACAAAGTGATTAAAAAACAAAAACTTTATTATCGCAGCATAAAATTAAAAATATTAAATGCACATGAAAATAATATTTAGTTATATACAATGTCAAATCATCTTACAAAACATAGTGAAGCGCTGCTTTTTAGTTCAGAAGAGCACTTTGTTGTTAAGGTTTGTAACAAAAACTGCTTCAAACAGCAAGAGTTATCTTTCTTTATCGTGAACTATTGAAGGTTTTACATACAGGTTTTACATACAGTATATGATAAATTACAATAGTTTTTAATTTTCCATAAAAGGTTTTCAGTTTTTAAACTTGGATAAGATAATAGTAAATGGATACATATGTTTTAGAATGAAAAAAATCAAACCAGAGCTTTTTGTTCTATATAACACATAGAGGGGATCAAATGAATGATCTTCTAGTAATTGGTATAATCTCAATAAAACAAGATATATATATATATATATATATATATATATATATATATCTTGAATAAAATGGGATACTGTTCTTTTCTTTCTTTTAATTTTGTTTCCCCATATATAGAATCAGAATAGAAAAACCTGAACCAATTTTAAACATTTGAAATGTTATAAGTTTCAAATAATGATGACTAGGCCTAGAGTTTGCAATTGTCTTAGTATGTTTTTCCCAATTCTAATTCATTTACCTTTGTGAACGAGCGATTAAGAGAGAAATAAAAATTTTCCATTTAAAGATTCTCTGGCCTAAACCATCAAACACGTATTGTTGATAGACT
>WFKH01011581.1:71556704-71567741 GCA_016163765.1 Magallana hongkongensis
CCCCCCCCCCCCCCCCCCCCCCCTGAAAAGTTGAGGTTCAGTTCGTTCCATTCAAATTTCATCTTTTAATATTTGAATTTACAAAAATGCCGCCTTCCAGCATAAAATTGGACCCAGTACGTACCGCCTCCCTTGTTGCTTGTTGTCCTTGTTGCCTTAATAATAATGAGTTATCTGAAACAAAGTGAGAATATTTTCTACAGAAGTTACCTCTCTTATATATATATATATATAGACGTAACTGTTAACAATCAATGTGTGGCAATGTAAGTGTGTTTGTGTGTGTGTTTGCTACGGATATGAAAAAATATATACAGCGATTTCTTTACAAGTTCGGTGTTTATAACTTCACAATCAACTGAACAGAGTAAAAAATCCAGTAATTTCAAAGTCAGATACCTTGTCGGGATACTGGGTAACCAATTTCTATTCTTGTTTACAGCGGGGGTCATTTTTACGGGGGTCATTTTTCTTTACGTTTAACATGAAGAAAAATGACCCCTGGGTCTTTTTTCTTCAGAAAAATCCAATTATTCTACAGCAAGGGGAATCATTATTCTACGTCGAAAAATGACCCCCGGTCATTGTTCCACGGAAGTCATTATTCTACGTTACACCGGCTTCATTGCAACCCAGTTTAAACGCGAGTCACAATAGTACAAGTTTGTCGATATGTAATCAAATGCTATCTCCCCTGTATCATAAAACTCGGTTGATATATCTTAGGGTCACTTTTGAAAAGACTGTAGTTATGAATATTTTGGATTTGAAACGAAGTAGCTATGAATACTACTTTTCTCTTAGAATCTGCTACAATGCTTCTTATTTTTCCATTAAAATAATTAGTAAGATTATTGAACTCATTTTCATTTTGTGGTATTTTAGGTAAATTTGACCAAGAAGATGGCTCCTGAACTCCATAAATGATACCTTTTTCAATCGTTGAAGCTAAAAACAAAGATAGTATAAATCTTAACAATACCACAGCTGATTAAAATAAATATTTTATTTACGAACTAAAATCAAAATGACAAAAAACATACGTTGCAAAGTGTGAATTTTCCGATCTCTAAAATATAATTCATATATATTAAATTGTTTACTTTTATTGTATTTTTCACTTTAACTGAATAGTATACCAGGACATGTTATTATTTTCATTATTATATTAGTTGTATCAAAACACATGTCAGGTTAAAAAATAAAACACAAAAAACTATTTAATCTGCAATGTACAGTTTTTACCTTTAAAACGTGTAGGTATTTTGCACCGAAAAATTTTGAAATGTTATTTGAATATTTAAACAAGACAATTCATAAAAAAACATGATCCCTAGGCCTTTCGAACATAAAATGTTAATAATATGGCACCTGTTAAATCGATCATTTATTAAAACTTTAAAATAACATGCCAATTGTATTTTTCATCTTATGAGTCCATGTACTAAAAATAAAGAAAAACCTTAGTCATTTTTTTCTCCTGATTTTAAATCATCTGGTAAATATACCGATTATCATTTTGATATATCATAATTTTATTGAATTAGTTTAATGTCGATCAAACGGTTCAGTAGTTGATGTTTGAACCACAGTCAATAGAAAAATGACCTTTTTAAGAAATTCAAACATTGCATATCTACATAAAATACGAAACTTTAACTTTGTTGTAAAAGAAAAAGAAACTTGTATTCTTTGAGGTAAGTTAGTTTCATTGATTATTTGTAAAAATTAAACTTTAACTTTGTTGTAAAAGAAAAAGAAACTTGTATTCTTTGAGGTAAGTTAGTTTCAGTGATTATTTGTAAAAATCAAATAAAAGGTCGACAAACATTTACAAGCAAACCTTTAATGGTCTGAACAAAAACCAAAAGGATCTGAAGGAAGGTTAAATATCGCTTTTATCTTCATTTTTCACTGGCGGACTTTCCAAAGAAAGTTCGGGTATATTGTTCTTACCCTGTTCCGTCCGTCCGTCCGTCCGTCCGTCCGTCCGTCTGTCACGTTTTACTTTCTCAAACTGCTCTTACATCTTATAAACCAGCAAACTGAACTCCTGTAGTTTGATTTGGGGTGTCATGTTGTTTTGTAAAAAGTTTTCAAAAATTCTCTGGTAGTCCTGGGGGTCAAAAAATTGGTAAAAAATGACTTTTTTCACAAAAAACCCGCTTCCTCGAACTCCTCTTACATTTTCAAAAATAGACAAATCATCTCTTGGAATATGTTTTGGGATGTCCTATAGATGTGCAATAAGGTTTCGGTAATTTCAATTTTGTCCTGGGTGTCATTTAGTGGCTGAAAAATGAAGTTTTTTTTACAAAAAGTCTGGTTTCAAAAACGTAAACATGTTTTGCAGTAGCCAAATGATCTGCTAGAATATGATTGGGGTTGTCATTTTGATGTGGGATCAGGTTTCGGAATTTTTTTTTTTATCACGGGGGTCGGTAGGCAACAAAAAAATGACGTTTTTTGCAAAAAAAAAAAAAGTATGGTTCCCAGAACTCCTCTTTCAACTTATGGAGTAGCTACTTCATCTTTTGGGATGTGATAGGGGCTATCCTATGGATGTGCAATAGGTTTTTAAAAATTTAAATTTCATCCAGGGAGTCAAACAGTAGCAGAAAATTGACGTTTATCACTCCTAAAAAAACCTAGATCCCAGAACTTCTCATATGATTTAAAAAAATAGACACATCATATCTTGGGATATAATAGGGGCTGTCCTATAGATATGCAATAAGGTTTTAAAAATTAAAATTTTATCCTGGTAGTCAAATGGTAGCAGGAAATTAACATTTCTCACTCTTTAAACTGTTTACTAAATAATATGGTAGTTTTTTTCTTAAAATAAATAAAAACCTTACATTTATTTTTGCTTAAAAAAAACCCTTAAATTACACGGTTTTTAATTGTCGAATGTTCTATCCAAATCAAAATATAATTTGGGGTCTAAAAAGTTTTATAAACTGGTAAAAAATATTTTTTCTTAAAAAAATCACATTACACTTTGCATAATTGACAAGTGATCTATTGAGATATGATCAGAAGTTTTATTTTCTACCTGGGGTCAATAACTAATATTCAAGTCCACTTTATAACAATAAATGGTTAAAATTAAATGTTTATTTACCACCTTACATATATATATATATATATATATATATATTGTTTAGTGGTGGGGATCTCAACAATTTTCAAGATATTTGGTATTTTCCTGTTTCATGGGGTCAGAACAATCCCATAGGGCCATAGGGTCATGACCTACATTATATTTGATGCATCATAATACATTAGGAAAAAAAAAGATCCCTTCCTTCCTATTATAACTCATCAATCATATAAATATGATAAGTCTCTGCACCTTTTTACATGTAATACACAAATTTAATACAAGTTATTATAATATAGTATTTTTCCCAAGCATATGATTAGTCGATTGCTGTCACATGACCGTGCTATAAATTCTGATACAGACCTTAATATACTAAAAATAGAAAATTTATAGACCTCATTATACTAAAAATAGATTTCCATGACAAAATACTGGCTATGACATTGTGACGTCATAATAGCGAAATCAACACCTATAAATTATGAACAAAATATTTCACAATTATACGCTTGAAGAGAATAAAGTGAATCAGTTTTTTTATTTATTATAAAAAAACAGTTATAGCCTTGATATCGGTAAATACATGGTTTTATAGACCCGATGAGAGTATATCAACCTCGGACTTCGTCCTCGATCGATATACTCTCATCAGGTCTATAAAACCATGTATTGACCTCATCAAAAGGCTATAATTGTTAATGTCACAGGGTCAACATGGGGTCATCTCAATAGTGTAAGTCTGATAAATAAAAAAAATAACTTTTGCAATTAAAATGACAGACACTGTACAAATGCGACATGAAAGGTAACGATGATAAGCTTTTTTGAATATTAAAAGTTGATGATACAGTATGCTGGCAATGGTAGATCACTTATTTAGAAAGTGAAAGTAAAACTTACGTTTACCGGTGTCTCATAATTTTGTGCTACTAAATGTACCTGTGTATTATGCTTACCTGTATTGGTCAACGTCATAATAATAATCCAAGTAGAGCCCACTATGAATTCCTCTAGCTGATCAACACAAAAGAAAGCTTTATGCATGCTAATTAATCCTATTCTCTATATCGAAAACACATACGTACATGTACACCACGTGAAACTCATCTAGCGTAAGAGCTAGGTAAAACTAGTACCCGATGATGTTGATGCGCAAAACAAATCTAGCGCCGAGTTTGTAATAATTATATCGCCTGTACTTTCTATGACATGAAATGGGAAGATCATTGATAACTTTAAAATTCACATGCAAACGGTTCAACTCCAGATTGTACATGAAAGGCCGATAATGTGTATCTCATCAATTATGAAAATCATAATTTTTAAAAACTACCAGAAATAGCATGCGGTCTTCTTTTTGACCAAACCTGTTACGAGATAGTGTTATTTATGGGCAAACACTTGGTGCGGGTATTGCTGTCTAATGACAACAACTAGTTAAGAATGTAAATTACAAATTAAAAAGCATTTATACTATTGTATTGATTACAAATTGAATTCTATCAATTTCTGCAGAAGAAAAAAGTAGACGTGTGATCCCAAAAATGGTTAATCCTTAATTTCACTTAGTGTGATAGCATTGCAAAATACATATTCTTTGCGGTTCAATTTACGTTAAAAAGCATTAAAACTAAGTATTTGTTTTACGTTTAATTTAAAACACAACGAAATGATATTCTCTTTAATATAAGGTCGTAATAAAACTAATGTCTAATTTTTCAATCCTGTACATTCATGATTCTTTTCATATGTAAAATAAATATTTAATCGTTGTCCCAAGAGATCGTGGGAGCACGGTTTTTGTTTTTGTTTTTGTTTTTTTTTTTTTTTTTTTTTGCTTGCAACAGATGATATAGTACCCGGATGATAACGCTAAAATTGTGGAAAGTGTTCATAATTACTTCCAAATGATTTAAGATGTTAAGAGTGTCCCATTAAAAAACACCTTAAGACACCCGTTTTACTTCCTCTGATTTTTTCAGTGTACAAAAAGTTTATGTGCAAAAAAAGAAATTTTGACATTTTACCATTTTTCGATTTCAATTAAACTTTTAAAAGGTATTTGTATTTTCATTAAAAATGAAACAATAGGTAAGGAAAATAGTTACTTGGGACATACTATAGAAACTTACGTTTAAACACAACAAGTAAAAATAATTACTTTCCGGTACTGTAAAATAAATGAAAAGCATACTAGTACATTGAATTCTGATTTAAAACTAATTGTCAAATACACTTTTACTTTACATCCATGGAATGACATTTTATTTGTTTTAAGGCTGATCAGGTTATGACAACAATATTTTGTTCAATATGTAGAAGTGTATAGAAAATTTGTATAGCTTTCATTTCTTTTGAAATTATGCACCATGATACTTTCATTGTAGCGTATGTTGCAATATGGTTGTTTTCTATTTGAAGAGATACTGACAGACAGATTTTAAGGTGGGAATGATACAGATAACACTTAAGATTGGAATTTTATTTGTTTAAAAAAATTATCAAATTTCTAATTGTTGATGTTCAAATGCTATACAAGTCACATTATAGTGCTTAAAATGAGTTTTAACTTGTGTTCCCCATTTAAGGTAAAAAAAAATCAACGATGGGTGTAGTCCGTCACGAGAATAAATTTGTGATTTTGTCTAAGCTTAACTATATGGTATTTTACATCAATAGCTTGTCAGATAGCAATGAGTGTGAAATAAACATTTTGTGATCATTAGATGTATATATTTTCGATGGATAGCTGTTAGAATTGAGACCGTTGTGTGATGTATAAGCATACAATTAGTCTCTATAGAACAATGATTAAAAAAACTCAATATTGACTCCATTAGGTATTATTTTAAAAATACAAGTTTATATAGTATCCATTTTCTGGGATCATCATATCAATTTTAAACATATTTGTCAGCAAAGCCAAACTATAACACAGAGTATCTTAGATCTGCATTATCAAAACTCTTTTTATGTATATTGATTTTATAAAACATAAAGATGTCTTTCAATTAATATCATTTTTTTATGTATATTGATTGTATAAAACAGAAAGTGTCTTTCAATTAATATCATTTTGAATTAGGACTTAATCTTTAAAGAAGAAATATTGTACTAAACATATCGCTTTTTACTTAGAACAAGGAACTTCATAGTCTTCAATTTTGAGATATTTAGAAATAGGCCTGTTCCATTATTTTAATCTTTACTTCCCCACATGGAAATTTAATTCAATATAAGAGGTATTATTTAATTATTTATTTAGGTTATTTAAATTGAGGTTGAAACCATTATGTTTCTTTTTTACGAAGAGAGTGGGTTTAAAGTTGGATGAACGTTTGAAACAAAAATAATAATGCAAAATTGTTAATTAAAATTATATAGGCAGACCGAGTTAACGGATTATTCTACAGTACACATTTGCTATACATTTTTTCCCGGAACAGATCATATTTCTTAATATAAGGAAACATTAACTTACATATCGTACTCATTAATGATTGAAGAAGAATTAATATGAGCACGAATCCCGTGGTCTAAAATGTTGAAACTTAAATCAGAAACCCCATTGTCTAAACTGTTAAAAGTTGAATCAGAAACCCTGTGGTCTAAAATGTTAAAAGTCAAATCAGAAACCCCGTGGTCTAAAATGTTAAAAGTCAAATCAGAAACCCCGTGGTCTAAAATGTTAAAAGTTAAATCAGAAACTCCGTGGTCTAAAATGTTAAACGTTAAAACAGAATCCCCATGGTTTAAAATGTTAAAAGGTAAATCTGAAAACCAGGGCTATTTGAGTAAGTTTATTTTTTAAGGCCATTTTTACCCCCAATTTAGAAAACAAAATAACTATACAATTTTTATATATTTCTTTTTGATAACCTTTGCTATAACATATATATTGTACAGGGTTTCTTTTTCAAAATTGCAGGTGTAAACAATATTCATTTTTATTGAAAACTTCAAAAGACCTCAAGTAACCCTAAGAAATTTGAACCCGTGAATAAGCGATCCTGAAAATATATCAATACTTTTATTTTGCTTTCTTTTCAAATATTGTAAAGGATACACAAATACATCACTATTCATGTGATAAACAATTCTACAAGTATCTATAATATTAAGAGTGCTATATATAATAATGTGTCACATTTTATTTATAAATGCTATTTCCTTGAGCTGATTTTATCATGTCGTTAATTAAGCAATATAGTCTATTGAAACTTTTAAGAGAAATAGTTCTTCAGAGATCAGTTTGAATCAGTCAGAATGTAAATCAATGACTTTTTCTATTTCCATGATACATCATCATATCCTTTAGATTGTCATGGTTCAGTTTTCCAACAAAGTGGCTACTTATTGTTTTTATCATAACGCTTTGATTACTCTCTGAGTCGGTAGAGTTTGTTTGTAATGAATTTCCATTTTGGTTTCCTTTTGAGTATGCCCGTCTACAGATACTATTTTTTTCCTTCACATCTCTAATTTCTATCAACCGTTTTGAGTATCGGTGATACTTGACTTGTATATGTGTCGGTCACTCTATCCCTAATATGTTTTGAATTACTTGTGAGTAAATGTACACGCAGATTGTTGCCTTCAGACCCCGTCATATTTTCTACCTCTGAGGCGGGGTCTATGTACCCTCCTGAAATCACATCGCCGCCTACCGAGCCAATGCTTATGCTAACTGGATCAAACACGTCTTCGAACCACGTGTAGCCGTAATCCGATCCCTCGTACAAACTAGAATATCCTTCTGACACCGATCTTTTTCCCTAATAATCATATCGGTTTCCGTGTCCATATTTGCAAGTTGGACTATATTTGTTGAGTTTTCCTGATTTCTTGTGTTGTTCTGCTAAATAAATCGTTGTCATAGATTTTAAAAATGAACTATAAACTTACAAAAAGGAACTTTAAAAATTGATATAAAAAAATATTTCTAAAAATCCTCCTTTCAGAGTATGAGGTTGATAAAATTGTGATATGATTTATACGGGAAATTATCTTACTGATTCTTTTTATTCCACCAATACAAGCAGTACACACAGCTTAGTGTTGTGATTAAAACAACAGCTCCTACACCGGAGCTCAGACCAGGCTTGGGGCGAATTACATTGTAAAGTTATGCATTACATTACCATTACTTCATGAATTTGGGGATTAAATTACCATTACTTCATTTTCTTGAAGTAATGCATTACATTACCATTACGTTAGTAAAGTAATGCATTACCATTACTTTGTGAAAAGTCAATAATAAGTTTTTAAAAAGTAAAGCTAAATAAAGAGTTTTTGCAAATGTTTCAAAAATAAAACACACTTTAACACATCTACAGGTTCATGTTCAGTATCAGGTTCAAATTTAATGACTTATACAAGATTCATTCTTTACTTGCTCAAGATATACAATGTCGGGTATTAAATAGAGACGCAGAAGTATAACAGAAAACAAATTATGGATTAACGTTGCGGTTATTAAAAGCTATTAAATGGAGATATTTCCCCAGATTGCATAATTCTTTAAAATTTTGGAAACTTAATAATTGTATCAATTTATAAACAGAGGGTTTTTCCCAGTAATATTTCTTAATATATTTAAATCAGATTTCTTTATAGAGAGGACACTTTAAAAAAAATATTGCTGTTGCACTTTATGATCATCAAAGTTTAAAAGGGTTCGAATTCATCTTTTAACTGCATCCTGTCAGGTTTGAAAATCTTCCCAGTTATATTATATAAATAAACTTTTACAGGAGCAGAGGAAGCTGAAAAATACTGTTTGGCAATCATTATCTTAGGATATATTAAGTGCAATAATACAAAAAATACATGAATTTTGTATTTTCTATATTAGTCCAAACTAATGTACTTTATATACAAAACACACACACACACACACACACACACACACACACACAGGTTTGTAAACACCGTCAATTGACTACACCTGAAAATTTACATGCAACTGACTACACTGCTTTCTTGTATACTTACAGCGAAGAAAATTCAGAATTCTATTTAAAATGGTATCCTAATGATCGCTATATACTGCGATTTTTATTTTCATTTAAAATAAGACTCTGTAAAATGCCGTGCATCTCACTACATTTTTACACTTTATGAAAACACACATGCAACTCAATACTGACAGAATGGCATGCATTTCACTACACTATTGACAACACACATGAAAATCACTACATTTTGATGTATATACTATCTATCCCATTATAATCTCATAAATAATCTTATCTGCGTTTTAATTCTAAGCGATTTTCTTATACTTGCGCATCTGAATGTGGGTTTGAATTTTCTATTCAATGCAGTGCTTTACAAGCAAAATCAAAATACAGTTACATAAAAAAATCATAGCTGGTCAGCAAGAAAACATAATCACCACAAGTGATCGTTTGTACATCAACTGAAAAAAATACATATTAAGCTATTTTTTATAAAACATTATTGACTAAACTGTTGAACTTTACACTGTGAACCATGATAGTTAACGCAGCTATATATACTTGACAATGGCAACGTATTCTAAACACTGAAAACAAACAAATACAGTTTACAAGGTTGGTCAAGATATTTTTGATGAGAACAAAATCCCCCAGTCATTCTCCCACTTTGAAAAACTTTACGCTTCTAATATATTAAACAAAAAACGATTATTATTTTACATAGAAAAAAATTCCCCTTTTTCCCGTAAAAAATGTGTTATTACATAAACTCAGCAGAATTGTTCTACGTTAAGAAAACTGAACGCAGAAGGAACGCAAAGAGAGCGCAATAATCGCAACTACAGCTCTTAGAGGTCGCTGTATGAACGCGCGAAAATAAAAATAACACGTTCAAACGCTGTGTATGCCCAGTGAGAGCGCGATAGAGACGCAGTGACATCCCAAATTTTTTGGACTCCAAGAGGTCTTTGTGCATGCGCAATCAACTTATCGTTACTGCAAACATGTGCGTTGCTTGAGCTCGCCAACGGAGATCTAGAGTAGTGGTGCTGTTGCAGACCTTAAGGCGCTGTCATGATGACAACCCATTTCATTATTTACTGTGTGCTTATCAGAATGCAGAAACACGGTGCGTACTTTGTGTATGCTCAAATTGGGCGCCGTCTCATGCCGTTCTAGGCGATCCCACCGCGACAAATGAAGATGTTGCTGCATTGTTGCGGCGCTGTGTGAGCTGTATGAGCTTTTACTGCTTGCAGTTTGGTGCTTTACATTTTTAAAAGAACGCAGCAGGACTGCATTGAGAACGCACCCGGTGTAACTTGAGTTCTTAAGTGCCACAGTGAAAATTCCATGTCGCACGGTCACCATTTTGTTTAATTTTTTTTACTACCTTTGAATCATTCATGCTTTAACTTTTGACAAGCAAGTCACTCATTAATGGCAAACAACGAACTGTTTACGTATTTTTCCATTTTGGAATCATGACCATTAATGAACAAATTAAACAACAAGTGCGATCGGTCATCAGGGAATCAGTTGTACTTGATCCACCATCTGATGTTCTATATGTCAGCGTTTGCTCTTTATATACCCGGTATTTTGCTGGATTTTATCATGATTAGTGTACATTTTTGCCATTTTTCATACATCTTTGTCTCACAGATAATATTGGCATACATGTACAAGTACAATGTACAAAATTAAAACTTTATGGAAAGCCACAGGGGACCCCCAAGTCATGTTCTATATATTCATAGTAAATCAATCTTGGGCGGTCATGTTTACAATCCCGGCCAAGTCATGATCGGCCACACGGGACCCCCAAGTCATGTTCTATATATTCATAGTAATTCAGAAGGCCATGTTATCAAACCAAACCTGACTTGGTCAGAGTTGCAATCATAACATGTCCGATTGAATTACTATGAATATATAGAACATGACTTGGGGGTCCCGTGTGGC
>WFKH01011581.1:71577174-71595252 GCA_016163765.1 Magallana hongkongensis
ATAAGGGATCGGCCCCTAAAACCTTCTTTCTCATATATCTCCAGAACAGTAACAAATTTCTAAACACTGGTTGAACAAAATGTGTTTAGAATTAAGTGACCTTTTATTTGATATCAACAAAAAGGGGCTGGCCCCTAAAATTAGGGAACCAATGGGCTCTAAAGTCTTTTATCTATAGCCCTTTACTGAGGGATATTTTGTGAAATATTATAGAAGCAAATATGTTTATCTCACATTTATGTATTTAAGCAATGTAATGATTTTATCATGTGTTATGTAATTAGGGGTTTTTAGGGGCCAAAAGTCCAAAGTTTTGATTACCCATATCTCAGAAAGGAAAAATATTTTCAAATGCAGTACAGAAGAAAAGTTGTTCAAAATGATGTTCTTAACAATATGCAACCTTCAAAATTTCGTTAAACGGCCCCTAAAAGGAGATAAGGGATTAAAACCCTTAAAACCTACTTTCTCATATATCTCCAGAACGGTAAGAAATTTCTAAACACTTGTTGAACAAAATGTGTTTAGAATTAAGTGACCTTTTATTTGATATCAACAAAAAGGGGCTGGCCCCTTCAATTAGGGAACCAATGGGCTCTAAAGTCTTTTATCTAAAGCGTTTTACTAAGAGCTAGTTTATGAAAGGTTATTTAAGCTGAATTAGGTATAATACGTTTATATATCCTAACAATATAATGATTTTCTCTTGCGTTACCTAATTAGGGTTTTTAGGAGCCAGAGGTAAACAAGTTCAATCTTTTCTATCTTAATTGGAAGAAATGCAAGTATTTAAAAAAAGCAATATAAGAGAACTTATGAAATGCGATACAAAAAAGCATTAGTTCTTCACTCTTTTTTCCATACCATGTTTTTTTGTCAAAAATCAAAGTCGATGATGTCATATTTCCTTCTAAAAATCGGACGGAAGACCTCCTCGTTGCTCGCAACGAGATCGTGTCTAGTTTTAGTTACTTTTGTTTATTAGTTTAAGAACTCTGCTTCTCTAGAACTCTAGCTTTACTTTCGACATTAACGGAAGACCCACTCGTTGTTTTGCAACGAGCTTTGCTCTAGTTTCTTTTAATATTTCTGTTTGATCAAGAATGAATGACCCATCTTCTTTTTCTGTATTGGTATTTGTTTGTTAATAAAGTTCCGAGTCTCAAGATTAGTAAAATATATATCTAGTAGGCTTTTCCCCCTCGTCAATCTATTAAGACTTTGACCTTATACAATGACCTTTTAATCTATTTTTACTTATGTTTAGTAACTCATCTTGTTTATCTGAAAGTGAATTTAAAGAGTTTTCTGTTAGATTCTGTTCTAGAGAAGCAATATCTTTTTCTAATTCTTTTTCTCTTTCATTTAATTCTTTTTTCTTATAAGCAGAATATGAGATGGATTTGTCTCTAATTTCAGTAAGCAGAATGTCAAAAAAAAAAATTGATCATCAATAATGAATTGCATCTCATCCTTTCTAATATTATCTAAGTTTTCTAAGTTGTATATGGGGCAAACATATTGTCTTTTACGAGTTAATATATGTCATATCAACTAAAAGAGAATTATGAATTTTCCAAAAAACTTTCCCGTTTAAAACTTCATTTGCTTTATATTCTAAAATTCAGGGAGAATGGTCTGAGCGATAACTATTTTCATATTTAATTTGTGGTACTCGGTTTGTAAGTGTTTCAGATATTAGAAAAAAAATCTAGTCTAGCTTGTTTTATAAGGTTTTTTTCTTCTCCATGTATATCTCTTTAGATTTGGGTTAGTTTCTCTAAATATGTCTACCAGATTAAATGTCTCTAATAATTTCAAAACTTCCATTCTTGCTTTTTGGTTGTTCAAGTGCTTATAGTTCATAGAGTCTGAATCTTAATTCATTACTAGATTAAAATCACCTCCCATTATTATATGCTGGATATTAAACAAAGAGTTAATTTTCCTATTATTTCAGAATAGAAATTGGGTGTATCTTTTGGACCATATATATTTACCAGTAAAAGGTTCATATTTTCAATAGTAGTATCTAGTATAAGATAATTACCACCATCATATTTGTGTACATTGTGTACCTTATATTCAAAGTTATTATTTAAGAGAATTGCTACCCCTCTTGAATTTGTTTTATAAGTATTAAAAAAAACTTCATCTCCCCATTGTGATTGTATTAATATTTCCTCTTTTTCATTAAAATGTGTATTTTGTGGAAAAAAAATATTGTAGTTTTTCTTTCTAAGATTTCTGAACACATCTTTTGTCTTATTAAAATCATTGAGCCCTTGGCAGTTTACTGTAAATACTTTCAACTTATTTTCCTCAAGTGTCTTGTTGTCCATTAGATTTAATCGTTGCCCCAGTGTGGATGAAGAAGAAGAAGAAGAAGAAGAAGAAGAAGAGATCAACTAATGCAAAGTAATATGGAAAGCATGTGCAGGCATGTCTTGATGAGAAATTGGCGTAGAGATTAACCAAAAAAAGATATATAGTCTTGTATCATAGTAATAAATTTGAAATAAAAGTATCGTAACATAACGAATAGATTCAGTTCGGGTGTAGGTGATGCTATAGGCATGCTCATACGTCTAAGATAAAAATGATGTATTACTTAACTCACTGTAGGACCCCTTTTTAGAAGTGCTTCTTTCGTGTAGAGCTTAGCTCGGGATAGTTACAGCTTTAATTTGAAATTCCTTGGATAAAATACAGGACAACGAGAAAAAATTAACATTAAAGAGAGTACATATAGCCCTCTACTGTGTTTTTTTGGAAAAAAAAGACAGAAAATAAGGAAACATTGTCACCTTCTACAGCAACCACATGTCATGAACATCCATATTCGTGACCGGATATAAACAAATGCTACGTAAAATCAAAATTCTATGCTTCAGCGGAGTGAATATTACAATTCATGGAAAAGAAAAACAAGAAGAAAAAAATATATTTACAATAAACTTGAAACATCAACGTATCTTAAAGAGTTGGAAAAACTTTGGTACATATATTGATTCTTCAAATGGAATTATGTACAGCATAAACAGTTACAAAAATATTATACAGTAACAGTATATTGTCAACTCAATATCATGAATATGCAGGGTTCAAGGGTATCGGGTTGATGTCTAGGGAATGAATGTAAAATCTCTGGAATTATAGAACTCTTACAAAATAAATAAGGGAAAAAAATTGAAATGGTTCACAAAAAGATATTAAATAATAACAGAAAAAAATAAACAAATAAGAACAGTGCTACAATTGAAATATGCATGCAACATATACTGGAAAAAAGCGGAACTTATTGGGCACATAATAAACATGTCTAAGAATTACATGTATGAACTCAGGAATTGTAAATCTCCTGGAGAACAAATAGGATAAAGAAAAAAAAAATTGCGTGATTTTTAAAATAAATATATAAATTAATAAATTAAAAAACCAAAGAAAAAAAGGAACGCATATGAAGTAGCCCACATTTCATATACAGTATAGGAAAATGCTGAAGTTTCCGTGCATTTAGTAATTACATGTAGCTTTCATAATAACTGATACAACATGTAATTATAACGTTTAAGATAAATAAACTCTACATAGGGTCAAAAACAGTGAACGTGTCACGTTCGGGGTTATAATCAGCCTTTGTTGAGCAAGTTTTCACAGCACTGAGTCCAACATCGCGTATGTGGGTGAAACGACGGGTTCCCAGTTTGTTTCCACTGTACCATCTCGATACGACAACTAGCGCGTTTTTAATTTCGTTATCGACCAGTGTTCGTAATAGTTGTCTACCTGCTCCGTGCTCCCCATCGTCGTTCGAACCTACGTGGATCGCGCCGTCTTGTCCTTCGAATCTGTAGGCGTACACGTGATGGGTAGCACTTAGTACTCCTTCCAGTCTCATGACTTCGACCAATGATCGTCTGACCTGTTTATACAATACGGCGGCGGTGGCGTGACCGATGAAGCGGTTCCTATTATCTTCAACAGAGTTGCCAGTACTGAACAAGGTTTTTACCTCCCCCCTGTGATAACTTCGTCGGCGGTGGGTCTCGGTTCAAGTTTGTCCCTATATACTGAGTTACTCTGGGTGAAAACTAATTTGTCTCCTTTTATTCTGGTGTCTATATTGTGCTCTGCATACGTTTGTTGTATGTTATAAAGCTGTTTCCTTCTTTCGCGCATTTCTTCAGGAAGTTGCTGTGCAACACGGACAGTTGATTTGTTTTCCTTCAAAACTTTTATGTTTTTCATAACTGTATCTTAGCTTTGTCTGTCGGCAAACTGGATAAAAATAGGTCTGGGAAATCTTCTGCGGGAATCAAAGCTTCCCATTCTGTGCAGTTTCTCAATGCGCAGACTATTCTCAATTGTTTTGTCAATTCCCATATCTTGTATAAATACATTTTTCAAAATTAATGGTAATTTCTCAGGATTTGTTTTTTCGGGAGCCTTTTCTCCTACTCCGTCAACTATAACATTGTTTTCCATCGATCATGATCGTAGTTCTAGAATCTGAGAATTTTGGGTGTTTACTTGGGATTCTAGCCAAACAACATAGTCTCTTAACATTAACATCTCTCGTTCCATTTTTTTTTGTTTCTGTTAAACCTCTGTAATTGTGTATAAAGTGTCATTTGCTTGTTCTTGTACGAATTCTAATCTGTCATTTATTCCATCTTTTGATCTTATTCTTTTCGTTATCTCATATATGTGTCGTCACTGGGTGTCTTATCGTAGCATAAAATTAGCTAAGGTATTTTGAATGTTAGCGATGCCATTCATAATGTTCCTGATCTGAAAATCGTGTACTTTTTCGTGTTCCCCTTTTGAGACTCCGGAATTTTCATCTGTTTCCATTGTATCGAGTGGACGTTTCTTTGTCTCAGACATTAAAGTATGGGTCGTACTAGTAAGTTACACAAAGTTGTATGTATGAGTTATGATCACCGTTGTTTACCGTTGTAGTGACCAAGCGCACTGAACTCAGAATTTAGAATTTCATCAATCAAAGTTATGAAGTAACGGTAATTTATCCACAAACCACTATCAAAGTGTACTTACATATGTTTCGTTAAGATTTTCACACTGTGTCTATCATTACTGTACTTTTGGTAGAATCTCTCTGCCAGAAAAAATCACTGACCTACATGTTCACGCATGCGCACTCTCCCCCAAAATATTCATATTTTGAAAATGTATTAATCCCAGACTACTTGAATTTTTATATCCAACAGAAATTTAATCTTTCTTTAAATAATTTACGAATATCATTGTTAGGGGGTAGTTCTTTTGAGTTGTCTATAATTTATTCTCTATTGATCAAATCTTAAACAAAAAACCAACACAATCAAGCTGTTACACTGATGACTTCTTATATACTGACATTAGATTCAGATGGACAATGAATGCTTTTTTTACAGCAACACCTATTGTTATAAATGGTACACAAAGAAATAATTTATATATGTGATATACCAGTAATAAAAATCTAACTCATCGGGCTCAAAGTTGAATCTTTTAAAGAAAAACTATAAAGATCAATATTAACCCTATTTAAATCAATGTTTTGGATCTACAAGATTGGATCAATATGCATTTTTAAACATATTTCCAACTTTACACAGTATTGAAAATATAAAAAGTTATTGCCTGTCCGGCTGACAGGGTGATAATTTACTATTATCAATGAAAGAATTTTCAGATTTATTATTATTTTAATGATTTTCTATTACTGGTATCTTATGTACACAACATTTCTCAAAATATCTAATTACCAACGATACTACATATTATCTTGTACATTTTATAATCTCTCTACTTTGTTTTCGGGAGAGGGTTCATATACTAGGCTATTCAATAAAATATGCTTTTAATAATTCACTTTAATCTGATGGGCATTTATTTCAAAATCATTATTTGCAACACAAATGAAGTATCCTCTGTAAATATACTCTGTTCACTATGTAGCCGATTGCTGACTAGGTCATCTTTGACGAATAATACACAGGGGTTTCTTATCTCATTAAAGAACAGCAAAACTCGGACATCACCTCCAGCTGGGATTTTCAGCACACTTAAATGAGCTGTGTGTTCTTATCTGAAGCTAGTCAAATGGGAAAATTGTTGTAAACTGATTTATTTGTATCAAAGAAAATGTTTTTAGAAGAAAATGATTTTGTGTCGCCTGTCCTTTAACATAAGAACAAGTGTGGATAAAAATCTTTTCTCAAAATTAATATTTGTTATACTTGCTATCACTGTAGTTAGTTTGGAAGCATATAGGAACAAGAACGGAACTATATTTGATCAATTATAATTCACGACAATATATTTAGGTTATATTTTTTCCTGCTCCTATTCAGGTTTTACTTTGTTAACATATTGAACAGGGACAGCGCTGTTTGTTGGGCCTGTTTAATAATTGTCAAGATGTTTAGTGTGTATCGATTGTGTTATTATTTTTATCACTAACTACAGATACGTACCAAAACTCATGGAGCTTTGAATTTGTTGATTGTTAACTGAGCTCCGGATTTGTTGCTTTGATCACAACCATTAGTTGTGTGTACTGCTTCTATTGGAGGAACGAACAGAATCAGCAAAACGTTTTTCTCTGTAAAACTCTAATCATAATGAACTGATCCAGCAACATTTCAACTGCATTTCTACAGCAAAAGCAAACGATGCTCAATGATTACCCCAAATTTGATATTTTAAATATATGTTAATTTTTTAAAAAGATATAATGTTATTACCTTTTATTTTTGTTTTTGTTTCTTAACAAAATGAAAAACGTCTAAAAATTTAAGAAGAAATTACTAAAATAGCTTACAAATATTGGAATGGAAATCGATGTTTTTCTTGACCGAGAGAGATAAAGATCGGTATCAGAAAGAAATTCTAGTGTGTACAAAGGGTTAATTTAAGGCTACTTGTGCTTAGATGACATGTTTGACCCAGTAAACATCCAGATAAGCTCAACAGACGACGACATGACTTCAGGGTGATATATAGAACCTACCCTAGAAAACGATTTTATAGGGCCTGATGGAATTCAATCGCATGTTGTTACAAGTGATGTTACACATGACAGGGAAAGAATGAATAACAACTATACAGGTCAGGTATTACGTACAATTAATAACATGGATAGTTCTAACAATGATATTGTATCGGAAGTACATGGTATTTTGGACAAAAAAGAATAATAAAACAAATGTTTCATCTTTTAATGGGAAAACTCGCCAAAAAAATGAAACCGAGAAAGCAAAACCTGCAAATTTCACCAAATCGACAGGATACCGACTAACGATGTGGTAAACACAAAAAGTAACCGTTTAACAGGAAATTCAATGGACGTCAATCAAAATGATTTTGTAGGCAACAAGAGTACAAACGTTGATGGTTGCTCAAATGCAAAAATTATTGAATACTTAAGCTAGTCGAAACCGAGGATGGATATAAAAAAACCAAATACTTCACTCTCTGAGAGTGAAGCCCTAAGCTCAACCCCCTGGACTCGGAGGCCCAGTGTTTTTCTGTCAGGGTGTTTTCCATTAGCCACGGGTTTTAAGTTATTTCAAGGCGCCGGATACTCGCCTTTTGCCACTGCCACTTAACTACTGACGCATTACCAGGGTCACCAAGAGGAGGTGTAACATGTGACTTGCTGGCAAAACCTATTTAGAGACGCCGGGCATTAACTCAAGATTTCAAATAGTGAGACCTAGTGGCATAAGTAACACCCATTCAGACCCTGACCAGCATTTGACCCCAAATCGTAAGTAGTGTTTTTTTTTTTTACTTTCTAAGTTTTAATACAAATTAAACTTGTTCTGTTCGTGTACATTCGTCGCAAATGTAAACATGCCGCCATTTTGTGACCTAATACTTTTATCACGTGATTGTAATTGTGACGTAAAAAATTAACGTTTAATTTTTAGGTCTAGTATAGTTTGGCTAATTAAAAACTCCCACTACGAATAGTATAATGTTTTTTTTACCTTTAAAAGGCATATTGAAAAAAATTTTCCTTGGTTCTTAACGTTATTAAAAATGAGAACATGAGATAGAAGCTAATGCAATTTGATGGAGTTTCAGGCCCAAAAAAATGACACCAAAAATGTTATCGGATCATTATGCAAACATTTTGACGTTATTCGATTGTATTTTGATTGAGAGTGTACTTTAAGACTCGGAGTTAAGTAATGTTAGAGGTTAGATGTTTTACCCGGATTGTGACATCAGCATATTTACATAGTTATTCATAATTTCATATTGCTGGTTTTCGCGAAAGCGTGAAATGGGCGTGAAATGGGAACCATATTCACTTTACTAGGAATTGTGGGTCTGATTAACTGACGCCAAAACATGCATCGAATCGATGTGCACTGGTCTAAGTTTTCTCTTCGCACACGTTTTGCGTGTAGAAATCGCTTCATAACGGCGCTTCACGCTGATAAAACTGCGCTCGTTTTTACTTAAAAATATATTATTTTTATGAGTTTCATAGTTATTTGTAGGTGAATGAAAACATACAAAAGTAGATTAACTATTTACAGTTAATAGTTTTACTGTATAAGTCGAGTGTTTCGACCTCTGAGTAAACGTAATCTTTAATTGCAATAATCGTAAAAATGAGATATTATGTATACGATATGTAATTTTGTAAGATTGAAATTAATGAATACGAGATAAACATGCAAAAGGTTTTTAATCAAACAAAAAAAGGTATAGCGTCTTTTCCCATTATTTTGCCTACAGCTGTGTTTGGACGGAAAGTACCTGTTACTAAATATAGCTTCAGGTACCTATCGCAATATATTTTCGAAACATAGATACTGCTTTTATAATTGGTGTTTGTAACAACTTACTTGTCATTAATTCGGGAAACCTGTATCGAGCAATGAATATATAGAACTCTGTGTATAATGTCAGTTGGTATTCTTAAGTGTGATAACTTCCAGCAAAATGCAATGAATCTAAGAGTACATTTGTATATAGAGTGCATGTATTGTGGTATAGAAGAGATCTGTTTATAATGGGTGTGCTTATACTCAGGCTGGATTTGAAAAAAAAGCCCAGCCGATAAGGTCATGTAATTTAAAATATTCTTGACATGCTTCAATTAAGTGAAAAATAGTAACAACCTGGTGGACCACAAAATCAAAAAGACCTCCGCTTTACCACTAGGCCACGCATCTAACACTTCCATTGGATATCCTTTAAATATATACGGCTATATACATGATTGCATTAGACAAGTCACTAATTGAAATTCTTCTTTGATTTTCAGTACGAAAATCACGTTAAACCCAAATTAATTCAATGTTAACGTGTACTACAATACCCAAGGAACATAATTCTTGGTTTGAAGTGGTTCAAATAGTCAAATTTACCTTTTTTTTTTTTATCGCATACTAACTTTTTTCCTATATATCCCTGACAAACGTGACATTATTAATGATGTCGTGTAAGATAATTAAGACTCAGAGTGGGTTAAAAGCATCGGATGTATATTAAAATTGCGTATTAAACGACTGAGAGGCCAACTGAAAACCATCTATCCTTCTGTTTTCAATAAAGCAGAAGTGGGAAAAGAATTAGATTGCACGATCAGTTTGTACTGGTCCCTGCTGATAAGGCAGGTAACAACATTGTCTTTGTTCGTAAGGCACATTATATTAATTGCATTTTCAAAGAACTAGATTTCAATTTTACACATGGTAATCCTACCTACACCCATAGCAGCCTTTCCAAGCAGGAAATACTTCAAAATCATAAATCGGTTTTGGATATCTTTAATATCCCCAATAAGCAAAATGAATTTGATTGACCTTAATTGTACTGGATTCCAAAGCTTCACAAAAGTCCTTACAAACAGAGATATATAGCAGGTTCCAGTAAATGTTCTACCAAACCTTACTAAAATTCATACAGTAGTGAAGGAGAAACTTCAAGAGTACTGTACAACAATCTACTTCAGAAGCGTCGTGAATCAGATGTGGATACTAAAAAAACTCTAAAGAATTATTCGAAACTTTGAGGTCACAAAATCTTACCAAAATCAATAACATCAAAACGTACGAATTTTCAACGCTTTATAAAACCATTCCCCGTGACAAATTAAAATCTAGGCTTTTTGATGTCATCGACAGTTGTTTCTTCAATAAAAATGGAAGTCGTAAAAATGCTTATCTTGTCATTGGAAATCTAAAAAATTATTTTGTTAAAAACCATTCTGATTGCACACACAAGTACTCTGAAGTTGACATTAAGAAGATGCTTGAGTTTCTGATAGACAGCATCTATGTAGTTTTTGGAAATCAAGTCTTCCAACAATCTGTTGAAATTCCCATGGGTACCAACTGTGTTCCATTGTTAGAAGACCTGTGAAAAAAAATAAATCACTCGCTGTGGCCTTCAACTCAACATTTATGTATATCGACGACGTATTATCAATTAACAATTGTTATTTCCATAGTTACGTCGACTCGATATATCCCAGTAAACTTGAAAAAAAAAATACCACAGAGTCCCCGTCATCTGTTTCAAATTTGGATATTTTACTGGAAATGGACATTGATGGTAACCTAACAAAAAACTTTATGATAAACGCGATGACTTCAATTTTTCTATAGTCATCTTTCCTTACTTATGTAGCAATATACCTTCATCACCTGCATATGGTGTTTTTGTCTCTCAGTTAATTCGATACACAAGGGCATGCTCTTCGTATGAACAGTTTCTAAGGCGAGGCAAGCTACTGACAAACAAGTTGATAAAACAGGACTATCAACAGTCTCGTTTGAAGTCATCTTTTCGTAAGTTCTATGGTCGATACAACGACCTTGTCAGCAAATACAATCTTCCACTGGGTCGCATCCTGACTGACGTTTTTAATACTAATTGTTAGACCATAATTATCACCTAATTGTCTATGGACTTATCCATTTTTCCCGATTACGACAAAGAGCACACGGTGGATGTGACCGGTCAGCAGAGGATGCTTCCTCCTCCTAGGCACCTGATCCTACTTCTATCGTCTTAGAGGTCCATGTTGCTCTGCTTTGAATTAGTATTTCGTTTTATGGATTTTTGATATGGTTGA
The DNA here is from genome assembly GCA_016163765.1 of Magallana hongkongensis. Classification (NCBI taxonomy): domain Eukaryota; kingdom Metazoa; phylum Mollusca; class Bivalvia; order Ostreida; family Ostreidae; genus Magallana; species Magallana hongkongensis. The sequence continues at coordinate 71,588,285 of WFKH01011581.1, forward strand.
CAGTTTATTATTGTCATTTTTTATTAGAGCATGGTAATTGTGTAATTTTCGTTTCTTTGAATATAATTTATCTAAATATTGTATAATATTGAAAATGTCTGATGTTTGCAAGTGCTATATTATAGGCGAAATCGTATATCAAGTGCGCTATACCTCTTAACAAATGAAACGCATAAAACATTATTGCACGAATGTTTCGAATCATTTTCTTTCGTCTTTGGATATGCAATATCATCTCATGCCCGACCGATATTTAAACCAGTATATTTAATATTTTACAAGTTTACATTCATCGTCCTTTCAATTAGAGCTTGATCACTTTTTACTTATATATTTGATTTCGTTGTTAACAATAACACTTTTACACAGAATTAGTTAAACATATGCATTAAGTTATCTTCTAAATTGTAAAAGTATTTAGCTTAACCGATTTATACGCAATATTGCAACATTGAGGGGTACAACGTTAGATCTGTTGTCAATTTAAAAGGATATATGAACCTAAACTTCTTGGTGTATATTAACTTAAGTATAAGGCTTCAATTAGGCAGTAAAAGCTTAACCTTAACATTAGTGTTATTTTTTAGAGAAGGACGGGTGAGATTCTATTGCAACAACAAAAATGCCTCATCTAACCAAACATTCTAGTTTCGTGGTTGACTAACCTGTTAATATAGAAAGTAGAGTATTATCAATACATGATAGCTGCATCACTAATAAAAGTAGTCATTGACTTTTCAATTGTTTAATGTGTATGTTGTACTGAGCCTGAGGGTGGTATGGAACATCCGTCGATATTAGTGTGGATAAAAGTATACCAGTTTAGAATGTTCAAAGTTTACAATATTTGACCAAAACCTAAGTTTTAAAAATTTATGAAAGGTAAAAAGCATAAAAGCTCCAGCGGGATTCGAAATCACGACTTATAGATTCGTAGTTAATGCTCTGATCATTTGCGCTACGCTGTAACGTAACAATTTTCGGAAAGAAAACATTTTAAAAATTATATATGTACTTGATTTTATTGTTTATATCAGTAGGAAGTAATTTACAAGATTCAGGTGCCTCATACCACCTTAAGGAAAACATGGGAGAAAAGAACGTCCATATAAGAAAAACAAGAAAATCAAAAAATCAAAAACAATCAGATTTTTTTTGCAGTTTTATGATGTGCTGGGAAATTAGATAGTTGTAAACATTTTTAAGTATCTTATCCGCCGTAGATAAATACAATCAGAGATTAATTACTTGTAGCTAATTTACACATACTTGGTAGTCTAATTTTAGTTTTAATTACGCACATTAGAGAAAGCACATCCTGGCACCGGGTTATCAAAATTGCTTTCTGAACAAAACTTTGGTTTATACCACTTGAAATGAAAATTACAAATAATTGATGTACTTGTATACGAGACCTCATTAACAATATTTAAGTAATAAATTTAACAATCAATTAACCAAAAATGTTAGCTTAATTGCCAGTAGTCAATAAATAAAAAAAGAAAGCATTTTTTGTGTAATATTCAAATGTTTACAGTATTATCAATTTTTTGTTGGATGGTTTTTCGTGGTTTAAAATTTGCTATATGTAAATCTGCAGCACCTTAACAAGCAAAGACAGCGTATCGTAGTAAAGAAGTTATTATTTCAAAAAGGATAATTTTTTGCGGTACGGAGGAGAGATGAAACAGGATTATTAACCAACATATTCACTGGTTGAATAACGATACATTTTTATTGAAAACTGCAATTTATTCAATTTATTTTTAAAAACGAACTCATTATATCTACAAGGCTTTGAATTAGCATTATACCTGTGTCCATTAATTTTGTACTGACGGTTTAAATGCATCTTAAAACACTGTGTATTAGATTTCTCGTAATAATTTTACATAATAATTGATAAAGCGCAGTAATCGTCTCAACTGAATCCCTAAGTACAGAGAACAAAATCAATATTGGCGCAAACGGAAAAACTTTGCACACGAAATAATAAGATAAATTTAACGGCCAAGTAGAGTCATATCCGCTTTATAATGACAAAACCCTGATTTAACACCCAATGCTTACAAGTGATACATAAATAAAACGCTTTATCAATTTCAATAACTAAAATCAACAGTACAACATGAAGCCGAGTTATTAGAATCTCTTTACAACAAAATTTAATTGTGTTAAAAATGATGGAACTACACTCAATATTGTGTATTTTAGGGACATTATTTTCTTGTTTTTATCTGTACGAATGTGTAAGTAAAACGTTTTGTAAATGCAAAGTATATGCAGCTTTAACTATTAAAAATGATTTTTAGATTAACAATACGCTTTAAATTTACAAAGTATTGTTCCTAGTGCAATTAAAAAAAACCTCATACGCCGATTTTGATTTTGATGTATGCTCCTTTAGAATGCGTTCATTTTTAAAGTAATAAATCTACTATTGATAATTTGATTTTCGATTAAAAATCTATACTAAAATTGATATGGTGATAATGAAAGCCATTTCTTAGCTTTACTTCATATAAAGTTTCTATTCTTGATGGTTCCAATTATACAATATTCCCTGTATTTGGACATAATATAAAGTATGTGGATTGCACAAAAATAATAGTTTTAATTAAGGTAAATAATTATATATATATTAATGTGTTCTATTTTCAATTACTCAATACATAATTGTTTTCAATCTGTTTCGAAATAGCCCAAACATTTAAACCAAGGTTTATTTTAACATGACAATGAACAAAAAGTGCAGTCTAACATGTTTCAGAGAAAGTTTGATGGATATGAAGTCCCAGTTTACTCAACAAATTTCTGCCCCAGAAATCAAAATGAATGGAACGAAAGGTCCTCTGTAATCAACTGCACAGAAAAAAATGGATACATGTGTTTGCCAAACGAAAACCTCACACAGTTAATAGAGTTTTGTTTTGAATATCCCTTCATATGGATAGAAAAAGGTAAACAAATATGTATAATAGTGACAGATATTGACATGTTATGTTATATAAGAAGAACATATATAGAATATATATATTATAATTGCTAACACATTCCACTGAAAGAAAATATGTAAAATGTATTAAGTTGTTCTGAGAGCTTGTCAGTGTAAATTTATCATGATTCCACTCTATATATTTTTCTTAATTGTTGTTGATATTAGAATGGCATGTGCTCGGATTTTTTTTTTCAAAATGGGAAACGATTTTTAATTCATTGTTTGCATTTGTCTAATCAATTTGGATTTTAACCTGAATTTCAAGTTAGAGGTTCTAGCTATTATCACTTAAAAATCTAAAAATTTCATTGAAAAACGAAAACAATGATCACCTGTTTATTTCTTATTCAAAATCTGAACGAAGCTCAGGGATATACTTTTTAGATGCTGACCTGATATTCAAAATAGTTTATTTTAAATCAAAATATTTCTGCAAATTTTTATTTTTTTTATTTTGAAGATTTTAGTCATATCCTCACATAATTTGAACTAATATAGACAGATATTCACATCTATCGAATATTTTCTCATCTATTTCTTATGGAAACTAACTGGAATAATATCCAAACGATCCAGTTCTAACCAGTGTATCGATCGAACCAAACCTTCAGTAGCCTATCAAAATCACGGACTGCACGTAAAAATCAAGCTAATGTCAAACTTAAATTCCGAAATAAGAAGAATTGGCTATTTCTTCTATCTAGCGTACTAATGTACCTTAACAATAATTTACCAACTTTTACTTACATCATATGACAAATTCAATTATTTTGTTTTAAAAAAGATGTAAATATAAACAATAAAGTGAAATCTTTGGTGATCCATAAGGTTTATGGAGGTAACGCAAGTTATTTATATATTTTTTACCTCACTGAGTTGAAAGCTCAAGTGAACTTTTCTGATCACTTTTTGTCCAGCATCCGTCTGTCTGTCTGTCCGTCCATCTGTCCGTAGGTCCTTCCCTCTGTCTGCCTGTCTGTACGTCTTTTTTTATTTTCCACTTCTGCTCTAGAACCACTAGACCATTTTCAACAAAACTTTACACAACGGATAATTCGTTGGAGATTCAAGTTGTTCAAATAAAGGGCCACGCCCTCTTTCAAGGAAAGACAATTAGGATATGTTGAAGATTTGTTGGTATTTTTCAAAAAAAAATTCTTCTCAAAAACCATTTGACCAGAAATACTGAAACTTGTGTGGAAGCATCCACAGGTAGTGTAGATTCAAGTTTGTTCATATTATGGTTCTCTGAGGTAGGGCCACAATGAGGTGTCAAATTTCTACAAAGGAATCTATAGAGGAAAAATTAAAAAAAAAATTGGCCAGAAAATCTGAAACTCGTCAGGTAGTGTAAATTCGAGTTAAATCAAATCATGATTTGCGGGGGTAAGGTTGGGCCATAATGAGAGTCAAATTTTTACATAAGAATTTATAGAGAACAGTTTTAAAATCTTCAAATTAAAAACCATTGGGCCAGAAAATCTGAAACTTGTTTGGAAGCACCCTCGGGTGGTTTAGTTTCAGGTGTATTCAAATCATGATCCCCGGGGTAAGAGCAGGGCCCCAATAGGAGTCAAATTTTAACATAGTTATGTATAAAGAAAAATTTAATTTTTTTCCCCAAAAACCATTTGGCCAGAAAAGCTGTACCCTAATTTGTGCGGAAGCATCCTTAAGTATTGTAGAGTCAAATTTTAAAATCATGATCCCCGGGGATAGGGTCGGGCCAGAATGGGGATGGGGCGAATATTTACACAGGAATATACAGAGAAAAGTCTTTGAAAATCTTATTTTAAAACATTTGGCAAGAAAAGCTGTAACGTGTTAAAAAGCACCCACAGGTAGTGTAGATTAAAGTTTATTTAAATCATGATACCTTAGGGTGGGTGGGATCACAACGTGAGGAGGGAGGTCTAATTTCTATATAGGAATATAAGAGAACATTTTTTTTTCTTTAAAACCAATCAGCCAATAAAGCTGTAACTTAAGTAGAAGCAATTTCAGATAGTATAGTTCAAGTATATCAAAATCGTGATCTTTGCCGTTAGGGTTAGGCCAAAATAATAGGGGGTTTCAAATTTTTTACATAGATATAGAGACACAATTTTAAAAATCTTAAAAACCATTTGCCTAGTAGAGCTGTTATTCTAATGAAAGAAACCTATAATAATGTAGATTCAAGTTTGTCAAAATCATGATCTTCGGGGGTAGGGTGGGGCCACATTAAGAAGTCCAATTTTACATAGGATAATCTTTCTAATTATTTTCATTAACTCATATGTTAAGATATATATGGCATTACCTATATGCAGTCATTTTGATATATTGTTAAATCTTAATTGTTTGGACTGTGGCCCCTGGTTAATTCTTGGACCCAACAAGGGAATCAAAGTTTGATGTAGGTTTACATGTAGATCTTCTTGAAAACTGCAATGCTCAATATGTAATATGATTATGATATCATCCTGTTACAAAAGGGGCTTAATATTTTTACTTGAGAATTTCCGTAAAAAAATTTGAAAATCCTTTTAAACAGGGTCTATTCTACTACATTATTTAGATATTTTGTACATGACTCCATCTGTCTTATTTTATTATGGCTATTGTTGCTCCTGTAAGTGATCCGGCCAATGGGCCTCTTGTTCTGCAATATCGTTACCTTTATATCCACATGAATCACCAAAGAAGGCATTTATTGATGAATTAAACATAGATCACACACTCCAAAAATATCAAATAGGTCAAAACGTGAGATAATATAGCACTGTCGGAGTTTTTTGGTTAAAAGTTGTGCTGTTGAATATAGATCAACAGGAATGAAGGCTGCTTGTTAAAATTCAAACATAATGCATGCAGCATCATGCATGTCAATATACAAAAAGACAAGTTTTACAAATATTTTTAGCGGCTGATCAAATAGATTCAGTTGAATTATCGTTTCTGTCAGCTAATTACTAAGTTAGGACATTTAATGTCTTATTACCAAATATTCTTCTGAATCGAACTTAAAATGAATGATATTGTTTTGGTAATTTGACTAAATGTTACATACGTGATTAATTGTTTCTAAAACAAGATTTTGAAGTAAAGCTTTGATTTCCTTTCAGGTATTTGCCTGATTTCAAGAAGGCACGATCTATTCATTCCATACAACTGTTCCCATTTTAGATACGGATGCCATACGAGTTCTTACCAGTCTCTTAAAAGTTTTGAATGTAAGTTATAGGTTCTTATACGTAAAGGTAAACGGGGCAAAAACTTACAAATATGCTTATTAAAACAATATATATTACTAAATAGAATAAAAAAAAGATTCAAATTATACGGATATGAATAACTTTTTATGCTTTAAAAGAAGAAACAATCGTAATTTTAAACAGGAAAATTTTCACAATTATTGAGAAATCGTTTAGATATTTAGTCAAATTGGGATGCTCATTTACATAGTTATAGTATGCTTATGTATATTTGTATTCAGTTCATAAATAAATGTATAGAACGAAGTCTGTGTAATTGGAGGACAAAATATATTTTTATATAAAAAAAATTAAAACGTCATGAATCAAGTATGTTTTTTAAAAAAAATATTCTCAAGTTTAAATTAAGGCATTTATAATACTTATGTTTTTGGACTTATAATAATATAGATAAACTAGAGACGAGCTCGTTGCAAAGCAACGAAGAGGTCTTCCGTTGCAGCTTCCTGTCGGAAAAGGATTGTCAATCAGTCTGATTAAAAGCACCCTCTTCTCCTTACAGGGTTTGACAGGTATTGATAGGGGGTCATCTTTACCCGACCTAAAATTCTGACCAATCAGGGCTTTAGAAAATATATTGGAATTTTTTAAATAGAGACAGGCAAATTATTTCAATCCTGCTTTCTATGTAACCCCCAGACTGAGTATTGAAGAGTTGCACCTCTCATTAACAGATAAAGTCATGTATTTGGTAAATGAGATATATATTTAGG
>WFKH01011581.1:71616589-71654442 GCA_016163765.1 Magallana hongkongensis
TGATCTGATAAACTATTACCTGGTAGTATGTTACGCCTGTTATTGACACCGAGTTCATACGTCTAATCACCCTCCTGTTTGTTCCGTCGTAATCACAGCTCTCCAATGTCTGCCTGACGTGATCTGCCCAATACAGCTTGTTACTTGTTGTGTCCACAGTAAGGGAGAACACTCTTGACAATCCGTTGTGTACAATTACAACTCTGTTTTGACCATCTAGGGAGGCTTTTTCGATTCGAGAATTGGGTTCGTTATCGGAAAAGAACATCAATCTATTTAAAATGTTTACATTTAAAAATCAGTAATTTATTTGATGTTTTTTGTATCGAACAATTATAATATTAACATCAACGCATTGATTGTTGATAAAATGTAATGCAAAATGGTTACCTGTCCTCAGGATCCAAAGCTAACCCTTCAGGTTGATTCAAATCCGTGTGAATTACAACTTTGTAAATCGTGTGGTTAAAGTTGTAAGCTGGTTTCATGGCAACCCAATGAAGCAATGAATCACACCAATACAGATTTTTAGATACAAAATCAAAAGCGATCTGTCCAAGTGACACAGACTTCCCTTTAAACTGAATAAAAAATTCTGCAGACGCGTTTTGCCAGATGGAAAAATTAGGATAAATGTAAATGGTATCTTTAATAGATGCAAATATTACCGCTTCTATTGGGTCTGACACCATACTTGTTATTTGTACATTTGAGGGCATTAAAGATAAAGTAACATTGCTAAAGGAACTCGAGGAATCCTTGGGAATTTCTGTGAATGTGGTAAATGAAGCAGGATTCCAAACTCCAAGAACCAAACCTTTATCCCCTGGAGTACCTGGAATACAAAAAAAAAAACTACGCTTTAGGAAATATTTGAAATGATAATTTAATCATGAGGTTAAATCCAATCACGCATACTAATACTACTCGGTCAAATAATGCAGCTAACTAAACAACTAACCTGTTGCAAAATTATATATATTTATTTAGCATTAAACTGAAAATCCAAAGGTACCTGTGCAATTTTTTTAACTTCAAACTACGTTAAGAACATTTTTTCCATGAATTGCTATAGTTTTTGCATGAAATCATGCGTAAAGTGTGTAGAATATTTCTTTTCTACGACTAATTACAAATATGGTATGACACATAAACTTTCGTCTGCTGCTTTTATCTTGACCCAAGCTTTGCAATTCATAATATGTTTGATATCTTATTTTCTATACTACGTGGTAAACTTCATATAAAAAAATAAATGTTGGAAAATGTCATTTGTATATGAGGATCAAAACATCATTTTTGCTATTTCTTTTTTATCAATGTTATTTTTCTTGATTTAAGCGTCTTCCAGAGCGTCTTGTTCGTGCTATAAGCATTATGAGGTCATTATTGATTTGTATATTCTTTTTCCCGTACTTTACGGCTTTAAAGGAGTTATTAGAAAATGAAACAGTTTCTTGACATTCTAAATGATGGTAGAAGTAGTCCCAAAACTTATGTTCAATTTGACAACATTTTAAAGGGGAGGTCAAGCGCTTGTTTTAGGCCGTTTTTGGAGAGACTGTAGGCATTTTAGATATATTGCATTAGTCAAAAATGGACAAAGCTCCAAATTTTTTTATTATTTCTTTCCTATTACATAGAAATTGACACTTAAAACATGATTTTTCATTGTGTTTACCAAAAGTTTAAGCCCCGGTTCACATATCAAACAAAGCTATTGTGATGAAGCATCATTAAACGAATGTATATCCTTAATTTTATAAACCTATAGGCATCTTTCATTTACTAGATCTTGACCTTAAAAGAAAATCTATTTATCGGATATACATTATTTGTAGCACAAAACCACATTAATGTATCGCCTACAGTGTCAGTTAAATATGTATTTTTCTAATATTGTGTGAGCACTAATAAGTATCGTAGATTATCTAAAGTTAATGTTCAACGTTAATCGTTTTGAAAAAATAGACTTTAACGTAAGTTGGCTTTATTTGAACCCAAATTGACTACCTAAGTAGATTAACCGACATATTTAGTCATACTAAACGCTAGCACTATTACAGTGAACTATCATTTTGTAGTTAATGGAACCATTATGAATGAGTGCAGATAAGGCACTATAGAATTTCCACAGACTGACACCTATTACAAACACACAAAGCACTTCTTCTCATTGCATTAACTCTTTGGACAGGCTTTCAAAGATGTGGATGTGATTATTTAGAGATAATTTTTTTTCAGTTATGGCAATATACAATGACACTAAAAACGAATTATATTAGACTATTATATTAGAATTATATTAGAATATTAGACTTTGGATAAAGGTGTGCTATGATGAACATGTCTGTTTTATCTTCTCAAATCTTTCAGAGACATAAAGACATCACAGTTTGGAAGCCAAAATGAGTTTTTCACCATTCAATGAATAACTCAGGCCCCTCCGTCACCAACATCCCTCAACTCAATACTCAGCCTCAACTCTGAGGTTTTCCCTCAAATTTATTCCCTCACCCTCAAGTCGCTGTCACCACACAAAATTGAGTAATAATCTTGAGGAAATCCTCAAATATTTAAGTATAGATTCATAGCAACCTTAAATTCTTCCTCAAGCAAATCCAACATGGCAGACAGACGTCGCAGACGACGTAGACTGCAGCGGTATTGGAACAGACCGTCCAAAAGGGTGATTCGGGACCGAATGAATCCTTTAGAGGCGTATACTGACGACGAGCTTTTTGAGCGTTATCGATTTAGACAGGGGTCGATAGTGTATCTTCTTAATTTGATAGGTGGTACCTTATTAGAAAGCACTAGAAACAATGCCTTACCCCCGATGTTGCAGGTGTTTGTTTGTCTTCGCTTCTTTGCGACAGGCGCTTATCACAAACTCATAGGTGATAGTATGAATGTATCAGAGTCCACCATCGGCAGATGCTGCAGATCGGTCACGGAGGCCATCCTAAGTGTTCGAAAACAATTTATTGTTTTCCCTAGAGATGAGCAAGCCCGAAAAACAAAGCAAGAATTCATCAAAATTGCCGGTATGTTATCAGTCGTATTGTTTTGTTTTCTACTTTCTCTTTTATAGAAAGGATAACTCGTGCTTCGATTAAGGTAAAAAATTGGGGAAGTTGTTCATCAAATTTCATATTTCTGAAAATGAAATTAAAAGTAGTTACGTGAGATTTTGTCAATTTTAATTTTCATTTTGTGGATGAGGTTCATGCGTGGTCCCACAATTTTTTTCCCTTGGGGAGGGATGGGGGTTAATTTTTAATGTTATTTCATTGTCGCTATAACCACGACCAATATCAATAATCTACCATCAAACCCCCCCCCCCCCTACATCCCATGGATTTTGTGCTTTAAGAGTGTCACATAATTCACCATTTAATATTTTTACACAGGATTCCCAAACACACTGGGCTGTATTGATGGCACGTTTATTAGAATCCTGGCTCCAACTGAAAACGAACCGGATTTTGTAAATAGAAAGGGGTTTCATTCTTTAAATGTACAGGTCCGTTTTTTTTTTTTATTATTTTCTTTTTCGGTATTTCAAATCACATTAAATGCTTGAACAAATTTTGAAGATAAAAACTAAAAAATATATTTAACATCCATACCAACATCTCTACAATTAATTAATTTTGTAGTGTAATAATATGCAATAAATTAGCAACTTGTCGGTCTTCTTATATATTTGGGGTTGAATTTTAATTTTGAATAGATGGTTTGTGATGCCAAATTTAAATTCACAAGTGGGTGTGCCAGCTGGCCCGGAAGTGTTCATGATAGTAGGATCTGGCGAGAGTCCTCCCTTTGTCGACAGTTTGAAAGAGGTAAAAAATATATTTCAAAAAATTAGATCCAGTTGTCATTTGATAGAGGAAATAAAATATATTGAAAGCATTAAAACAATCATGATGAGTTTGTATTCTATAAAACTTGTACGTTAAGGTGAACACAGTGGAATTTTGTTGGGCGATTCAGGATACCCCTGCAAGCGATTCTTAATGACGACATATTTAAATTCACAAACAAACGCTCATCAAAGATTCAACGCATCCCTCTGTAGAACGAGAGTGCTCATTGAGCAGAGTTTTGGCGTCCTGAAACGGAGGTTTTCCTGTCTTCAAGGAATTCTGAGGCAAAGAAGTTTATTAAATTAACATAAAATACATTAACTTCTAAATAACCACAATTGTTGTCTCAAAAGAATAGTCTTAAAGTGTATGTTGAAACCCTCTACATATAATTGACATTTGCTCCTTCAAATAATATTGACGGCCGTTCATTTGGGGAATAACATAATCAATTTTGCCCTTAACCCAAGTCAATATTTGTATGTAAATTACATGTAAATTAAAATATTTTTAGAACGGCCCCTGAACAAGCAGTAGGATACGTCGTCGCCTGTGTAATCCTGCATAACCTTGGCATTCAAACTGGTGATGTGATGGATAGAGTAGACCAGCCAATGGACGCATTTGACGAGACCGCCCACCAAGTTGAGTGCAATTCTCCAGAGGGAAGTCACTTGCGAGATTATATCGCACAGATGTATTTCGGTTAGAGGTACGTACATTGGAATATGCACCTGCATATATATTATAAAATTCACAACACACCGGATATCACTTAAGCATAGTTTTATCCAAAAGTAAATGTGTATATATTCCAACAAATGATTAAAACAACAATTCTTGTATTGAATTTATATATTTTTTCTTCTATTTCAGTTCAGTTTGAAAATTTGGAGATACAAGTGGAATAGTGGTTTATTTGAAGTATTATCATTAAGAAATAAATAGATGTGTAATATTTACTATTCCCAAAATCTCGAGTTTGTGATCTATTTAAAAGGGCATGATCACGATTATGATCAAAATGTATATTTTTCCGCTTTATATCTATTTCTTTTTTATTATTAATATTTAACATTCAAAACATCTTAGCATTCACATTGTAAGCAAAAACATGATCTAAGCTTTGTTTACAAGCTGTTTCTCGCTCGCTTATAGCTCTACGACTGACAATCAAATATTGGTAAGTTGCATTACTGGAAAGCATTACTAGTAATTGTACGTAATCAATAGATATAGAAAAATAAAATTTGACCAAAATCGTGGCCATATCGCTTCAATTTTCAAAGGTAGTTGGTCACTTACATAAAGGGTCTAAAATGAATTCCTGAAATTCAGAACTTAATTTACACAACAGATAAGACTTCTTAATTTCTAATAATTTGGCCTCAATTTGAAATTTCTTTTCCTCCCTTTCTAACTTTTTCTGCTCTTGTTGAAGTTTACTAATTTCTTGGCTGAGCTTTTCGTTTTCAAGTCTTAGGTTTTTTATTTCCAATTCTTCTATGACTTCACGTGTTGCCATCTTCTTCTTTTCTTTAGGTCGTTCATCTAATTATTGAAATATGGACATATTTGCAAATACACACATACTTATAAACTAAGAATTATTAAAGTTGCATTGTAGTGTTCTACTTCTGTATTTCCCGTTTTCTTGTTACAAAAATATGTAGGTATCTCACCCATCTTCCTGTTTTAAGATAACCCAAAGGTCATGCTAGCTGAAGATTCAGAAGAAGCTGAAGCATCACCAGTGCACGTGGTCTCATTCCCAGCCAGCGATTGGACAGATGGCGTTGGTTCTATAAAATTATATATTCTTTGGGGGTTTTTTTTCAGAATGACGATGCAAGAACGTTAATATGAATTTTACTTTGACAATGTTCTACCTATAATAAATATAATATTTTTCATTACCATCGGAATCAATGCCCCCGACCAACCCAACAATATTGGGTCGGGTGTCCATTGCTTGGTACAGGGCTTCCTCCGCTTGAGTAAGGGGCGCCGATGGTGGACCTCCCCCTGTCTTTGGCCGGCGTATGCCATCAATTTTCTCTTTCGCTAAAGAGTTATGTTAATTATCAACAAAGTTTTGCTTACTAATACACAAAGTCTTAAACTTTAAATGCCAATATACCTCTTTGTTTGATGTTGTCATATTTTTTGTAGATGGAATCAGACGTTCTGTCATTTTTAAATTGTCTAAATAAAATTAAAAAAAAAGAAGAAAATAAACAATACATTTTGTGCTAAGCAAACATTTGGAATTTCGTTTTTCTAGAATTTATTTATTATTATTGATATATGGATTTAAACAAAATCTTTACATGACTTTTATAGATCTATATTTCAGAAAGAAAATACTGGTATTGTGTGTTTTATATGTTAAGTCAGGTTTAATCCAAAGAAAGGGGCGTAGATACGATGTATATTTTTGCGGTCTGGGATCACGTAACTATAATATGCATGTATGCTATATACATTGTATGCCAGTGCAATAATATCAAAGTGTGTTTATGATTTAAGATGTGTTATACAATTTAATGAAATATAAAGAATGCATTTTTATAAACTGTACGCATTTCCTATTATTAAAAGTAGAGCACACGGCCAGTTATGATATAGGACTGGAATATACTGGGGTAAAATTTGTGTATACACCTACATGTACTAAGGGAGGTTACAATGTAACGGGAATCGTCTGGTCAAAACAACCTACAAGTAAGTGAAATAGAGATTGATATCATAATACTTACAAGTTCAGAGTGTCTGCTATCGACGTCCAGGTCTCTTCTTTTATTTTCCCGTGCTTTCCCTTGACCCCCGCCCCTTTCATTTTCCCAAACAACCGTTCTTCAAATTTCATAACCTCTTCTATTAGAATTATCTCCTCTTCACTTGTCCAATTAGCCCCCCGTTTCCTTTTCCCCGCTGTTATTAACCCAAGTATATCTTTTTCAGCCATTTTACAAAGAAATAAAAAAAGACGACATATATTTTATTGCGTACAATCATTACGTAAAAATTCCGCGAAAATGCGCGATATTATTAATGTAACAACTAAACTGAGTTGAGGGAAAAAAATACACCTTAACTGAGGTGATCCTCAGTGCAATTGGTGACGGTGATTTGAGGAAAACTTCAGTTAAGGAAACCTCAAGGGCTTGAGTTGAGTACTGAGGTTGAGGGAGAGGAAAGTTTGGTGACGGCGGGGCCTGATGACCTATTGCTATTGGTATTCGTCCGTCGTCGTGGGTTGGTAAATTTTGTAACTTTTTCTTGAAAACTAGAAGGCCAATTGTTAACATTTTAATTTATTTGAACAATCTCTAGGATAAGAGAAATCAAGATAGTGAAATATTATTACCCTTGGAGCCTCATGAGATAGCTCAAATAAGCAAAAAAGAAAAACTTTATAATAATCTATTTCTCTACTCCCACCTATGTAAAAATCAAAGTACTAACTTTGACTACTAGGCGGAGATATCATTTCCTAAGTTAATAAAAATATGATTTTTTTCAAATTTTAAGTAAAGAAAGATTGGAGTATGAAGAGTTTGTAATACGAAATACAACAGGATTGAAACAACTTTGAGAATCTTATACATTCGATTATTCGTGGTCTTACATGGAATGCACAAAAAAAACCCAAATATTTTACAAAACAGATAAAAAAAAATATTTCTATTTTGTAAAACAAATAGTTTACAAAACAGAAAAAAATATTTTATCGATAATAGTTAAGATTATGATCAATGATTTACAATATGTACTAATGTTTATGTTAAAATAATCAATACAAACTCTTGAACAGCGAACTTTTTTCATCTTCGCCCTGCTTGAAAACCCCTATTGTGTTAGGTAATAGGTAATAGGTAGGTAATCTCAATCTCGCAATGTTTTTGCTCTTTTTCTTTTCCAGAATGTATGATTCGATTGTAGAGAGTGATCAAATATATTTTTAAGCGTTTCCAAAAAAAATTGGAGATGAAATATTTATATTAAAAAGACGCTACAGCTCATTTTGCGCAAATACCATGAAATGACAATTTTCCCTTAACTTATATGAATTTTCTTGCGAAGTTAAAGTATGAACTTTGCAAAAATAATGCTTTGTAAAATTTGAAAATTCTCAATTTACTGTTAAATTAGTAATTTTAGACGGCCCAAACCGTAATTATTGCTAGCTCAGCCTTTTGATCAACAGCGTATTGCATCGATTTCTGCAAGAGGGTGAAAAGACCACGAATTTCTACAGATTTGACTAGTGTTGGAAATATAGATTTAAAGATTTAAATTTTGAATTCCGGAAAACTCTTTAACACTCACTTGCGTGCTTATTATTGCAGTAAAAGGATAAAATCTTTCAGAACATGCACGACTTCTCTTCTTTTATCGAACTGTGTTTAAAAAAAGGGAAATAACCAAGATGAGGAAAATTAGCTTTAATGTCTTTTCAAAACTAAATTAATGTTAAAAATAATATAGATCTTGTCAATGAATTATTTCATTCATATTCTGGCATTCAAGTTTATTTGTCTGACATAATATATACACATACCTGTTAACCTTTCGAACCTACCAAGTTGTAGAATCTCCCCCTTACTAACTTGACTTATGGGGAGGTTGTGCATAAACGACATTTTCCAAAGTAAATAGTGATTTTACACATAGAAAAAATATAATTTATTGCACATTTTTAATCTAATTTATTTTATATTTATATGACTGCTAGTTTGAAATTTATATAGCTTGTGTTGCTGTGTTCAGAAGACAAATAATATTTATTTTTTTTTTTTGCTTGGTACAAAACAAGGAGCAAATAATGTCACTTTTCAATACTGAAAAAATCTTACGACCAGCACTGTTGACACAATATTAAATGAACCTTATTTTGCTATCTATTTTGAATTTTCAGTGAACTCAAGTTAATATAATACCAGTTTTAATGATATTGTAGCTATTGTTTGCAATTCATATTTTTAATACTCATAAATAGCTATCAATTTCAATTGTGGAATGATATGTGTTATAACCGTAATTTACTTTTAAAAGAAAACATTTCTGTCAAATGTTTTTTGCACTTTTTCACGCGCTACACTCTTATCAGCTTGTAAAAACACACTGACTTCCAAACTTAATCACTTTGAAATCGACAGCTCTGGCAAGACAGGCAGGATTACTCTCACCTCACCGCATGTGGCCTGGGTACTCTACCTATGCAACTTTCAAGTGACACCACTGACTGTGGGTTTTTGCGCTAAAGAATGTAATCTGGATGTTTAATTATTTGTTTCATTATCCTTATAGTTGGTTTAGTATGCATGCCAAAACACTTTACTGATTATAGTCAAAACGAAAGTAATCGTAAAAAGTAAGTTAAGTAAAACTAAACAAAAACATGCCATAATACGATCACGGTTGACAATACTTGGGGGAATATTCAAACTTCACAGAGCAGTGGTTCACCTTGTTGAATAATCAGATGCGGGGGGGGGGGTAGCTTATAGAAAGATACGTATCCGCGGTAGATTAATTGATAATGCGCGAGCGATATACGATAGAGACAAAGAATCGCGCCACGTTTATTCATTGAATCTCACAATTACTCAATATTTCGTACACCACTAGATGGTACTTGAATAATCCGCATAATTTGACGTCACGGGCAAGACATTCACAATATACTGTAATACAGCCTCCGTCTAAAAAGTAATAACCACTTTACGATTACACACCATTGCTTGTGAACCCAAACATCATTAATATTTATTAAACTCATGCATATTCATACTTCTTGTGAATTTGACGTATGAATAAAAAATTACGAGAAAAATGATTTTCATTAATTGTCATATATAAAGTTCTATTTATTGTATATTTTTTAATTGTAAATAAATTATTTATTTCAATGATAACAATAAAATAAGAATCCTAAACGATTTCCTAATAGGAAAATGAATATTATTTCATGTGCATTATATGCTTGTAGTAGTAAACCGTGTGCATGTTTTGTGCATTATAAATGAAACTGTGAATATTATTCAAAAGATTGGCCATTAAAGGCATGGAATTCTCTTTTGACTAAAGGTTTACAATTTTTTGCCCCTGGAGCCATGCATAAATAATTCGAATTTCCTCTGACTCTTGCCCCCTCCCCTTTTATGAATTGATGTTTACAAACATCAAATAATAAAAGTGGGTTTAAAAAGTACCGATTTAGGGTTTTGACTACAAAATGAGGCTTGAAATGCCAACAAAGACTTTCTTCCAGGACCAAGGCATGTGTGCCTCTTTTTTATGTACGTAACATCGTAACATCAATTTGGACTCAAATTCATATAAAACGTGTTTGCCCATACATAAATTTAAATAAACTTATGGACAGACTTGAACGTGACACAGACGTTTGTTGGTATATATTGTTATGTAAACATAATATAAATGATCAAACAAATAAAATGGCAATTGGGAATCTATTAAATCGAATCAAACCCTTACTTTTACTTTGTTTTAACAAGGTGTTCATCGCTCTTTGGAAATAAAACAAAACCCTGAGCTATGTATATTTACATCGATACCATTACTTTTATTTTAAAACGAATCAAAACCATTTTACTTAACTTGGTTTAAACCAGGTGTTCAATGCTCTTAAGAAGAAACAAGAAAAAGGAGTTGTATATGTAAATTTATATCGAGACTATTCCGTTTGTTTCAAAACAAATCAAAAACATTTTACTTAAACTTTTTTTCACAAACTCATTGCTCTTTGGAAAAAAAAAGAAGCAGAGTCACATATTTAAATTTACATCGATATTATCACGATTGTATGCGGTCCATTTATTATGCGTGATGTATAAGGTGTATGTCAATAAAATATTGTGGAATATTAAGTGTACACTGAAATGCAAGTAGAACATAAACACAATGAAATTAAATACTGAAGCATGAAAATTGTTGTCAAAGTAATTCATTGTGAACTTGTTGAGTAGCACATTTAATTGTAATCTGAACCACTTGACTGACTACTTGGTTAGAAAAGTTCCAATATATGGCAAGGCATACATTGTTACATGTTATTATATTACACATACGAGGGATGTTCCAAAAATAATGACACTTGGCTGTTTTAACCCATTTCCACTAATCTTTGATCCTTTTATTCTTCCCTACCTACAAAGCACTCACCTTTGTCCTGGATTCACTTTTTCAGACGATCGACTTCTGGAAACATCGTTCATGCTCCTCAAGAGGAGACACCCATCATGTACTGATCAATTGCAGACTAAAGAGCATTTCATGATTTGTATCTTTTTCCAGATGGGTGGAATCTAAGTTGGGGAAAATAAAGAAGTCGCACTGGACTAAATCTGGAGATAACGGGAGGGGGTGGTAGGACAGTAACCTTTTCCGCCTCCAAATACTCGGTCACAATGCGTGCTTTGTTTGAAGGCGTATTGTTGTGCAAAAGTCGGAGATATTTAATACCCGTTTTGGGGCGAAGACTTTCTTATTTTTCTACAGTTTTTCAACAACAACATTTTTATTGAAGTTATCTCTGATAGTTCTGCCCTTTGGCACAAGAATTTGCATGGCAGGGCCTAAAAAATAACACATAAAACCTTCTTCACGCTTCCTACTCTTTTAGCAATACTAAGACGTTTTACATTCTTTGATGCCCAGATTCTTTTAGAACTCTTATGTTTTGGCTCAAAATTGTATACCCAAATCTCATCCCCAGTAACTAAATTAAAAAAGTATTTTTGGTATATCATATATACAATTTTAATATTTTTTTTTCATTTCCAACACGAACTCTCTTGTGTTCATTGCTAAACAAATGAAGTATCAACCTAGCGTTTATCTTTCTAGGCTTTAGATTTTTTTTTTCAAAATACCATGAACAATTACTAACGACAAGTTTGTCATCCAAGCCAATTGCCTCACGATATATCTTACGTCTTTCTGTAAGATTTGGTGGATTTCTACGATGTAATGTTTGGTTGTAACTGTTGCAGGGCGACCTTGGCGATCAGCATCTTTGAGGTGTTCGTTACTTATTATAAATTTAGCAACCCACCTACAAACAGACCTATGAGACACTTGACCATTCCTATAGATATCACAGATCTCGCAATGAATATCTACGGGTGGGTTTAATAAGTAAGGACCTACCTCTTATATAGGCCCTAATTTCAAGTCCATTGTTTGCTCTATTTCCAGTCTTTTTTAGTATAGTGTAATAAATACACTATAAAGCAATGTACAATGTAGCTAAGTCAATAAAATTGTGAACATTAAATTTTCTTCCGCCACGGTTCAGTGATCAATCTAACGTGTCGATGTGGTTTCAGTAAGATATTTACACGATTTTAGCGCGGAGAAGGTGAAACGACTTTATTTTTGGAACACTCCTCGTAATACACTTCTTAGTCCTTGTAATCACCGAGAGATTTGACTTTGACAAAAAAAAAAATAGACGCTGTTTTCATTTAACTACCTACAGCCAATTAAAATGTCCGAAATCATTGCATTGTTCCATGAGTATTTTTAATATACAATCCTCATAACATATACGCTTAAAAAAATCTCTACTTTTCAAACCCTTATATTTCATTTGTTTGTCAGTGTTTTAAATGAGACCGTCGCGTGATTAAAGCTTTAAAAAGAATTTTTAAAATAGGTGTTTATGTCATTTTTCTTCAACGTTATTTCATGCAACACTTTTAATTACATTTGATAGTCATTCATTCCAAGATTTCTTTGTGATAATATATGAAAAATGAAAAATTAAATCAATAGAAGCTGGCTATATGAGGAAAATATATGTATTCTAACGTTTATATAATGGGTTGCTTTATAAATTGCATGAACTTATTTTCAAAAATATGATTAAAGCTTTTACTTTAGATAAATCTTCATAATTTTGTTTTAAAACAATGCATTACTTGTGTATATGTAATTATTTATAGTTTTTGTGTTTCAATGATTTATGAAAAGGGTCATCAACACTTGTCTTTCTCGTATTTAGAACTGTTTACAACAAATAACATGTTTATGATAATGAAAAAAAAAATAAACTTTGCTTCTATATAATCTGTATTTTCCCCATCTGAGTAATAGACTTACCGATAGAGAAATGTTCCAGAAAACAAAACATGACTACGATCAATATCATCCTTGATTGCTGCATTCTCAAACTAATATATCGAAACAAGGAAAAAATCCGAGGGAATAATCCCCACTACATGATTTGCACCCAACAAGGAAGTTTCCTTACCTCTTTGTTCTCAGATATTTAAATAGCACTTATTTTTTGAACCACTGTCAATGTAGCACAACATATGTACGTAACAAGAACTATTTAATAAGTAAACATACCCTTGCATGAACGATTTGAATGATTTTATTTTTTAACGCATTCAATTTATGCAGAGCTAGGTTGGCGAATATATACAAAGCAAATCGCGTAAAATTTAAATCAATTTAGAGCTATATGACACTCTATAACTACCACCTGTGTACCAGCAAAAGCGATAACCATAGCTGAATGAGTGCTACTCCGAATCTCACGATCTTTTTGTGAGCGCGATCCAGTGAATATGCTGACCTTTGCAATATCAAAATATTCTTGTATTAGATCAAGGTATAATGTGCATATTGATCATATAAAAACACATAGTTTTCGGAGTACTTGGTCAATATTTAGGTTTACAGTTTCAGTTTTAAAAAGTGTAGGGATGGGTTGGGGAATAGGGTTGCAGACTATTTAATGTAACATGACTATGCAAGTTCTATTAGATGGCCTTTCAACATGTTAAATGCCTCAGGCGGTTAAATTTATACCTGTTTTAGAAGACTATCTTTGTTGATTATTGTTCTATGTAAACAAAGGAGTGTAATAATATATACCTATTATCTGGCTATAAGGACGATAGCAAGTTTATTGTCCCCCAAGACAGCAACTATTTCACGAGGCGAAGCCGAGGGAAATAGTTGCTGTCGAGGGGGACAATAAACTTGCTATCATCCGAATAGTCAGTAAATAGGTATTTTATTATACCGAAGAAAACTTTATTTGTCGGCGATGCAGAATTTCTTGATGATAAACAAATTAGAGTTATCGGACTTTGAATTTAGTGCAGCGATCTGATTACGTCAGAGGTGTTCCGAGTTTAAAAAGGAGGGAAATTGAATGCCGCCGGTGAATAGTTTCGATGACTATTCACCATGGGCAGATGGCACGAAAACTATTTCACAGTTAGATAGAATAGCATGTTTATTCATTGTAATTTTACATAAGAAATATTCACAGAGGTAAAATAATTCTGGATATTTTAGGTTCGGCCCGAACGGGTTTTTCTTTTAGTTTCTTTGTTTATGTCACGTGATGACAAGGGAATAAATACGACGGTGAATCAGCTGTCGGCTGCTTACTTGAAAATCAGCTGAAGAGAGAAGAAGTCAGTGAAATTGAATAAAAGGTATTGTGTCAATACAGAGCTCGTCCGTTCGTAACGGTGTTGAGTGTTTTTGGTAGGCCATAGAGAGGTTGTCCTCTTGGTATTGTAAGTTAGGCACTGCAGTCGTTTTAGCCTGTCAGTCTGTCACAGAAGGCTTTCCTCGGAGAGGCTAGCCATTGTTCTTTTCTATAGTGGCTGATCAGACTGTCGTCCAGGCCGTTGTACCCAATGTCCGTCCTGAATAAGGCAGCCTATAGTGTGCACAGTGGTTGAAGGGCTACCACATATACTGTCCGTCCTGAATAAGGCAGCCTACAGTATATGCGGTAATCTGAGGACAGTCAGTCATTTTAGCTGAGTGGTTGACCATAGTGGATTGTCACTATGGGTGTGTACTCTCCGATCTTAAAAAGGCAGCACCAGTACATCACCCAGAGTGTCAATTATATATTTATTATACCCTTGTTGTGCTTCTAAATATACTAGATTCCCTGAAATTACTTCAGTTGTTGATTATTAACCTAGGTAAGGTTAGGCTATACCAATCATTTTTGACAATCAATGGAAAATCATTATACAAATATTGACTGGGGTTGAGGGCAACATTGATTATATTAGCCCCCGAGGGACGATATATTGCCCGACGCGAAGCGGAGGGCAATATATTCGTCCCAAGGGGGCTAATATAATCAATGTTGCCCGAAAACACAGTCAACATTTGTTTTGTTATATGAAGAAACAAACCAAAATTTAAGAGAGGATTTGAAAACAGATCGCCGTAATTTTCTCTGCTCAACATAGAATTCACGAATTCAATTTTGCGCAAAGTTTTTTTCCAAAATATCGTCGGCATCAAAGGTCACTGGTGATATTACGCCACCCGTAGGAATTAAGTTACAGATGTTCTACCTGATTTTACTTCACAGTAATTCGCAAATCCTTATATCCGTTATGATAGCAAACCGTCGCATTGCGCGTCCGTTGTTTGATTGCCTATTATGACGTCACCTTGTTTTGGAGTCGCGAAGAGTTATTTACGTCACCGTTTACGAATCAACAAATCAGAAGCGATTAATTGAAATAGAGGGAATATTCTCTAGATATTATTCCTAGCCGGTCAACATTAAAAAAATATTGACCGGTCAATATTTTTCGGACGAGCTAATATTACAATTATTGACTCTTCGTCTATTTAGAGTTATATAGTGAGAATATACTACTGAATATAACAGTTAGTATAAGACTTGTTAGTGTACACCCAAAACCCTGGAAAAGACCAGGCACGAATCCTCCCCCTGGCAGTATATGAAGCTCGGAACGTTATAGAAATTTGGTGGCAGCGGTGGGATTGTGAGTTAAAAATTAAATACACTTGCATAATTGTTTTTCGCTTTGCTTATATTTTGGTAGTTAGATTGTATCATTATATTGGGTGGCATATTTTGACATCATAACAGACCTACAGGATGAATTATTAGGGCTTGAAGATAACTTTAATAGACCTCAGGAGAGCATAAATAAAAGTAGGAGTAAGGCCGCAAGAGATTCAGGTTTGCCTGAAAGTATGCGGAATTCCACTGAAGATCAAGACTACTTAGAACAGGGTGCAAGACCTTAACACATTAGGATAGACACCAAAGAAAATCAAAGGCCTGAAAGCCCCAGAGATCCCGATAGATGTGTTGATAGAATGACAGATAGGCCCTCATTTACTAGTACACCCTATCATGCAGATCTACCCAGACATGATTACAATTTACCAAGGGAGAGTAATGTTACGACTCGCCGAGG
Organism: Magallana hongkongensis; assembly: GCA_016163765.1. NCBI lineage: Eukaryota > Metazoa > Mollusca > Bivalvia > Ostreida > Ostreidae > Magallana > Magallana hongkongensis. Next base: position 71,632,719 of record WFKH01011581.1, read on the forward strand.
CACTGGTACGACTCGAACAGACAAGTCGAAAAGTGGCTGTGTTAAGACAGACAAATACGATGGAAATTCCTCGTGGATTGACTTTAAGTCCCATTTTGATGTATCTGGAAGCATCCTCAGGAAGAGTAGATTCAAAGTTGTGAAAATCATGACCCCCGGGGGTTGGGTTGGGCCACAATGGGGGGTCGAATTTTTACATAGAAATCTTTAAAAATCTTCTCAGAAACCAATCAGCCAGGAAAGCTGAAACTTGTGTGGAAGCTTCCTCAGGTAGTGTAGATTTAAAATTTTTACTAGTGATGGGAATCGGTGAGATTTTCATAATCGATAATCGGTTTCCCGCAACTAACCTATTATCGAATATAATCGGAGGTTTTTATATTTTATAGTTTAATGCTTAAATAAATGTAAATAAACATGTTACAATTAACATACTCGTTACTAGGTCTTTCGTATTTTAATTTACTTAGTAATTCTAACCATACAAATTTTGTATTCAAAAGTTTTTCTTTAGTAGGCAGTCCAACATTAATTTTCTTTAAACCAAAATGCGTCCAAATTCGAGACTGTGCTTTATTTCTTGAGTAAGAATATGGAGATCGTCTGACATGTCAGCCATTTTTAGACCGTGCGCCTTTTTAGGGTTTAGATAGTTCGCGTCTAGAATATTCTGTTTATGATATGCGCTCGTTCAAAAGGGAAAAAACCTCAACCGATTAATCGTAATGAAACCTTTTATGATCGAGCGCTTAGAATGTGGTAACAATCGACTGATTTTCGAATATAATCGATGATTGGAACATCACTCATTTTTACATCGGAATATAAAGAGTAAAATTTAAAAAAAACATAGAAATATATAGAGTAAATATTTAAAAATCTTCTTCTCAGAAACTAATCAGCGAGGATAGCTGAAACTTGTGTGGAAGCATCTTTAGGTAGTGTAGATTCAAATTTGATTCAAATCATGACCCCCAGGGGTAGAGTGGGGCCGCAATGGGGAGTTAAATTTTTACATAGGAATATATAGAGTAAATCTTTAAAAATCTTCTTCTCTGAAACAAATCAGCCAAGAATGCTGAAAATGGTGTGGAAGCATCCACAGGAAGAGTAGATTTAATTTTGTTCAAACCATGATCCCCGGGGGTAGGGTGGGGCCACAATGGGGGGTTGAATTTTTACATAGGAATTTATAGAATTAACATGGTAAATCTTTAAAAATCTTTTTCTCAGAAACTAATCAGTCAGGAAAGCTGAAACTTGTGTGGAAGCATCCTCAGCTAGTGTAGATTCAAAGTTGTGAAAATCATGATCCCTGGGGTAGGATCCCTGGGGTAGGGTGGGGCAACATTGGGGTGTCGAATTTTTACACAGGAATATATAGCTTAAATTTTTTAAAATCTTCTTTTTAGAAACTAATCAGACAGGAAAGCTGAAACTTTTATTTTCCATTCTCCATGTGTCTCTCTCTTTTTATATATGAGAGATACATGTCACCTTCAACCTCTCTCTGCTACTTTTCTACAAATGGATAGTAATTTTTCTTGTTGTCTCTTTTTTTCTATCTCTAATAAATATGTCATCTCATTTTCTCTCTCTAATTTTTCTTACCTGTACATTTAAATCATATTTTGTATTTTTCTACCAGTTGAGTGATTTTGTCAGAATAATGAAGCATCATACATCTTTTTTAAGGAATGTTACATATTCTCATAGTTTGAATAAATGTAGTTGACATAAATCTCAAACACATATTTGTTTAACAGGTTGTGATTTTAGACCTGGACCCTCCCTATCATGGACAAAGCAAGCACCCTATATAGAGTACATCCACGTTCTAGGTGTCCGGGGGACACTGATTATTATTGTGAATCCTGTCCATATGAATTATGTCCCCAGTGTAAAGACAGCCATGTAACAAATTTTAAACAATAGATCAAACGTTGTGATATAATGTGATAAATTTAACTACCTCCAAAAATAAGAGATGTGTGTGATACACCCTAATGTTTTTAGAAAGTATTATGTACCTTGTGAACTTCCTGTCTGCTACGATTGCAGAAAACATAGGAATTACAAACAAATGTACGTTAAAACAGAATATGAAACAAAACAACAACAACACAGAGGAACTATAAACACCATCAGAAATGAGGCTGTTTTTTGCAGACCAGTGGCCCTTTTCACAAAAAATCTTACGACTAAGATAAAAATTTCACAACCCTGTAAGTTTTTGTTTAGTAGAGATATTCATTTTTTTCTAAAATATTATTTACAATATTGTCAAAAGTAAAAGTAAAATAAGAGTTTTTGTGATGTTTTACAGCATAGATACTTTTTGAAGAAAAGGAAAATATCGTCTTTAGTCGTAAGATTTTTTGTGAAAAGGGCCACTGTTCTACTGACAGAAATCAAAGCTGAAATCAAACTTTGTCACACAGAATTTAACATCTATCAATCAGAGATGTTAACAAAGGCCAAGAAACTGAAATATCTCATTGACTGTACAAAACAATTCCATGTACAATGTGTTTTGTGATTCCGATTTCAAGTACAGAAGTTTAAAACAGAAAATAGATATGAATAGACATCTTACCAGCGAACAGAAATATGGACACCAATATGAACAGCCAGCAATCAGTCGGCTACGATTCCTATCATCCATAAAGAAAGCCCGCTTCTCCCAAGTACATCTTACACCCCACGACAACCAGGTCTCCATGACTAAGTCACTCAAAAAGAGGGATGTCATGAAGTCACTAAGTGTAATCCAAATTACAAAGAGAGGAAAGAGACGCGTAGGAAATAAGTGTCTGCTGAAATTGAAATCTGATCCTGAGTTCCATCAATCTACCTCATTTACAAGTCTTAATGGTTGTCATCACATTTCCATTGTGACATCACACCGGGTCTGGGTCAGTGATCAAGGAAACACAACAGGTGACATTCTACATCATCTGAAGGATTTATGTCGATGTCGTATACTTTCTAATAATGGTTTACACATAGGTAACAGTAAGGGTGAATTGATTTATATTAGTATGAATTGTAACATCAAGAAATTGTCAAACGATATGAAAATAGCCACAATATTTATAAAGTGATCAGTTTCTACATGGAGTCCAGGATGTGTGTACTATTCCCCGTCCACTGGGGAGCTACTGGTCGGAATTTTTAGATGAGTCATAGGACAGGCAAAGTAACCCAGTTCAACCAGAGCGGACAACTGGCATAAACAATACAACATGATAACGCAGGACTAGAACTTTATTTTGACCCAAACTATGTAAGACTAAGGTATATTCTATCCATGCAGTTTAAGTTATGATGTCAACACTCACCGTCTCTTTGTCGGATCATACTTCAACAATGACAAGGTTGTTTTCTACAAGTATATAGACCGTCTTGACGCTCCGACAAATTAGTCTTAGATAATTTGTCTTGGATAATTAGTCTTAGATAATTTGTCTTGAAGACGTATATAAATGAAATAATAATAATTATTTTTTGATAAAATATAAGTTTGTATTTAGTAGTTTTAATGTTGAAATCATGCACTTTGAATGAAATGTAAAAACGATGTCAACGAGTACTCGAGCTATCGACTATGGCTCGGTCACACCTATCATTGACTAAAATTTTCTTAGTCGATCACTCGTAATATATGAAATACATTTTCAAGCATCTGGTTTTTTTCTTTACGGATCAATTTTTGGGTTTTAGATGCAGATAACAGTTTATATTCTCGGCAATTTCGGCCTGCTTCAGGCATCTGCGCTCCTGATATATTTTTTAAGCGGCAAGTATACTGGTTCCAAGATCTTTTCTAATTTTGTTTATCAAATAATAGTTTTGAACAAAAGTGTTTGTACAATAAATCAAAGTACTGAAGTACTGACGGGAGTTGATTTTATCGATTATTATTCATTTCAAAATCAAGGATATGTTATTTTGCATCGCAAGTAGTTTCTAATCTGTATTTGAATTACGCACAATTTTTTTAATATGAATTCTCGGACCGGAAAACAAGAATTTCGGGAAAACCCGATATGAATCATGCTGTGTAATATTTAAAGATAGAATTAATTCCATCAAACTAAGTATCAGTAATCGAAATATTTTTTAAAATTGTATGGATCCAAGCAATATTGAACTCTAGTCTCGTTCAACCAGACTCTCGGCTGTCTCGTTAATCTCAGAATAGCAAGAGCCTGTAGACTCTCTGCTTGTCGGAGATTTACGGAGACAGCCGAGCGTCTGGTTGAACGACTCTGGCGTAGGAATACATACGACTACAAAAAATATCTAAATTGTTAGTACTATTTAAAATCTGACTATTTTCAAGGTATTTATAAATAAGTTTCCTTGAAAAACAATGCTTCAGTATACATTACATCGTATGTATCGATTATTTTCAAAAACTATAAGTCTTGTCAGCGGTGATGATTTGTGCTTAGGTCCAAACACTGTTTCACTTTCGGTTTGCCCGAGTAACTGCATAGGAGAGTTGATAAAAATCAACTCCCAAAAATAACAAAAATTAATCATGTCAATCATTTTCTAAATGCGTTTGTTTTTATAAGAATAAAACTTAAACTGTTTGATGTCTAGCTCAATTTTTAAAAAAAATGTGTGTAAATGCAAATATGGTTACGAATATTTGGATACAATAATATTTATTTTTTAGATATTCAAATGTGTTTTGGAATATGATAATATGCTTTAAATGAAGTTAAAAATACGGTATATATAATGCGACGTTATTATTTTTTTTTTTAAAAAGAGCACACCGTTTCGAATAAATTAACAAATTACAAATTACGTAGATAACATATTTAGAGTCTGACAAATGTTCTTGATATCAATATGCCAACATTTCGATAGACAGGCCTATATCTATATCATATTGCTGTTTAACACAACTACCACAACTTATTATCGTGTTAAAATGGCTCTTAATTGGTATATGGTAATAGCCATTAATTGATGAAACATTTTTTTGAATAGATTTTATGCTTATTATCGGCCACCAGACGGCGGCCAGTATTATGTTATGGAAGTAAAAAGAAGCTATCATAATGGTCTACTTCAACCAGACGTTTTTTGTCTACGCAACGCAGCTTTGTTCAAAGATAAGTTGTGTTTGAACGAGACCAATAATGAAAACTCTTTTTAAAAAGTAAAAAAAAAAGTAAACATGGTTAAGTGAAATATGGAATTGTGTGTCTTTGTATTTTTATCGATTTTAAAAACAAAAAATAATTCAAATAATTATGAAACTTTTTTTGTCTCGAGTATCTAGTACGTATTCATGTTAGTATTTGAAATTATCTAACTGAAAACAAAGTTTGTCATTAGCTAACAAAACTGTAACATCTGTTGTGTTTTGAAATTTGTTTTCTAAATTACAATATATTTTTTTTAATTTAATTTTAGCTCATGGGTCATTTAACATTTTTTACACGTATAATGATAATTATATGCATGTGGGTATAATCTAAAAAATTTGAATTGATTGAATTCTCATTAAATTGTCTCTCTCCTGATTCCAGTTCATGGTTGGATGGCAGATTCGTTTTCCGGCAAAATGCGTCTGTATTGGTAAACTCTGCAAAGAAAAGTAAAAGTAAGGAATTTCCCCATTTTTGAAAGAGTTTACATCAAACAATTTCAATTCTTTCCTTCGAATTATTATTCAATTTTGACACTTGCTTTTAATATTGCAAATATTCTTTTCTTATATGTGGCAATCATTCTGATATAAAATGTAACAATAAATGTTTATATACACTCTTTAAGTATAGGAAGTATTTTGATGAACACACTACTGTGTTGTCCTACCGATCAAAAATAGTTAGAAGGATATACGCATGTCTAGTTGTACATTGTCAATATGTCTGTAAACAGATTTTTCAAGTTATGCAAACACTCAATCTTTTTATTTCAAATGTAAGAAGAAAAACAAATGGTTTACAGCTTGTGTCAATTGTTTTCTTGTTATCAATCTGTTTTACATAACTGTTTATGTCTGATGTATGTAGATCTGAATCCAGCCACTGCTGATGTGATGGTATCATAGGATGAAATACAAACCACAGAGACAGAAAAACTACAGCAAGAAAATAACTGTTTGCTAAAACTGATATCTCCCCCAGAGTTACTTAACTGTCTTACAATGGCAGGTGTTAACGGTTGCTGTTACATCTCCTGTGTGACTTCAGACCGGATTAGGGTCAGTGATAGAGAAAACAATCTATTCTTGATAACCACAACAGGTAACACTCTATATCATGTAAAGGATTCATGTAGTGATATATTTCGTGAATTATTAACTGGTAATGGGCCACACACAGTGATTAATAAGGTGAATTGATTTATATAGATATGAATTATAACATCTACAAACTGTCAAACGATATGGAAACAACCATCGCATTTATAGAGAGAACAAACTCTACACGGATACCACTGTGTGTGTATTGCTCTCCGTCCACGGAAGATCTACTGGTAGGTATATCCTTCTTCAGTGCAGGCAAGGTAACCCGGTACAACCAGAGCGGAAAACTAAAATAAACAATACAACATGACAACACAGGACTGGAATTGTATAGTCAATCGATCTATATAACAGAAAACAGCAATGGGGATATCGTAGTGTCTGACTACATGGATTTTATGTTGGGTGTTGTAGTAATGGCAGAGCGTGAAGGAGGACATCGTTTTTCTTACACAGGACATCCATTAGGATCAGGACTAGAGCCATGTGGAATCTGTACTGACGCTCTGTCACATATTCTAGTGTATGATGATAGAACCGCCACAGTACAAATGTTAGACAAGGACGGTCTGTTCTTGTCAGATATACTGACGAAATCCTCATGGATGGACTATCCATGCATCTTACGTTATGATGCTAACACTCATCGTCTCTGGGTCAAAATATGCATTAAAAACAAATGTGGTTGTATAGAAGTATATACACCGTCAAACTGCTCTGATAGATAAGTGTGATCAGTTTTTGTGTAGTATGTATAGATAATTGAAACACAAATAAGAATTTAATAACTTATCAAAAAATGTCATTTTAGACATGTTTATCCCTACGCTCCAATGTTTGTTTGATAATATAAACAAATTTATGTTTACAGTGTTATCTGTATCTATATATCAATCAAATTACTTACACACTTTAATCAGCTCCCCTGTCTCAAAAGTTCAATACAGCTTTCCCAATTACCTATCTTCCGTCGTTGTCTGTCTGCCTGTTCGTCTGCAAGTTGTCCACATGTTTGACTTCTTCTCTAGAACCATAAGGACAAATTTTATCTAACTTCTTACAACGTATCCTTATGAGTTGAGGATTCTAAATTGTGAAAATTTAAGATCAAACCTTTTTCAAAGGTGTGATAATCACGAAACAAATGAAAATATGGTGTATGTCTTAAAATTTTCTATTCAAGAAACAATGCGCCACAAAAACCGATATTTTCAACAAGGCTTTTATATATCATATTGTATATATACATACAAATTTTCAGTGGATTTCCGATCCCAGTTTGAAATTCAAATAATTGTTTTCAAGGAAATTCATTGGATGTCCTCGTTATATATTCAAAACATTGTATTTTTATATTCCAGCGAGATCATTGCGCTCTACGAATTCGAGGTTTTAAGTCCAACCTCGTGCTCGAGTTATGTTGGAGAAGCTGGTAAGATGTATGATGGGCAACTGCACTCTGGAACACCCCCCCCCCCTTTCGACAGACTTAAGTCATGAACAAAAATTGGGCAGTTTTAAGAATTGTCTCAAGACTTACCTTTTTCACGATGACTTTTTTCCATTAAAAATAATTTTTTATTCTCTTGACTTTATTTAATTGATTCCATTTTTTTATTTTTAGAACTTTCAATATAATTATATTGTTTACTCTCTAAAGGTTTATTTCTAATTCATACGTATTTTAATTTTAAAAAATGTACATTTATTTAGTGTACGTAGATTTTATAATAATGATAATAAATAATAAGGAGTCAATATCATATTTAAAAGTGATAGCCCCTGGGGCTAAGAATTATACTCCGGAATGAAGCTTTGATGCATGCACGAGACTCCTAACAGGTTTTGTGAATGGGATATCATACGCAGTTGACCGTTAAGGCCTGAGGGCGTCATGTTTCAGTTTCATTGAATATACACAACAATATTGTAACGAATAATACGTTGGTGTTTCGAACCACTTTAATGTCGAATTTTATTATCATTAAATAAAGATAATCAGATTATTATTTGGACATATGTCTTTTTAATGAATAAATCAAAATATTAGGATGCATGCAATTTAAGAGTATGGTCACAAGGCGCCATGGGGTCCATTATAATAAATACCAGTAAATAAATATTTTCAAACATTACTTGCCTAACAGCAAACTAATTCGTTTTTGTAAATGATTACATACACTCTTCTGATGGGGAAACTTTGTCCAGCTCAAGACCAGCCTTAAATGAAAATATTTGGACAATGGCAGGTTGTAAATGTTTTGTGCACATTTTTGGTTAGCACTGTCAAAACTTTGTTTGTTTGCAATGTTCCTCAATATCTGCAGCTGATAATATAAGTGAATTGTAATACTGACTCATATTTATTTAACACTTTTTAACCAACAGAGCATGCAGAAGAACACGTGAAACTGAGAAACAAGGTCGGGTTTCAAAAGTACAGTGTGTTTCATTTCCAGTATAAGAGATATTGTGACGCCAGTCTGGAACTTCACACTCGCCATTTTAAAAGGGCATGGTATCCATTTTGTTAAAAATTATTCTCCGTTTTTATTGTTTACAATGCTTCAGTAGGGCATTTTAACAGACAACCAACATTTGAGTGTCAGTCGTCGAGTATCAAGCGAAATACATAGCTCACAACTCATTGTTATGTAAACGTAGCCTGGGTCATATTTTTATTTACATTTTTGAATGTTGAAAAAAAAATTCCAGGTTAAGACCTAAAACGCTAAGAATTGTTTATTAAGTGTTCAAAATTAGTAGATAAAATAGTCAGCTTGAAAAAGAACTTTTACCGATATAATCAACCAAAGTAAACAAAAACTATTTCTCAACAAGTCGTTGTCGTTAGAGCCCGCAATAAATTAAGTACATTGTAGTGTAAATTGTCATTTTACAGTATGTGTTATGTTGTCCATTTTAAGTCCGTTTTAAGTATATATTAAAATTTCTTTAAAACCCCACATGCTATTTGCTGCTAAATTTGCTGATAAAAATGTCTTTTAATATCTTTTAGCTAATGTGTGACAATTTGTTTTCGTGTTGCACACAACAACTCTTGTTGTTAAAATTATATTTATCAAACATCTTATTAAACGGTGAATAATTCATTTTGAAATAAAAACTAAAAGATTTATCTCATTTGTTTTTAAAGTTAAATAAAGCAACGTTTTAATTAATGAAACAACTTTTTTTCTAAGGTTAATGATCCAGAACATTTTAAGGAAAAGTTATTTTATTAATACATGATTTATTATCAATGTTATTTTTAGTCTTGTTTTGGATATTTGTTGAAATTGTTCACATATTTTTTTTTCTTTTTTGTACTTTCGACGTACATTTTTATAGTCGTATAAACATATGTCTCTTGTTACTGTATATATATATATCAATGTTAAACTACCCACATCTGAATATTTATATTCTCTTAAAACATTTTTCTTAAATTGTGTTTGATTTTTTTTCAATTTTATTTATTACATAAAAAATACACAGCTGTACTCAAACCAAATACGTCGTATCTTTAGGGGCTGTAAATTACTCAAACAGAAAACACAGATAATACCTACTTGATGGTAGGCTAAGCTTGTCAGTGACGTTTGGTTCGTTCGTCTGGTCACCCTCCTGTTTGTTCCGTTGTAATCAAACCATATAGGTTTTGTCCGCCATAATATGACCAATACAGTTTGTAATTTTCAAGATCTACAGTAAGGGGGATAACTCTTAAAAGTCCCTTGTAATTGTATGCTGGTTTCATGGTAATCAAATTAAGTATGAAATCACTCCAATACAAATTATATGATGCAAAGTCAAATGCAATCTGACCAATAGCTGTGGAGCTGCCTCTAAACTGAACTGAAAATTTCGCAGAAGCATTTTGTAAAATAGAATATTTATGGCAAATATAGATAGTCTCCGCAAGGTTTTTTGAGATTTCTGAAATTTTAAGCAACGAAAAGCAATACCACAAGTGTTTTGATAAAGCGTGATTATCAAATAGTTGCATCTCTGATACAATGTCCTTGAATAATAAATATTTCATTTTGTTCAATACAGTTTCCCCCTTTTAAAAGTGATTGTAACGTCAGATTTCACGTTAGCATTTTTTTTCGTGCTAAGTTTTTAAAAAATCCCTTGAGAATAGGGTGTCATGAATAACCGGAAAAAACACAAAGAACTGATTAAGGTCTTTGATCAAAATGATACGAGAAATTTCGAATCTCTATATTAGAAAAAGTATGATATGATAAACCATCCAATAGTTGTATAAATTTTATATAATTGATATGTTCATGGAAATTGACTTTATTATATTGTACAAGTATATTGTGAGGCAGTTACAAATTTACGTTATATGTCTTTTCACTTTGTACAGATATTTGGCTTAAGTTATTTTGATAATTTTCTATTTCACCTTATTCAACCAGCTTAAAAATATGACAATTTAAATGAACCATTCTGCGTCATTTAGCCGAGCGTAGGCTTCGACAACCATAGTGTTTACAACAAACCTCTTCGTGATTTCTAAAGCACGAACTTCCAAGTAATGTAACATTACCTAGCATATGTTAGAATTTATTGGGTTTTTTTTTAAAGTTTAAATCTGTTTAGATTGTGATATTATTTGATCATTTAATGTAATGAATTTTTAAATGATGTCATGACTTTAAACCTTACTAACTAACGTGTGATAAAACGTCACTGATAAGTTCTTACGATCTTTCAAAACTCTGCAAAAATACTATTCCAAAGATTTAGCCTTTTTGATGTGAACATAGCAACACAAAATATAGCAGTTTATTTTTTCCCATATTTTTCATCAAAACAATCATAACTACATGTACACTGTACGTGCCTCTTTACGAAGGTATGTTTTTCCTTTTATACTGGTATGTTTTTCCAACGATATAGCCTTTTTGATGTGAACATAGCAACACAAAATGTAGCAGTTTATTTTTTTTTTTCATATTTTTTATCAAAACAATGAGATGAGAACAAAATATACACTGTACATGCTTCTTTACGGAGGCATGTATTTGCTTGTTTGAAACCAAGCTTAAATCTATACAAGAACCAAAGAATTTGTTTTAAAAACCTCTTTTTTGGGACCATCAGGGTATGAAAGTAACTAGCATTCCAGGAACAATTCATTACCAAGGCTGGCGTGTTATCCTTTTTTCATGTAATGATTGATACCTTCATTGCCCGTATATACCACTAATGACAATATGTTTTTACTAATTACATCTCATTCTCTCTCTCTCTCTCTCTCTCTCTCTCTCTCTCTCTCTCTCTCTCTCTCTCTCTCTCTCTCTCTCTCTCTCTCTCTCTCTCTCACGGGAAGACCTTCTTTGTATATTTTTTTTTACATAAATATACAATCTAGTACTCTTTGGCAGATTTGATAGATCTCAAATGGTAAAAGATTAATAATAGAACTATCTATTAATATACCGATGTGACGAACGACCTCTGTTCTCATTGTCCAAACGTTGTTCAATAGCAAGTAAAACAAGTGGGTTGATCAGTAGTAATATGAAAAGTGTTCTGATAGTGATTCAAAAACATCGCTTCTCAAGAAAACCGTAAATATTAAAAAATAATAATAACATTTTCTATGTTTTGCTAAAAATAAGATAAACATAAACAATGTGACACACAGGATACTATTTTTAACATAAAATTGTTCTTAATCATTCTTCTTTGCGTTGCCTTTCCTTAAATACCAGTAGGTGACAGGCGTGGCTATTACAACAATGAAGACAATGGCACATAATACACGCCACCCAATTTCCTGATAGGTCAAGCTTTTCTCTAAAGAAAAAACAACAAATCTTGTTATCCGACAACTGCTGTAATGATTAACATTAAATTCACTAAAATCTAACCATCGTTTACTCTAACTTGATAATCTTTCAAAACCTTGGAAGACATCACGAGGGCAAAACAGTCAAATAGATCGCAATCGTGAATGCATAAAAAGGCTAAGCCAATTAGATCACTGATCACAGTCAATATGGTTTGATGATTACATTTAGCCATCTTTGACTGTATCCGTAGCAACTTGATAATTCAATGTTTTGTTTGGCAGTGAGTACTCTTATAAGTTAAACCATAAACTTAATGAATGCAAATTTATTTAAATTCAAGTATCATTGATCATTGATAGTAAGGGCAACTGATCAAAATTACTCTATCAGTCTATTTATATAGCAAAAATGGTCGACTTACATAAGGTTAAGACTTGTATGAATATGTGAACACTTCTTTCAACTTTAACTGTGTAACTTAGTAATGATAAAGGCATTGAATTATAAAAGATCTGGCATATTGGTTACTGCATTACTAAATTTAAAGGATTCGCTCCTTATACACAATGTTGCATCAATGATGTCTCACGTAAAATAAACGTAGACGCAAAATTAGCTGAGCATTTTGAAATTGATCATTATATTTTTTTTACAAATCACCTTTGCCATTCCTTAACAAAACAAAAATCAACACAAAACGCGATAAAGAAAAACAATCTAGTCGCATATTAAATAAAATTAATCTAATACTGAATGTAAAGATTTTCACGAGAATAATACTGTTAAATCTGTTGTATTATCTTGAATGGTGATTTTTAAGATTTTTTGTCTAGATATAATGATCAAACAAAAATTGGGTCAAAAATAAAACAAACAAACTGTTTTGCATGTATTTTTGTTTTCTTATGTTTTTTAACCAAAAAAAACAATACATTTTGATTTGATGTTTCATGACTTCATTTTAACAACAAACTGGAAAATCCTGATGTCGTTAATTTTATTACACTCCTTTCTAAATCAAATCTAATGTGAACCATTACTTTACTAAATCTCAAATGGACAAAGGGACAGCATGAGAAGAACATCGCGCAAAATGCCATTAAAAACCATTTGAGCTAACAGCCCAGGTCATTTTAAACGACAATAACGTAAAAGTTACCAGGTTCATGATGCAGCCGACATATATCAGAAGTATCTTTGTCCCAGACACCCGAAGACAGACATATTATGTGAACGATGTTCATTGAGGCGTCATCCCCACAGAATACGTCACATTTCTCACCGACCATACCCCGGCAAGTCGACGATAAATGTCCGTTGGTTACGTCCAAGGGGCATTTAATAGCTGAAAATAAAAACATGTATATTTGTTGACTTATACTAAACACAAAGCATAGCAAACGTTTCAATTTCAAGCTTATGAATCCAATTTTTCTCTATGCTTTTTACATGCTTAACATTCATATCAATCAATATCTTACGAAGGCACAATTGCTTAGTGTCTGCACTCCATATTCCTCCAGTAGTGCATATGATGTTCTTACGATCAATGGCCGATATGAATTTTTCATTACAAGTAAATGAACAGATATTTCCAATATGTCTTTCACAATTTTCAGCTAGATGTCCATTTTCTATTGTTGATGGGCATAGCTTTGCTAGAAAAAAATACCTGAATCATTCTTACTTTGAAATATTAGAAAAATGATATTTCACAAGTATCAAATCCAACTAATTTTAAAATTAATACATGCAATTAGAAATGTAAACTTTGATATTTAAGACTTGTGTTGTAAGTTTGCAATATTACTGAAACCATGCAAACATTGGTGAAAATGAAAAATGACAATAACAAACTGTCAACCGTCTCAAAAAGGTGTAATGTCATATTATACGATACTTATCCCATGTGTGCATAAAGTAGCAGTGTCTAGGTTCAATAACGGAAAATAATAGCTGTAAAACTATTAGTCCTAGCTGATTTAAAAAAACATGCCAATAAAAGAGTTTTGATATTTTGACTTTTTTCATTTTCTTGTCATTTTTGATTGTTAATGTTACCTTGTTATCATTTGTAAAAAGACGTCGTATTAGACAAGAATCACTTCTTACGTGTACATAAAGTATCAGTGTCAAGGTTCCACGTCCCGTCAGAGGTACACATCAATCTATCTGACGTTGTAGGAATGTAACCGTCAGAGCAGGAGAAAGTACACGAGTCACCGGCCCTTCTACTACAGCTTGATGATAAAACAGCATTGCCCAGTGACATTGGACATACTATTGCTACAGAATAAAACTAGCTTATATATTTGCAAAAATTCTAAAACATAAAGCATTTGATTTATGACATTAAAGCTAAATCTTACGTAAACATAGTGTATCTGTATCAACATTCCACTTTCCTTCAGCTGTGCACACCAAGGTGGTTGATGAGGTGGGGAGGTAACCTTTCATGCAGTAGAAGAAACAGATATCTCCAATTTTTCTATTACAGTTTGGTGACAATACAGCGTTGCCTAAATGCAGTGGACACAATGTCTCTAAAAAGATATATGATTGTTCAGTGTCTATTTTATATATAATTGACTTTAAATTTAAAAGAAAATTTGTTCATTTAACATGGAAAAAGAACAATGTTAAATATCTTAGCATCCTATGAGGACATTCAGTTATTGTAAATTATTAGAAATACTAAACATTAAAATTTTGGAACCTCTTACAAATCTTCTATTATTATGCCAATGAGAGAAATGTTGCTTTATAATTATTCGTTAAATACTTTAAAATTGATATGATTTTAATACAGATGATATATTGCTATAGTTTAACCATCTTCTTAAACTTCTAAAGATGTTAATGAATTTTTTAATAACTTGTGTACACACACCTTTGCACAATGTATCTATTGATGGAACCCATATTCCTGTAGAAGTACAAGTAGCTGTGGCGGTGCTAGCAATTTGATAACCTGCTTTGCATTTAAAGATACAAGTCAAACCAGGATATGGTCGGCAGTCGATGAAATTCACAGAATGATGCAACGTCTGACATCTAGAAACTAATAGGTTGAGAGAGTTAAATGTTATAACCTTGCATTATGCGCATTCATTTCATGTTTTATTTCTTTAAGCTAAATTTCTGTAATTAAGGAACACAACTGAAAACTACTAACCTCCTTCACAGGTTAATTGATCTGATTGAAGCTTAACGTTGTCTTGGCATCCACATGTCCTCCCGTTTGGAGTTGGAAAACAAAACGTACTACACAAACCATTCAGGTTCGAACAACTGGACCTAACTATTACAAAATGCATAATATCAAAATTTTAAGTTCTTCCGTTTTATGAGTCTTAGAAGCTTATGTTAAGTTATATTCTTACCATCAGGAATCTCGTCAGTGTAAACATCTAAATTATCTAGTCGCCCAAGCTCTGGATAATCCAACATGAAAGAAACTTTTGAACCCGTTAATTTGTCCATTTTGGTAATTCGTCTGTAATAAGGAAAAGAGAAAAAAAGTCTTGTAAAATGTTGATTCGGCTTTTGCTACGTTTTCCTTGATACATTTACAAGAGAACTGCGTTGTGTTATTAGTGAACTGTGAGAAACTTACTGTCGATTCCATGCCGTGTAGTAGAGGTACCTTTCTTGGTTAACAACACTCATTAAAAAAGCATCGCTATCTGTCGCCAAAACCCTATAATCCCCACCATTCAGATCGGATGAGTAGATGCGATTAATTTGTCCATCTATCCAATACAACCGATCGTCTACAGAATTTAAGTTTTATCAAATGTTCAATATGACAATTATATTTCGTTAAATCTATCTTAAAATACCAGTGTCAGAAAATGCAAGGTTTACTTGTAAAATCAATTGTTATGCCATTCGCCATTTCTAATTCTGTGGTTGCGATGGATCTTTTCGATGTCCCATCCATACTTGCTCTTCCAATTTGAGAAATGTCACCAAATTCCGTCCAGAACATATATCTAAAGGAGAAAAGTTACCGTTTAAAGCTTCTATTGTATATATATACTGTACGTATGATGACAAATATCGTATTGCAAACAAGAGAACCAAATCCTTGACGGTCAACTGAGTACCATAGTCTTTAGATTGACCTATCAGGGAGCCTCATTTCAGCATTTGTAGCTTCATTTTTGGAGTCTTTGGGGGGGGCAACTGTCGGAGAAAATCTGAATTATCTATAGCCTAGACATTGTTTACTTTCGGTAGGAAGATACATGTAGGCCTTTAATGGTCAATCTTTTATAATATTTACAGTTTCATTTATAACACAAACATACAAGCCATCCACATATAATTAAAGTAGATTTCCTATAACAGAACAAATTTTAACATAATATGAACATAACACAATATAATCAAATGACAATTTACCTTGAAGTTTTGAAGAAAAAATGAAACATTGTTAACAAACAACACGTCACTACGTAAACTGAGAGACTCAAGTGAATTATGTAATACATGTCCCTAGCCTTTATGGCCATATCTATCACTACCCACGCACCCCTTCCAAATGGAACGCCTCAACTCCCGCCCCATGGGCCGTGAATTTGTTGGCATAATAACAAGGCATGTTGTTTATTCCCCATAACTGTGAAAGGGCTATGTGGGAGTATAGAATATTTCTAAGATTTTATATGTTATTACAAATCAGCCCAAACATGGATCGTGAATTTAACAATTCTAGTAGAGAACTTAATTGACAGCAAAGCCATGCATGAAGGTTTTCTTAAATTTTTATAAGAGTGAGATGAATATTTCTAATGGTTTATAAACTTTCACTATATGGTCATATCCACCCCGCCCTAAGGTCAGAACTTATGACCAAGAGGCCATGAATTTTACAAGTTTGCAAGAGGGCTTCATGGATTTCATAACCATGAATTTTGTTATTTTTTACACGTGTTGTGAGTAGAGATGTAGGCCACTATTTGCATATTTGACTCTGCCAGTGTGGCCCTGGGGGAGGTAAGGTCATTAATTTCATAATCTAGATTTCTCTTATCCTAGAGATGCTTCTATGGATACAATAGCTTTGTTGTTTTCAAGAAGTTTAAAACTTAAAATTGCTAAAGTACAAATCCCAAAAGCAATAGGTCACCTGAGTAACTTTCAAAGTCATACAGTACACAAAATACAGAGAAATTTAGTTACGCCATACTCTTCTGAGTGTCCATGCTCCTTTTTGTAAGCAAATTTATTTGTACCACGACAAAATTATAAAAAAATATTTTTCAAATGTTTTGAATTAAATATAATTTTAAAGATAGGCTTATCATCAATTAATTATTACAATAGACGTTGCTGTACCAAAAGTTATTATCTTGAAAAAATAAATATATTTCTCGTTCTGTTTCTGTTTTCATTTCTGTGTTTGGAAGTGGGTAATTCTTACGAGCTGGAGTATCCATTGCCATTAAGAAAATGCAATAAAATCTATATCCATTTAATTACCCTTTGGCCGAATGAAGAGCAATGCCTCTTGGTTTGTAGAGGTTGTTAATAAGAGTTTTGTGGAGTGATGTGTATCTCTGGACTACTCCAATGTAACTCTGAAAAGTCGTGGGACCCACAGCCGTATAATACAGATTACCCGTTGAGTAGTCGATGGCCAGATGCTCAGCATGCGCAAAACCTGTTATTTTGATATATTGAAATTAAAACTAAATTGTAATACAACTAACACATGTATATCCTAAACGAATCTTCAAAATAAAGGCACATCAAATGGACATGCAATAGCATTTATATTATATTTATACTTTACAAAGATGTCTAATTTTTATTATACAAATATTAACCAATAGAAACCGTTTCTAAAATATAAACTGAAATAAAAAATCGATTCCCCGACTATTTTAACAGAACTGCAAAAAGACCTTTCTTAATTAAATAAAATTTTCGAAATTGAAATAAGATATATTAAACCCTTTATGTTATATCCGAGGACAGTAATAAAAAGCAAGATATCCTGGTGACGAAAATAGATGAGATTACCGTACTTCTAAGCAAAACATTCTCATATTTTTAAATTTCAATATCAAACCTGTTGTATATAACACTGTTGTATTTTCTCCA
Source organism: Magallana hongkongensis (assembly GCA_016163765.1). Classification (NCBI taxonomy): domain Eukaryota; kingdom Metazoa; phylum Mollusca; class Bivalvia; order Ostreida; family Ostreidae; genus Magallana; species Magallana hongkongensis. The sequence continues at coordinate 71,650,920 of WFKH01011581.1, forward strand.
TGTAGCGTTGTATAAGAGATGCTGTTTTTTGAGGTTTCAGAATAGAAGAGCGTCTTTGTTGATTTGTCAAACGCTAATCCGTGAACCTCTTTTGCTGTTATTAGTAATTTTACAACAGTTCCAGTGTGAAGACAAATCTGCAAAATCCTTCCATGAGTATAATCAGTGACCACGATGAAATTCGATAGAAGTACATCTACAAGTAATGAAAATCGTTAAACTGTCTTTCGTGCATTATAATTTTATAATATAAAGAATTATTATGGTTTATATTTTTTTTTTTAGGGAAAATACATATTTTATTAAATTCTAAAAATAGGTTTATTTAGTCCCGTTAACCTATGTTTTAAAACATCTCTGCACAAAATGTATTTGTATCTGTGACATTTTTTGAAATTTGAAAAAAGAAAACCTGTTTTTATCTGGAGTATAACTTTTTTGACAATTGAACACAAACTTACAGAACCCGCTCAATTATGTTTTTACCATGACCAAAATCAAAATATGTATAAATCATTAAAAAAACATTTTATTGTTAAAATAAGTTGAGTATGAATGCTGACCACTCTTACAACTCTGGTCTGATTGAAGTTGTAGACCGATATCGCATTCACATCTGCGGCCATTTCCCTCTGGAACACATATGTCCTCGCATTCCCCGTTTTGAATTTGACAGCTACCTGAAATTAGATGAAAATAAACATTTACAAACTTTACCAAAAGAAAAAAATCAAAACCATACATAGGTTCAAAGTAAAAGGGTAACTAATTTTTGTGAATTGCATATCAGATGCAGGTTTTTTATTACCTTGTTTGTCTTGTTGTAAAGTGGAATCGAACACAGAAATATCATTTGGATTTTGAACCGTGTTCAATTCACTTTCTGCTGCTTTAAAACTGCGCCTTGCAGAATAAATTTTATTTTTGTCAATCCAACCGAAAAAGTCCTACAACAAAATTCAGGAATTCAATTAACAAATTAAATAACGCAAGGGTTCCGTTAAGCACGACTCATTAAATATCAGAAATAAAAAACCTTATAAACAATAGTTTTTATGGCGCCTTTAGTGACAATATGGCTTTCGATATCCATTCCATTTGTCTTTGAACTTTTAATTACTGACCGATCTAGCCAGTACAATCTAGAAATAACAAAATAAATTTGATTAAATTAAGTAGAAGGATGTGTATGGGGAGATAAGATAAAACAGAAAGGGAAGTACTTTGCAGGAATTTACAGTTTATCTTTTAGTACTTTTAATACCGTATTCATAAAAAAAATCGAAAGAATATCAAATGTTTTAAGGCAAATCAAATCAAAATTATCTGCCCACATACTATAGATATAATGAAAGAAATAAATGTATTACATAGTAAACAAAGGCATTACTTACGCTTTCTATTTTAAGTACATAAACGTATGAACCCAGTAATTCAAGTTAAAATTTATATATGTTTCAAAGAAGAGGTTCTGTTCCTGTTTTAACAAGAACACTTGTAATTGTTGGATACATTATATCATTACTGAAGAGAGTAATATATCATTACATCATGTTTTCATTTTTTTAAAAGCGCAACTGTGTGTTTGAATGCCATACCATTCGACGTATACCATTATGATGAGATACTTGCGATTAAGGCTGGTAGAAAAGCTTATGCGAGAATCTATAAGGAGATAAAGGGGTGGGGCAGGACCTTCCCCTCTTATTAATTTAGATATATCAGTAAATCCACATTGCATAGTCAACGAAAATAGGACTTCCATTACTAAAAAAGGAGACCCGGCTAATTCTATCGATGCAGGTCACATGCGTTATTCCAAAAAAGTTTTCCCGTGAAGAACCTGATAGAACATTTTGTTTGCCGATGGGGGTTCTAAGCTTGCTTGTTACGTTTTGTTTCTGTTAAAATCTTCACATTATGTTCACCGCTACAAATTGTCAGACAATATCTCGGATGAAAATATCGTCACATTAGGTCTTCCGTCATGAAATATTCGCTTTTCCCATAGGAATATCACATTTTTATAACTGTCGTCACAATTTTTTGCTTAAAATATATTGCCAGATCAAATTGTTTCAGTCACGATTAGTCGGTTAACTTAAATGTCAAATCTTTCAGATGAAAATCATCTATACTTATAAATGAAGACATTTTTCCAATAAACTACGAAATGCCTGCACCAAAGTAACTGCTTACACCTTCAGTATTTTATCATGTGTGAGTTAATGTCCGTAAACAGTACTATAATTGAATTTTACCTGATAAGAAATCATTGAAAAACAAATTAAAAACCTACTTTCATTTTCAATAAACCTGCCAGAAATAATATAAATAAGAGAGTGATAGACACGCTTTGGCGATTCAAGTCAGAATTTGCATCAAAATGTATGTTTGCAATGAACTAATATTGAATGATGAGATCTGCGCATATATTCAGTCAGAATTCAACACAAGTTATAAAATATCAACAGACTTACTTGATTTGGCAAGGTAGATACAGGTAGATGGAAATAAAATAATTTTAAATGATAATAAGAATGTTATTCAAATTTATATATATATCTATTAGTCTAATCCGAATATTCTTTTAATATTCTTATGGATTTGTAGATGACTACTTTTTTTTCTTGGCAGTGATTTCTAAAAGGTTGTTTTTTCAAACGGATTTCTTCGCATTTACAAACGGTTTTTTACATCTCAAAATGGACAAACGCTGGTGTTTCCCCACATTCTAACGTTAGCGGTGGTTACGACAAACAAGTTGGCATATTTACGGCACCAGTGGACGGAGTTTACGTTTTGTTCTGTAAAAATATCCCAGAGGATATGTACTACTATTTTGAATGTATTCTATATGGGTCTGGTAAGACTCATTATAATCATAAAGAAGAAATCTACAATATACAGTGTTCAAAATGTAAAACGTTACGCTCCTTTTTACGGTGGTCAGCCTTTGCGACCTAGAAATCGTTTAAACAAATCAATCAAGATTGTATATTTTCAAATAATCACGTAAATACATCATCCAATGGGGAACGAGTTGCTTGATTGCACCTATTGCAGGTACTAGTAAGTAGAGGTTTTCACTTTGACTCTGCTGGGCAACGTGGCAGGTTAATAAGAAAATTGAAGGTTGTCGGGTAAGTTTAATAATCAAAATACAGATATCCGGGCTTAAAAGATGCGATTTCAAGGAGCAAATAAAGGTATGAAAATATTGTACGAACTGGAAAAATAGTAATTTGGGTATCAGAAAAAAGAACCAATCCATGAGCTGAGAGTAGCATCCAAAAATCATTTGGTATATGTAGTTCTTTTCACTCGCAATAGACATACTTTTACCTATTCAAAATATGATAACACTCACACGAACTATAAATAGCTTGCATGGGAAAACATAGTATTGATAATATAATGACTGCTCGCATGCTTTGTTTTTGTTTTTGTTTTTGTTTGTTTTGGTTTTTTTTTTTTGGTTTTTTTTTTTGTTTTGTTTGTTTGTTTGTTTGTTTTTTTTTGT
>WFKH01011581.1:71654542-71675124 GCA_016163765.1 Magallana hongkongensis
TTTTTGCAAAACGAAATACAGTGAAGCTATTTATTTGAATAAAACGCCAAGTTGTTGACCCTCCACCCGTTCTAAAATTAACTGTCGGTGTCGGGTGTTCAATTCAAGTTTTTTGTTTACTGGCAGAGAAATGAATAGTTAATTTTGCAAGAATTCTACATTTTTTCAACGACACACGATCAAATTTATTTGTAATTTACAGCATATATTGACAACTTTATAAGTAAACAATCACCGTCATTCATTAATTACACAAATAATGAATATTTATAAGCTTCATTCTCCTATATCATTTTAGGATACTTAGAATGCACATAAAGAACTCCGCAAATATGACACAACTACCCCCCCCCCCTTCGGTTGGGTTTTCCCGGTTTTTGGCACTATTACGACTCTGTTTATGGATAATAAATTGTATGGAATAATAAAGACGAAGGAGAGGTGTTTGATGCAGTTCCGAAGAAGAAAGTAGTTCATGTAATTAACATGTGTGTCCAGAGAAATTCGATTTATAAAACTTTTTGGCTGTTAATTATCTACGGATCAGGGTAGAATATGATAGAAGAAAAGACAAACCTATTGAAGATTATCATACGCACTAATTGGGGATTGTCATCTCGATTAAAACCGTAGTTTACCAATCAATGCAAAAGTGATGTCAACAATGATTTCCGAACTGTGACATTTTTAAACCCTAACCCTAAATATTTTATTTGATAATTTGAGTACTTCATATGCCCTTTCGTACGGAAGCCCATTTAGGACATATCAATAAATATTTTTGAATTTGATATAACGAATTCTTGAATTTGTTAAAACGAATTTAAATCGTTTTAACAAATTATTCAATCCGTAATAACAAATTAAATTTGTTATAACAAATTTTAGGAATTCGTTATATCTAATTCAATCTGTTATAACAAATTTTAGGAATTCGTTCTTACAAATTTTGAAATATGTTCAAACAAATTAATTTGAAATAACGAATTCTTAAATTCGTTCTTTCAAAGTTATAATTTGTATTTTCGGTTTTTAAATCTGTTAAAACGTATATTTATCCAATTTGTGATAACACATTTCATACATTGCGGGAACAAATTAAGCTGGTGGACTTCATTTGTCCCATATAGGCGTACGCCGAAATGCGCTAATCAATTGACCGACGTTAGAATTCCCAGATTACCTGTTACATATATAACAGTTCCTATCTATGTAGGAAATCGAGCAAAGCCGATTAAGAAAGGTGTCTTTGGGAATTTTTACATCTTTTACCAGGGTTACACCAATACCTGTGACAATATGTTCCTGCATTTTTTTTTCACCGGTTTCCTTCATTTGCCATTTTGCCCTTTAACGTCGGTCAATTGATTAGCGCATTTCGGCGTACGCCTATATGGGACAAATGAAGTCCGCCCCGTTTAATTTGTTCCCGCAATATATGAAATTTTTTATCACAAATCTGATGAAAATACGTTTTAACAGATTTAAAAACCGAAAATACTAATTGTAACTTTGAAATAACGAATTCAAGAATTCGTTATTTCAAATTTAATTTGTCAAAACAGATTTCAAAATTTGTAAAAACGAATTCCTAAAATTTGTTATAACAAATTTAATTCGTTATTACGGACTCAACAATTTGTTAAAACGATTTAAATTCGTTTTAACAAATTCAAGAATTCGTTATATCAAATTCAAAAATATTTTTTGATAGGTCCTAAATGGGCTTCCGTACTTTTGCTATCAGGTTGTTTCAGTTGTTGTGCGTCGTCTTTAAGGTTTTATTAAACTTCTACGGTTTAATCAATATTTCAGCCGGATTAGGTTTTTGGCAGCTTCACTGTGTGAACTGTTACCTGTTGGTTCTGACGTCATACTGTAGGGAACTTGGATTATTTAGGTTTGCAGCTGATATCAAAACTTTTGGTTTGTCTCTTGTCCAGGATCCCTGCATTATTGTTCGTACTGATGTTCCCGAAATCCAGTATAGAATGCTAGCAGAAAATGGCATATAAAAACATAAATTTTCATTATTGATTTGTAGATTGCTGCTAATGCTCAAAATAGAGGAAATTATTGCTTAAAGATGTGAATTATATCGTGTTATTTTTATTATATGAAATCGATCAAATATTCGTCCAAGTTAAAAAAAAATGCAATAGATATGAGTATATTTTTTCTTATTCTAAGTAAGAACAAGAACTAAGAATTTTCATTTGTACAGGTTGTAGTTTAATCCAAAATAATCAAGATGAAATTATCATGTATAATTATCAGCTCAAACACAATAAAAATTGTTAATTTTTTGTGATCGTATATTTAGTAATAACTAAGCATAATGTCTAAATCAATGCTTTTTGATAATAATCAAGTGTTGTTTTCAGACACTATAATGATGATGGCCATTTATATTGAGGGCGCCAAGGATGTTTACGCTTTTGCTTCAGAGTTATATATCATTAAATTAATAACGAATAACGGCTTTACAGTTATCGTTTTCTGTCTAAACGGTCAAAAACATATTCAGGAAAAAGTCGTTAACAATCATTTAGAAACATCAATGGCGATCAAATTATCACATATTAAAAAAACATCATTTTTATGCTTACCCTTTGTAGGGATCTATTGTTAGAGACGCAGGTTGTTGCAGACCAGTGTATATGGTAGCACTGGTTTGGGCAATGATTGAGAAGGATTGTATACTAGACAGGGTGGGTTCTATCCACCCAAGAATATTTGCAATCCAGTCTAAACTCAAATCTGCGATTTAAAATATATATGAAATAATATCTAACTAACATGGACTAGTAATAATCCGATAGTTTGATTTCAAGATGGAGAAAATTGTGAATTTTTAAAAAATATATATATTTTATTATTCATCTTTGTAATTAAAATTAGTTTCTACATTTTCTACACTTTTCAGGATATCATCATTTATTTATTTTTTTTGGTCACATATGACAACTTTAAACAAGAGGCCCAAGGACCTCATCGCTTACCCGAGTAACTATAGCAAACAAAAGTTTGTTATTGTCTTTAGGATATCAAATACATAATATCTAAAAAAAATAAAGAGTATATCTTGATTTTCTAAAAGTTTTTCTCGGGATTCTCTTAAGTTAAATATTGAGTTCCTTTTGTTGTTCTGGGATTTGATAATATATTTAAAGTTTTCTTTTTATTTATTCACCAACATGGTGGGTTCGCCTAACCCCTTAGGATCACGATTTGTACCAACAATCTAAGATTTTCAAAGGTTTTTTTTCTCTATATTCTTATGTGAAACTTCGCACCGTCCCCTATTGCGGCCCCAGCCTACCCCCGGGATGATAATTGGAACAAACTTCAATCTTTACTACTTGAGGATGCTTCCATCCATGTTACATCTTTTCTGGTTTTTAAATGAAGATTGTTAATAAGTTGTTATATTCATTCCTAATATAAATTTGACCCCGTTGTGGCCCCACCCTATCTAAGGGTCGATAGTTTGAACAAACCTGAATTTACGCCATCTGAGTTCCAAATTTTCTGGCCAAGATGTTTTTAAGAAAACAAAATTAAGATTTTTCTCTATATACAGCAAAACTCGAATATAACGAACACGGATATAGCGAATTTACGGCTATAACGAATTATTATTCATGTCCCGGCAAATTTCTTATATAACCCTATAGAAAATTTATGTATATAACGAACACGGCTATAACGAATTTACGGCTATAACGAAGTAATTTTAAGACCCCCGCTGGCAAAATTTTAACGTATTTTATCATTTTTATAACGATTTTTTTAAATTTCAAATTTCATTGAAGATACATGCAATTTTAAGATGCATATATAAAATACTCAAATTCAAATAGTATACGGAATTTTTTTTTAAAAACTGAAATGAAATGGTTATATTGACATTTTTTGTAAATGACGGTTATACTACTTTTATAACTTACGATAGTGTGGAAAACTGTTAGCCGATTATTTTATAACGAATTCGCTATAATATTTTTTACGAATTCGTTATAAACGTATAGCGAATTACGGCTATAACGAAGTTTTTTGTATGGTCCCTTGAAATTCGTTATAAACGAGTTTTGCTGTAAATCCTACTTAAACATTTGCCCACCCCCTTCCCTTAGTGGCCTAACCTAACCCATGGGGATAATACTTTAAACAAACTTGAATCACACTACTTGAGTTTGTTTCTACATAAGTTATAGCTCTTCTGGCCAAACGTTTTTAGAAAAGAAAAATTTCGAAAATTACCAACAACTTTTCAATAATTCAAAACTGTCTCCCCTTTTAAGAGGTTATTTAAGAAACTTGAATTTCCTCTACCTAATACAGTTTTGTGCCAAGTTTAGTTGAAATATGCCCAATAGTTTTAGCGAAGAAGATGAGTATATGAAAAGTTTACAACAACGACGAGGACGACAGAAAACAAACATAGCCTTCGGCTCAGGTGAGCTAAAATGATTTTTTCTTTTACCATCGTTTTTCAAAAATAGAGATGTTCTTATTTTTTTTAAAAATATATTTTTCCTCATTTCTTTCATTGAAATTCCTGAGCAGAATAAAATAATGACACATAAATACCTTTATCCCAGCCATAACCCTTTCCTGGCATGTAGGTGACATGATATATTATTAAAGATGACAACTTAGTGACTTTTTTTTCCATATATACAGCCAATTTTTATTTTGTGTCAGTAAACGTTTTTTTAAACATTATAAAGATTAACACTAAATGACCATTTTGGCCACACCGTGCATAAAGAATTCAATTCCTACCTATACACTACATGATTGTTTTGGCCGCACCCTAGATTCAAATCCCTATATTGGGAGACATTTCAAATTGAAAATTTTAATAGATGGCTTTATTTTCTTTCTTAATATGCAGTCAATTTTTCTTTAGTATCAGCAGAAGTAAAGAAGACAATTTTTAAAATATTAAATGCATTATCACAGTGATTCACTACATTACTATTTTGGTCCCGCCCTAGAGTCAGAACCTCACCGCTGGGGACATGAAATTTATAATTTTGGTAGATCTACAAAATAATGAATTCAGTTTTACTTGCAAGTGTGTGGGAGTAGAAAAAATTATTTTTAAACATTACATGCATTAACACTACACATCCATTTTGGCCCTGCTCTAGAGTCAAAACCCATATTCAATGGGGCATGAAATTTACAATTTTAGTAGAGGACTTCCTGGTTAACATTATTATGAAGATTTTTTTTTTTAGATTTAATACATTTTCACTATATAGCTATATTGGCCACGCCCTTGGACCCAGGACCTCATGAATTTCAAATTTAGGTAAAAGACTTCATGGACATCATAACTATGCATTTTGTTTGAGAAAATATATGTTGGAGTAAAGAAGATGATTTTCTAAGATTTAATACATTTTTATTATATAAACCCCGGACCCAGGGACCAAGAATTTCACGAATTTTCTAGAGGGCTTCATGAAAATCATAACCATTCATTTACTTTTTCTTTCACATGAGTGGGCGTAGAGAAGAAGATTTTTTCTGTAAATTTGGCTTTTTTTCATATTTTGTCCCGCCTGTGGCACCCCAGGGGTGGTAGTACCATGAACTTCACAATTTAGATTTCACTTACCATAGATATGCTTCAAACTTAAAACGGTAACCATTGGCCTTGTAAATTTTAAACAGAAGTTAAAAATGTAAAATTGTTAACGGACGAAGCACGACAACAGACGAAAATAGAAAGCAATAGGTCAACTGAGTTTACTCTAGTGACCTAAAAACATACATCACTGCAAAAATAAATGGACGTAGCAGTCAATGATGAAATTTATATTTAAATTTAAGACTGTGGGTTATGATAAATGCATCAATATCCGTGGTATTGGGAATAAGTATACGCCTTTTAGTGTGTGTATAAGGGAAAGAGGGTTAAGAGAGTTTTGAATCATTACCTCTTACTGTGGTAGAGGAAACTGAGGTTAGAGACTTAGTTCTTAATGATGTGATATAAGCAATAAGCATTGGCAAAACAAATTTTGCGCTATAAAAAATTGGCCATAATATTATCTTTAGATTAAATATGATTTGAGTCTATACCTGTCACTTTGGCTGATGAAGTTGACGTTAAAGTCTTAGTTTTTAATGATAGGATGTCGTATTTCTTTAATGATCTGCTCCCACTGTCCACGAAGTAGATAATTTTTGACTTTGTATCCACATCAAATGTTTCAATATTGGTGACTGGAAGTTGAACTGAATGTAGTACGCTTCTTTGACCATCGACGGAGTGTAATCTGTGCACCGCAAACATGGAGGCGTTGCTTACAATAAACATCCCATCCACAATATACGAATTATCTAAAAAGTTTTAAAATTCTAATTATTTATATAAAGGAGGAAAACAGGTACAAAGTATGTGATGAAACGACCTTAACCCATGATATTAGAAAACATTAGGATTATAGTATATTTTGAATAAGTTTTTTTTAATCCCACCAGAGAAGAAAAAAATTAAGTCGCTTCTAAACATTGTGTCAAAATATAAAAAAAGATTAAAACATTACCTGTACAAGTTATACCGTCGGAATTCAGTTCAAAACCATCGGAACAGAGACATTTGGGTCCTGCTTTTGTGTTGACACAGATATGATGACAAGACATAGTTAAACATGGATCTTTAAATTATACAAAAATGCATATAAACATTTATAATGTATATTAAAATCAAATATACCGACAAATTTATTTAAAAAAAAAATCAAATACGAATGATAACTATTTGAGTATAGCGAGTCAATATTTTATTCCTGTATTGACCAAGTAGATTAAAAAAATAACTGAAAATAGAAAAATATTGATAAAAAAATTTTCGACACGAAAATTGTTTGTTTTTTTTTTATAGAATAGTATATAATTTTACAATTTATCCTAATAAAATACAGTGTATAAAACAAAAGGTCTCCAAAGTGTGACATCGATGACGATAAGCAAATAATAAAGGTACAGATCAAGTACATTCTGAACGTTTTTTTTACAAACCGGTATTTATAAAGATGAAATATTTTTCATTTATTATCTAGTTCAAAATAAAACAAAGTGCCTAAATTGATCTATGTGCAATTTCATGGTTTTTTTTATACAGGCGACAGCTTTGCTAAGTTAGTCTCACAGTTTGCTACTTAACGTATTAAGTAATATAAAATAGACAAAGGTATTTAGTTATGAAACTATGATTTAATATTTCCATAACTGTTATGGTTACATTCCTCCACTACAGTATGAACCAGTTTTTTTTCCGAAATGTGAAAATCCATAACATGAAGTTGGAATATTTATTTTTTTCGGAATTTTGATAATTGTGTGACCTGGAATGAATCTTGATTGTTTTTACCTTCTTCTGATTTTAAAGCCTCGGCATCATAAACACTGACTGAGTACGGTTCTTCAGAAACAAATTTTCTTGTGTACAATAAAGAATCGGATGTTAAATCAACTTTGTGAATAGAATCATAGCTGACTGCATGCAGCATACCCTGAAAAGGTTTAATAAAGTTGTCTTTTTTCAAAGAAGCATGATCATAGTTTATAAAAAGTGTCCTCTGATTGATTAAGACCAAGTTTATTGTAACATACGATTTTACAGAATTTTTGTGTAAGATAAAATGTGACCAGTCTTTTTTATTGATTTTGAACTTTTATGCGTTTTTTCTTTATTTTGTCGAATATCTTTCATACAATGTATATCAATGATTGTGTCTACCACTGCCTTAACCAACTACAATAAAATTAGGATTATTCTTATAACTGTGTAGTCCAATTGTTACCTGATGATATGCTACGCCTGTCATTGACACCTGGTTCATACGTCTGATCACTCTCCTATTCAATCCGTCGTAATCACAGACCTCCAATGTTTGCCTGTCGTAGTCTGCCCAATAAAGTCTATTATTCTCAGTGTCCACAGTAAGAGATACAACTCTTGACAATCCTCTATATACAATTACTTCTCTGTTTTGGCCATCTAGGGAGGCTTTCTCAATTCGTGAATTTTGACCATAATCAGAGAAGAACATCAATCTATTAAAGAACGAACACGAATTTTTTTTTGTAAAATGTTAAATTAATAGAACTTCATCTGCTTAACGTCGAGAAAAAAAACATCATAGTTAGAATTGTCGACGTTTACTCACTCTACAATTGCAAAAAAAGCGGGTATCATTATGCTATGCATATTCGTGTGTCAATATTTCGCATTCGTAACCGTCAACTATAGTGTCACTAAATACCGAGTTCGATGTCAAAAAAGCTACAACTGTAAAATGAGCTGTAGTATATTTATTATTAATTGTTCATACCTCAAACTTAGAGATGGCAATTACAGAAGGAAGATTGTTCACATTTTGTATTAGATATGTGTATTTGAACGTTTGTTTAATAATATCGCAAATTGTAGCACTTTTTTGGTGGGAAGTATTAAAGATATTTACCGTTTTTTCTTACGCGACAAAATTCTAATGGATCTGTCATATTTAGGCATTGGTCATAGTTTCATCATTTAAGACTATAGCAAATTTTACTACAATATGAAGTACAGCTAAAAAGAGCACATTATAGAGTTTTTGATAGTCACTTATAGGTTTCATATTTGGTATGCTCGCAATGAAGTTGATCTGGTTTGTAGTTTCGACCGGTAATGAGATCTATAAAATTGCTCGTGATAGAACAGTACGTAAAAGACACCTGGCATAGTGTCATAGAAATAGGACATAGGGATATAGAAACAGAACTTAGGGACATAGGAAGAGGGCATAGGAAATGCCTTTGAAATGAACATTTTTAATGTTTTGGTGCTTCATGATGCTTAAATCAAGCAATTGTTGGGGCTTTTAAAACATTTTCTATTCTTTTGTTGGCATCAATAAAGGACCATACTTTTAAAGATGTAAGCCCCTAATCTGTAAAATTTGTTTACAGGGAACTTTCTGTATTTTCATAACAATAGAATTGAATATTGTCGTGTTTTGAACGGTTGATACCTATCTCCAGGATCCAAAGCCAGTCCTTCGGAATGATTCAAATCTGTTCGAACAACCACGTTATAAATTTCCTTCTTGATGGTAAATATTGGTTTCATAGCAATCCAGTCATGCATGGAGTCGCACCAATACAAATTGCCCGTGATAAAGTCATAAGCTATCTGTTCAATTGCAGCATATCTTCCTTTATATAAAGAATGCATCTCAGTAGAACTACTATTTAACCAAAGAGTAAAATCATAAATGATATATATGCCATCATTTATGGCTGTAAAAACAACTGATAGTCTTGGATCGGATGCGATACTGGTAATCAGTGCGTCCGACGGTTTGGTTGGTACACTAAGAGTATCGGGAAATTCTGTAGACTCATCTGGAATTGCTGTAACTGTTCTTAATGCAGAAGGATCGTACATTCCGAGAATGAGACCTTTCTCGTTTAATAGACCTGAAATAAAAAATCCTCAAACTAAGCAAACAGAAGCACTGAATATATCTTACATGTAATTATTTGGTTTTTCAAAAATGTAAATGGTCAAAATCTTAGTAAAATTTTTAATCATATTTGTTTCCTGAGTACTTAAAAAAATTATAAAACAACAAGTCTGCATCAGGAAAAAGATAGAACACAGAGGCATTCTGGTAATACGTATACTTAACAAATTAGTTTAACGTTACTCTTCTTAAAAACTGCAGATGTAAGAAAAGATTTCGACTATTTTTTTTATTCTGTTTAAGTAATTCCATGACTTTTAACTTACACTTTTACATTTTAACATTTTTCGTTCACTACTAGAAGTGTAAGAAATTTCTTCACATCTTTTAGACACAATTACACATTGAAATCGAATAGATCTTAACGCTGTTAAAGGTTATCATGATCAACTGCCATGAAAACTAATCATTTTCAACATGTCGATTTGCCTCTCAACCTCCCTGAATTATCTGCATAGTGTTTCTTAAGGACCTTTAAGGATGCGGTTTTATTTTATATTGAAATTATGTTACATTTTCTATCACATGTAGTTCCAACCATATTTGTAAACCATGACTCCCTTAGTCCTAGTGTTTACCCCATATAATGTTTTTACGAGAGGATTTGTCTTGTCAGGGTGACTTAAATTTCAAGTAGTTAAGAACAAGGCATTGATTATTACCTCTGGTTGAAACTTGAGACCTTGACCTATGCTAATTAATAAAGAACACATCCGGTTTGTGTTTCCAGAGTTTCCAGACCTTAAGATTGGTTTAAGTTGTAAATGGAAATTGTGTTTCACTTATAGAAAAGGAAAATTGCATACAAACAATTCCATTGGATTGGTTTATATTTTAAACAATGTCGAAGACAAAATAAACAGTAAATTTAACGCAAGTACAGCCTACCTAGGAATAATACAGTGATCAATATTTCGAAAGGCTCTGGCTCTCTCCTCATTTATTATTTTGCTCATTTTAAGTGATCTTCTCTTGAAACTAGTAGTATCACTAAAGATTTATAACAATTACAAAGAGCCAAATCAAAAATCAAATTAGACACGCGCAGAAAAATGGAAATTTAATGTTTTAACGTTTCCTCACGAGTTATTGATTTCCATCGCCACTGCTATTTTTTTTCTGTGCTATTCATGAGAAGATTCATCAGTTATGGATTGCTTAAAACATCTCAAATTGTTTTGTTTTATATTTTTCAAATAATTATGAGAGTGAACACCAAGAACCTTTCTTAAGTGTATAGCATTTACATATTGCGTCAAAATAGCAAGAAGAGGGCTACGTAAGGTTTAGAACTTCTGTACAATTCCATTATAATTATATTACAATAAAATAATTTCAAACCAAACAAAAGAGTAGCAAGTAATTTTCGTGTATTTTTAAGTCTAAAAGCTATGTTGATTAATTGTTCATTTTTATGTTATCGATCGTGGGTAGTTTATTGTTTAATATAAACATTTGCAAACATTTTTCCTTATATTAACCTATAGAAAAGCGAAAACGTTCAATTCTGTATGAACGTTTTCGTGACGTTACAATGATCATAGCACGCGCTTATCGCTTGGCGCTTGGATTATTGTAAACATAAAATCTCGGTTATTTTAACAGTTCTGAACGATTTGTCCTTTTCAAACGAAAATGTAAGGAATAAACAGCAATGTTAAAAAGTTCACCGGGATATGAAGTTGGTTGGTACGTGATCAAATCTACTGAGAAGCCCTTCGGGCTTCACAGGATTTGATCACGTGACCAACCAACTTCATATCCCTATGAAATGAGTGATCACAAATAATGAATTAAAAAGGACTTCTTATATACACAGAATTCCAGGTGATGTTACTTTGTTTATATATCGAGTGCCTCTTGATATTATGAACACAAAAGAAGTCCTGATTCGGATGAATCATTACAAATGGTCGAAGATCTTCGACACAAACTCTTACGACAAACGTCTGATTTTAATCAACTTTGGCGTAACTTTAGGTCATGATCAGTAATATATTCCCTACTCATCTCCTAAGTATAGAACATCACTTGTTCTTCGTTCGTAAAAAAATATTCATTATTAGGACAATCAGGTATGTATAATCTTTTATCGTTGAACTTTTTGAATATAATTGATGTACATTTGATACTTTGGGGTGACAAAGCTTTATCTTATGACGAAAATGTAAAAATATTTAAAGAAGTTCATACAGTTATTCAAAACTGTGGAAGATTTATATAAATTTTTAAAATGTATTTGCATAACTTTCTTATCCAGTCTAATTCTAATTCTAGATTTGCACAGTATTACAGCATTAAAAACTAGTGATTTATTTCTATTTCATTAAGTTAACTGTAACTGTTATAAACTGTTAACTGGCATTGTATGGCATTGTATTATATTATGTACAACAAGGAGAGGACTCTCTAAGTTTTTGGAACTTGTATCCAATCCTTTTGGCATCATTAGTAAATAAAATATGTTCAACTCAACTCATCTCCTACCCATCTGGAAATCAGTAAAATGGTTAAAAATTGATGGCATTCGACAAAAAATAAACACTGTACACAGAGAAATTGGGTAATAAAAATAATGTAATTAAATGGTTTTGCGAAAAAATCAAAACTTCGAATTTGTGTCAGTGTTCTATTTTTTGTTGTTCCATTTACAGTGGTTACCTCGTTATCGTTAATTGTGATATTGTTCACGTCCTAGGTGTGATATTGCGTGTAGATAGAGTCATGATAGGAAATATTTTAGTCGCAACTCGTTCCAATCGATTAAATGGTTACTTTATCGAATTGAAATGCATAATGTATTATTCTTTGCTATCTTTCCGACAGGTAAGCACTATTTATAACGGCTATTTAAAATGACTATGATGTTTTATTTGTGTTTATATAAGTAAATTTGGGTCTTTTTTTATTCTTTTTATTACAAATAAAGCAAAGTTAAAGAAGAGCAAACACATGTATAGCAACACTTCTGTCTATATACGATTTTGTTGTCAAGTTTCATTATATATTTAATTAATGTTGTCTTTTTCATTTGAGATGGAGATTGAAACAGCGTTAAATAGATATCGATTGAATTTTTTTCTGAATCGGCAAGTTAACGGTGTAAAAAAACAAACACTTACCAAAAGAAAAATGTTGCAATAAAAGCATAATTCCAAACATCGGCAGTTTCATCAAGTATATCATTTTGTTTCTTTAAATCAGGAAGAAAATTCGGAAAAGGAAACCCCGAGTTATGAGCTGCATTTTAAAATAGAAATGTAATCGGTGCCAATAATTAAATAGTTTAAATTGCTCTAAGGTGGTTTTATGAATAGGGACTGAACAGTACGGGTGTACGTTTCCGTACTTCTTCGTTTAATGATATAAAAATGAATCAATAGTCCCCCCTATAAGACAATACGATAAAAGTAGGTATACGGAAGGCAACTGATACACAGCATGTAGTTACCATGCATAAGTAACTATATTGTTAGTGAAAGGCTTTCGCAGTCGAACCATTTAACACCGTGTCAGTCTAATTACAGTTGTAAAGACGCTTAAATACGTATACAACTGCTTTAATTTGAAAATTTCAATTTCTAAGATTTAATTATTATTGTTTAACGACAGCAACATAAAACACATTCCTATTGCAAATCTATAAACGAATGAAATTAAGAAAAAAAAATTATTCGTAAATCACGAGCTAAAAGTGTGCATGTGGCAAGAATTTAACTTACTATTGGGATTAAATCATTGATTTGGGGATCGTAAGCTAAACTGCAAACTCTTGGAACCGTTTGGTTTCACCCCCCCCCCCCCCCCAATTTAGTTTGGTTTATTTACCCGCATATTATATGTATGCATTGATTGTAAACGCAACTCACTTTAAAAAGTAGTTTATTCTTGATTATTTTTTAAATAACACTTCCTTTATTAATAGCGAATGTCATAGTCTTAAACCCCCACCCCCGACACCCGGCAAACACCATTTCACTTGGATCCCCATTCCCTAGCAAATGTTTATGGATCTGCGATTTGATAACCCTGATTGAAATTTTGTTCGGCTATGTGTTATGCAGTAGTGTAAGTATACAGCTCTACAGAGAAAAACAACCAAGGTTTGCTAATTAAGCATGTCTATACATTTAATTCTGTCTTGTTGATAGAATCAATTATAGCAAACTAAAACAATACGCTTTGAAAAATACATGCAATCAAATTCTAAAGTTACATGTACTTGTTGTTTACACATTTGCAACTGAAAAAAGCGGCACCCCATCACACCTACCTTTGATCGTCTAGAATTCATCTTGTTCTATAACTGTACCAAACGTTTTACTCATTATCAGGTGTTTACTTAGAAAGAGGAGTCTTAAATATTTTGAATCTTTTTGTATAAATTACTTATAATGTTACAATATCCCTACGATTAGTTTATAATCATTTTGTCTACAAAAAAGATATGTATTCATTGCTAAAGCTGGACTGATAATTTGTGGTTAATTTAAACATATTTTAATGAAAATATCCATGTGGGGATCAAGATGGGAGATCGGTAACTGTGTCTGGGTACCAGTGATTGGCGAGGTGAATACATGCACAACAATCAAGCTTTTGGCCAACGACACCATCCTAAAGTCTCAACTCGGCTTGCCCCTTACCAAATTGTATGTAAATATTTGAACAATTGTATTATGACTTGTTAGTGTGTATATATATGGACGCGTAGATGAGAAACGCATTTATTTACATCCCATTTTCAGTAATAGCCTTAGCTGTTGACTTAAGAGTCATCTTAATGTTACCCGCTATCATAGAAAATTCTTTTTTTTCAGCATTGGTCACTCCATCTAAGTTTGCTCCCAATTTACATTTTTGATTTTCAGTCTATTTGCCATCGTATGGCCCACGTTATTGTCAATACTCCATGTTTTGGCAAAACAATTGTCAAAAATAATTATAGGCACTGTACTGTTCTCTAATTTGACCCGCCATGCTAAGCTGGAGTTGCTAGTGGGACCATGGGCTTTGATTAGGTATCGATTGGGGATAATTTTGGCCATATCAGCCTACGCTTTGGACACCTGTTACAACTGCTCACTGGATATCAACAATGTTGCAGGCTGGTCTGGTGCCACGGAATCGCTGATTGTATGCGCTGATTGAGCTAGGAGATTAGCTGAAGCTATTCCATCGTAATGGCTGGGTTTCATCCTATGCCTTGGCGGGCTCTTGGTTTTTTCTTTAAGGAATGGTGAATTGCTAGTTCTGTGAATTTTGTCGAAAAGACTGATACTGAAAATGCCTGAGCTTGGACAAGCTTACTTAACCAATGATAAATGGATAACCTCATATTAATATGATTCAGTAAGATATGATTGACGTTATAATTGTATGTTCTATACGACTAAGTAAACACGATACATGATTATGATGTAGAATCCTAATTACAGTTGTCATAACTGTATAGTGTCACTAGGATACTCCTCCATAGAATTCCAAATTTAGTATCTCAAATATGGACTTCTGGATGGAATATTCTGAATTTTAAATTTTAAAATTAGCCTTCTGGATTAACTGACTGTTTTAGGTAGAAAGATAATTTCATTTTTGTATTGTTTTATAGAGTTAAAAAAGAGGATTGTCAAAATAACTATGCGAGTATTTAGGTTTCATTTTATAATGATACGTCTGGTTTATTTTCACATAAGGGATCAAAAATGTGACGTAAACCGGATATAAGTATAGTTAGGTTAAACCTCGAAATGCCAGAGAGGACATGGACAATTTGACTACCCGCAGGTTTGTATGTAAATAAATTACCAATACATTACATTACGCTACTTGAATACATGAACACATTCTGTTGCATCGTATTAATAAACAAGTATCTATACTTATAAATTAAGACATTTTGCATATAAACTACAAAATGCCTGCACCAGAGTAATTGCTTACTTCTTTGGTATTTCAACACGTGTGAGATGATGTCCGTAAGCTATAATTGAATTTTATCTAATAAGTAATTATTGTGAAATTAATCAAAAACCTACTTTCATTTTTGATAAACAAGCCCGAAATAGCAAAAATGAGAGTAAGGTGGTGAACACGCTTTGGCGGATCCAAGTCAGGGGTAGTTTGCATCAAAATATATACTTGCAAAAAAATAATATTGAATGATTACGTAAAAAAGGGAATATATTTACTGGTAACTTATTTAGAACATACATTGAAGTTAAGATTTGACTAATGTTGAACAAATAAAATGAGCCAATTCGTTTCTTGAGTGCGCGATTTTAGTTTTGATAGATAGAACGCTTGCGAAGCACGACCTCTGGTGAGAGAATGAAATATAACTTTCTAGAACGGGGTAACCAGGAACGCGGGTTGACTAATTAACGTCATGGTGAAAGGACGAGTTAATCATGCATCGCGGGAAGATGCCTTGGATCGGACATCTATGGTTATCACAAAAAAAGTTAAAGAATAACATAAAATAATTTAAAGCGATTTTAGATTTGATGGAAAAAACTTTTAAGAACGGGGTGCCCCAGAAACGGGGTTGACTAATTAACGTCATGAAGGAAAGTGTAGGTCCTCATTTTTCAAAAAAACATCTTTTATCTGAAATTCTTATTTGCGTCTGTGATAAAAATTATTATGTGATTTGACCTAAGGAACAAAATTTAGAGATACGACGCACTAAATACCTACTCACTGGTTTGAAATAAAATGAAAAGAAATTATTTCAATCCTGCAATAAAAAAAATGAAAAGAATTAAGGCCACGTACATGTAAATAACATCAATTTCAGTTTATATTTTTCACCCTAGTCCGCTCTTCTAAATATCCAGCCATGCAGTTAGTTTTTTAAGAATATATTAAGAAAGCAATTAATCAAAATTCGGACACATTATATACTGTAACAACAATGAACAAAAAATATGGTTCATATTGAGGTGTAAAGTATTAATTTCCGCGCTTGCGCGGGATATCATCTAGTTTCTTTTAAAGGAATGATCGGCATGTAATACATGTATATCATTGGACAGCTCTCTAAATGTAATGCGTAAGCATACGCATTACGGTACATGCAATAAACATTATAAATAGGATTTATCTCACCGTTTTGTTGATTTCCGAAGTAGCAAGGCATGAATAAACTTTACCCTTAGTAGTCGAAATGTACTGCCGCTTATTATTCTTACGCATCTAAAGAAAAAACAGGATTTTTTATTTACATGTAAATTACGGAAACAAGAGTATTCTAATGTGTTTGCCATGATAGTAAGGCATATATTTACTTACATGATAAAGATTTACATGAAGCTGTCACTGCAAAGTAAAGAAAGTATTGCTTGGCGCGATGCGTGCGCAAATAGTTGAATTTACCGGATGCCTTATATGGACGCAACTGTGATCGTCTGAAACCGATCACAGTAAATGAACTGAGAACTTTTAAGGAAACGGATGTATGAATTGAAAAGAAATAACTTCATGTGTTTAAGTTTACACGGCTTATTTCAATAATGTTAAAGCTTTTTCCAATTAAATTCATATACGAATATGCGAAGTAAAAGAGTTACATCCTCATGCCGTATCGTATTCATAGTAAAGTATTTACATTCCAAATATTCATGTATATTTTCATGTTAATTGTTTGGAAAGCTATGGCGTTTTAAATACCATAACACAGACAAGGTACTCAAAGTTTAAATTAAGAGTTTTATTTTGTTGTAACTGACGTTGAAAGCTGTGAAAGTGCAAGTTCAAAGTTTACAGTTGTGAATGTTACAGTGGCGTTTCCATTAATTTGAATTTAAACTAAAGACACAACAATTGATTTATGATAAAAATCATGTTTTGGGAATTAAAGAAAACGTTATTATAACCAGTGAATTTACTCTTTTTTCAATGATATAGTCTCTCTGCCAGGGTTATATGCAATCATCCAGAACAAGTTATATGCAATCATCCAGAACAAGAGTTACCTCATTTGTTTACACACACCGTTGCAATATGAGAATATATCTTTAAAAAAATCATGATTTAATGCTAAAAAGACAATTTGAAACCTTTGCTTCTTCATCTTTAATTAGTAATAAAGTATATGGATAAATTTGAAATTGAAACACTTAACCTCCAATGATACATTTGAATAAATGAGTAAAAATAAAAGGTTATACAAAATAAGTCAGATAAAATTAATCTGATGTTTACAGCATATAGATTTATGTTTAATTGTTCAATCCACCATCCTTCTTATTCTTTCCTGTAGAAATATAACTTTAGAGTTTTTTGGTGGGTCAATGACCTTTGGTGGGCTCATCGTACTCATCATGCCCTTCATCATACACGGAGTTGATTGTCGCGTACTCATCCCCAGCTTATTGAAATCCTCGGTTTTCAAACGTCAAAAGCGCGTTGTGTCGTGTGTTTGATGACGTCCTTTCATACCGTCCACTGCAATGAATACATAGATATTTTTGAAAAAGATACTCAAATTGAAAAAACCCTTCAATGTTAGCTAAAAGCCATTTAATTTGCGATAAATACCTTTGATTGAGGAGCTACTTTTTACCTTTAAAAAATTGAGTCAGTTAGCTTCATCTTAAGCTAATAGTTGAATTTATTTGAATTGGTTGTAAAAAAATTCCTCAAAATGTTATGCTACATTTGAAATTAAGAAAAAGTTACTAATAGATAAACCTTGTAAAAATAAAAATCAGTTAAGAAACTAAAGTAGGTTTTAAGTAACACTTCTTTGAAACATGTTCAAGTCAGAATTTCTTTGATCAGTTTTTGTATTGAAGCTCTGTCCATATTTAATGAAAAATGAATTATGATTACAATAAAACATTTGAATTACTTATAAAGAAATCATATTCTGCTAGCATTAAATGAAGCCAATGGTAAAATGTTTGCGATATGCTGTCTATGAATTATTAAGAGCACACTTAATTTTTTTTAACATTGCATGTTGTACAACGATCTGTGAAATATGTAAGATAACACCATCATAAAATTGGCAAAACTATATTGATTCGAAACTGAATTTGTGTTATAAAATGTCTGACATATTTTAGAAAGGACAAAATATTTGTTCTGCTTTGCAATGATTTTATATTTGATGGAGCCCTATTAATTACAGTTTTTAATCATGATATCAATTTTTTAAAGATTAAATTTTGACAACTTAAATTCATATATAGTTATATTAATAACTAATATTAATAGCACTAATTAAAATTCGAGAGTAGTACTTTTTATCTTGTCTTAGAAAAAAGAAGTGTTCGATGCATTAATTGTTGTGACAGTGCTTAGCTTTGGTTAATATGATTAGTGACGTCATCAAACAAGTATTAGTCACGGCATCTGAAACATATATCACTAATTCACAATCACAAAACTTAGGGTATATCTTTACTACAAATCAAGAATAAATCAATAAATGAATTATTCTACTATGATATATTATTATACTTCCATGGTAAATACTGTAATCTGATAGGTTAAGACGCAGTTTATAATTCGTTTTATTACCCATCGCAACACACTTGGCAACGGGTAACACAGCGAATTGTTACATGCTCGTAAATTATGCGCGTACGGTTCATCGTAGAATTCACGTCAAAAAATTTTAAAGTAGTAAAGTTTTCTTTAAAATCAAAACATTCAGTATAACAAAATAAATAGTGCCTGTTTGTGAGGGCAACAGTTGAAATTGACACCACTCGAAAACCATTTGTCAACCTCCCGCTTCGCGTCATTTGACAATGGTTTTCTCGGGATGTCAATTCAACTGTTATCCTCCCAAACAGACACTATTTATATATTGTCACCCATTATCATTAACGGACAATGAAAAATTGTCTTTGATCGATGTTGATAATTGCACAAGTTAAATAAATTTGAATATTTAAGCAAGCAATCGATATCCACTGTCTAGTATAAAATATAAAGAACATCATAAAAATACATCCAAATTTTCCTCTTCTATTTAAAGGAAACTTTTGTAAAACCAGTAAAAAAATTAATAGTCTTCTAATAGAGTAAAAAAAAAGGCTGTCAAACTATATTTTACAATTTCAGTACTAATGTATGTTGTTTCTTTTTTCTTCAGCAGACAGATGAGTCCAACGATGCCCAATACTACGACGACCGCACCAGCTGCAGACAACTCAAAGTATAGATATGTTATATCCATCGTGTTTGTTTCTTGAGTAGGGTTTCCCTCTGAAAAGAAACCACGAAAGATGATCACTGAAATTTGTAAATTAATATCACATTGCCTCATTTGATACTCTGATGATATTCTGACAGTTATGCGAATCAAAATGGTCTACAAAATTATGTCAACAATATATGTTTTTATGATTTCGACATTGGTATAAATAAATGAAGAAAAAATGCTTGAATTTAGGGAACTCATTAAATGTTTGAATTACGGAATTCAGGAATTCAATGCAATGCTGTTACATGATTTATACGATACCATTTCTCTCATCGAAGACAGCTACTAAGACTCACGTAAACACAATATATTTGTATCCACGTTCCACGTTCCATCAGTGGTACACACTAAGTTCGTTGATGTTGTGGGACGGTAACCAATAGTACAGGAGAAGGAACAAGACTCACCGATCCTCCTACTACATTTTGGTGACAACACAGCAGTGTCCAGAGCAACGGGACACATAATCGCTGTAGAGAAATACAATTCTCGTTCTATTTCAAAATTTCATTAATTTCTGGAAAGACATTTCAAACTACAAATTAAAAAAATGCGTTGTGAAGCGTATAATATACAAAATTGAAAACATATTCTGCATATTGAGTGTAGGAATTTTCAATCGGGGTGAACAATGCCATGGGTCATTCAAACAGTTTAAAAAGCTTGCACTACCATTCCAGATAATAGTTTGAGTGATTTTTTTTAACATAAATTCATCACATATTGGAAAAAATATATAGGTTCTTTATCTTATGAACAAGTAAAACTTGAATTCCGATATTCAAGTTGTGGTCAAGCATTTAACAACCTCGTGCTACCCATTCTAAACA
>WFKH01011581.1:71720718-71798579 GCA_016163765.1 Magallana hongkongensis
ATATAGCGAGCAGGCTGTACTGGACAGATGGGCAAAATAATCGCATCGAATCCTCTGACCTCAACGGTGGAAATCGTCAGGTTCTGGCGACTGATAGTGATGCTCATTTGATGAGTATTGTGAGCCTTGGACAGTTTCTCTTCTACACGGCATGGAATCTACAGTTAGTTTATTTACGCATACATATAGATAGAGAGACAATTTATTCTATGTTGTTTATTACTGGCCGTTAGAAGGCCTTAGGTTATATGATTTAAAAGTAGAAAGTTGGGCATTGTTTTTGCGGAGCTGTTATGCACCTCTAATTCAACCAGACGCTTTGTCGACGCAGCGCAGCTTGCTCTGGTAGAGCGTGTAGTTAGACGAGACCAATTATGAAATTGATATAATTTTAAACAATAGTTAAATGTAATTATGAAATAAAAAATATCGTGTTTCTTTGCATTTAAATAAGTTTAAAAAAACAATAGGCTGATGTACACAATTGTACACATACGTTTGTTAGTAGATTTTTTTTATGTACTGCAAAATTCGATCTTGCTATCAGATATTGTTTTGTTGTTGAGAATAACAAATAGTTAGATGCCGTTCCTTTGCTAGCGTATATTGCTCTATTGTGATCAAAATATGAGGTAATGACCCGGCGACCTTATAAAGATATTTTATAATGTATTGTTAACTCTTATTTTATAATTATACATTCATGAACAAATTTACAGTCTATTGATCTTTCTCATTCTTAAGGTAATTGTCCATACGTCACAAAACAACTTATGACGTACTTCACGCGTTATTACGTATTGTCCGTGCCCGATCTTTACTATATACACTTAGCAACGAACATAAATATATTTTCCCCAAAAAGGTTTTTTAGAATTAGAATCATACGTTGAAGAAAAGTTATTTCATTATTTAGAACAGTCTATAAAACCAGTGAATAAACATAAATAAAGGTTTTGTCTTGAAAGCATATCAGGTAATTAGCGTTTTCCGCGTATGTGACTGCAATTTCTAAATACCGATCTCGATCCATAACACTTACCGATATTCAAAAAAAAAACATCTTATGCGATTTATATAATACAGATTGATCAACGGTTTGTTCAAATCATGTTTTCTATTTAACAAAAAGCTAAATATACTTTTTAGAGAGATGAAATGATAAAACTATGCAACATTTTTTTTTTACGGAACTTTTTTCAAAATATATATTTTAATGAATTTTACCAAAAATACGCCCATTGTGATCCTATAAAGGCCGGTCCTTTGGGTATTTTTATTCTCTATTGATTAAGGACCTTAAGCGGTAAACATTATAAATATTTCAGAGAATTCTGTAGGTCAATAAAATTATAAGAGATTAAATTCTTTTTTGAAAATTTGTTTCATTTTATCTCATTTGTAAACAAATTTAACTATTTTTAATGAATAAGCACGTGTAACAATAAAGTATTTGTTTTGAAAAATAAATTCGTTCATTTTACACATGATATCAGTCAAATAATGATTTTCTGAAAGTCAAATTTCAGGCTTAGGCTAAATTTCTTAATGTATGAAAAAAGCACCATTTCCGCAATTGGTTCTATTTTTAGCAACGGTCCTAGCTTTTATAATACCGATGGACAAGCCATCTGGGTAAAATTTGATAAGGATATTAACCCAGATACATGTTTGAGAAATTTAAAAAAATTCTGTGGGTATTTTATTCATGTTGTGGGGCATGGAACATTACCCTAAACAGGTGTTTTCTAACGTTGCATAATAAAACGAACGTTAGATTCTTTCTTGTGATGATAAGCAGTTTTATTAATTACTGAGCTACGAACACAGCAAATTGTTTGCTTTTGTTTTTCACACTTGTGTTTCATAAACATTTAAATATATTTTAAACAGCACATCGGACCGATCGTTTCAAACCACTCGCAAATACATGTAAGCAAATAACTGTAGGAAATAATTTGGACACGAACTTCGTTTCGCGTATTTTGGATATCCGTGTGGTGATCCACCACACTGGAGGATCAATTTATCTGATTTGCATTGATTCAAATAAAAATTTAATTTAATAAATTAATAAATAACCTATCAGGTTTCTTATAATAAAAACGTTTTCAAGTTTGTAAGTATAAGGCAAGAAAAAGAAAAGAAAAATTTGTACACGTAATGTTTTGGGACTTGTTCGTCAAAATTCAAGAAGACTATCAACGAGACTTTCATCAAATCATCGAGAGTTAATTAAAAATCATAATCATTTTAATATAAATTTAACGAGGCCAGGTCTAATTTGTTCTGCCCTAGATTTTTTAATAAAATTTTTTACATGAATTTCTACTGATATAATTATTATTTTAAGATAAAAAAATCAGACATTTACCACATCGTTTGTTTAGGGGGTCATCTCAAAGTTTGTTAATTTTTAACATGGGACCCTATGGGATTTTGCTTTAAATGTATCAATTTTGCACATTTTGCATATTTTTTTTAAACTTCTGCCCTATGGATTTTTTATTCTGTTCTACATATGAAAGTTGATCAAATAAAAAAACCTTTTACCTCCAGGTTTGTTTCAGGGATCTCATCAATTTTTTTTTGGTATGCCCAATTTTCCAGATTTGTCAGATAATGACTATTTTTTTATTTGACAAATGGGGAAATCGTGATCTTTATACTATTATTAAAACATTCAGACATATTTAAGTAAAGAAAATATGTATAACATCACATATTAAGGGTCATAAATATAATATACATGGTTACTGTCTTGAAATACATGTATTAACTGTATTTAGGCGGAGTAAGAAAACGAGACTGAGGGCTAGGCTTGCTGAACCCTCCTCACGTTTTTTGACCCGAGACCAATATAAGCTTATACTTCAAGACATTTATGTTTATTCTACAATATAATATCAATTTTACGCCTCAAACGAGTTATTTTCGACAGATTTCGCTGAATATCTGCAGTTGAAACCAAAACGCCATGGCGTCAACCAAGCAAAAAGATGACGTCACAATGTAAATGAAACGCTGCGCTATAGAGTGCGTACTCGAACTGTACTCGGCCTCGTTTAGTAAATTGTCTGCTTATATGATCAAAACGATTGCAATGTTTAATTCAACAAAAGAAAAAATTTAATCTTGTTTTACGAATCTTATCGATTGTTTCTTAATTACTTTATTACAGACGCATCACAAAAATGGACAAAAGAACTGTGTCCAAGGTTGTTTTCATGTCGAATCATCCAGAGCTCGGGCGATTAGATAGCCTTGATATCTATGCTGATGAAATTGAAGACGGTATGATATATAACTAACGTTATACAACAACGTTTTTCCTTCATACAAAACATTTATATCTTTCCCAATATTTTTTTTCTATTTACAGTAAGCGTAAGTTGTTCGAACAGAAATGGATTTTGCAGTACTTTCTGTTTTCCAACCCCAACAGGAAGAACTTGTGGTTGTCAAGACAACGTTATTCTCCAATCAGATCAATTAACTTGTGAGGGAGGTAAATATTGTCATGAAATTCTAAGATATAAAAAATCATTTATTCACATTGACACTAGGATTCAAAGACATTATAAAAAAATATATTATTGCTCTAGTGTCTCGATGTCCAACTCTGCTACAAAATTTGAATTTTCTCGACTGCCAACCGTACCCAGGTCAATCATGTAATTTTGAATGTAAAACCGGTTATCGACTTACAATCAATACTTCTGTTTCCTGTGGGTCTTCAGGACAGTGGAATTTGCCAACAGACACGTTGTGTGAAGGTATGCATTTTATGTTCTCAATATTTATAAAACATATACAATGAAGTACAAACAAGCAATTATTCAAATATACATTTACTTGCCCACAGTGAGAAATGATATACAAAGTACATAGAAGCTTTACTTCCTTCCTGGCCAATGTTTAAACCATACGTCCGCGGAATCAACTCTCTCAGGAGGGCGCGGCCAGCGAGCTTATAATTCGGGCAAGATCAGTATGAATAGGTGGTGAACGTTATTAATAGTTTAAAATTTGAATTAACACATGCACGAGTATCTTTATTGAAAAATAAGTGAAATTGTTACTTAACGTACAATTTTAATGACAAAAAACTTCGTTAAAAACCGAATGCGACCTATTTCTCGTCAATTTTGTTTTTTTAAAGCATTCAAATACAAGTTTTAATTTAATCAAATTTTTGTATGCTTTTATCTTCAAAATATTTTTTTAATCATCAAATTTTTAGAAAACACTGAAAGGTGTATGGACTTTAGTGTACAAACACCTTTCCCTGTATACTACATTCCATAGTTTTAAACAGTATCCCAAAAGGTCTTTATAATGAAGACTGAAAGTTAAAAGTAATGATTAATGCTTTAATTGTGATTTACGTATATTTTCAATAGTAAATAACACTTTGACACCTCCCTCTCGTTTTTAGATAATCCAAATCACATGTGGTATTTATTTTTGTCCTGGTTCATGCGTTGCTTTCTGCTTGTCAATCTTCGTCGTAAATTTGTTTTATCTATTTTAAAATTAACAAAATAAGTATTAAGAAAAATTTGCTAAAAACTAGTTTATTATATGTTTATCCATTTGAGAAAAGAAAATAACTAATTTTGAAAATATTTGTTTTCTTTTTATTTTTTGCTATACTTGATATCTAGGAAGTTTTATTTCATTCTTGATATACTGGATATCTAGAAGGTTAACTTAGCAGGGCCTCATGAAACATGTTGATAGCGCAAAACTGTACACGTCAGTAAGATAAAAGATTCCAGTTCTTTTTTATGGATATACAATTAACACGATGTTTTGTTGATAGTAGTATCTTCTTTATTCTTAATTTTTTATAGGATTTATTTCAATTTTTCTAATATCTAGAAACAGGTTTAAATTGACTTTTTCATTTAAACAAAATAAAATTTAAAAAGCAAATGTGTTTCTATAATCTAATGATATTTACACATGAAACAACGTTCTAGAGAAAAATGAGCTACTAGACTTTAAAAAGATGGTCACTGGACAAAAAATTAGCAAAAATAAAAACCTTAGTTTTAAATGTAATGTTTTGCATAAAAGATACAAAATATAAATTTTTTATTTTGTTTTTTTTAAAACACGCATTACAATCTTTCCCGTTGCAATAGTTTTTTTTTTTATTTTTCTTTTAAATAAATCCATTGTATTATAAATCTAAGTTTTTAAAAACTTTAATTATGAATGAATATGATAAATTCATATATTAAAAACAAAATTTCATGTAAGATTTTGTTCTTTCTCAGCAATCTTGTGTCCTGTATCATTGGGCACTACTGTGTTGTCAACAAATTGTGATAGAAGGATTGGAGACTCTTGTTCCTTCTCCTGTAGTGATGGCTACCGTACCACAACATCAACCAAGTTGGTGTGTACCACTGATGGAACCTGGAACGTGGATACAAATACCCTGTGTTCACGTGAGTTCTAGGAGATGTTTCGCATTATATATATATATTTAAAAAACATCGATCCCTATCATTAGTTTCGTTAAATAAAGATTTAAATGAAAGTGTTCAAGGTTTTGAACATAGTAAAATTATAAAACATGAATTCTAAAAACAGTTAAATAAGTTACAATAAGTCATAAATGAATATATTCAGTGATTCATTAAATTATACTAAAAATGCTTTATGGGAAATAAATATCGTTATAATGTTATTGTTTATGTAAATAAACTCTTAGGCTTGATTTGTGTATCGGTAATAAACTCTTGTTTCTGTAGAAGATAACTTTGTATTGAAAAATAAATCGGTATGCTTTAACAATTCTTATGAAAGGTTGACCACAACACTCAGATCTAAAGATAAGATGTGATAATGATAAGAAAATTAACAAATGTGCCAAAAAAAGTATGAATGTCAATTTTCTTTATCAGCTATTCTGTGTCCTCTATCATTGGGCACTGCTGTGTTGTCAACAAATTGTAATAGAAGGATCGGAGACTCTTGTTCCTTCTCCTGTACTGATGGCTACCGTCCCACAACATCTACTAATTTGTTGTGTACAACTGATGGAACCTGGAACGTGGATACAAATACACTTTGTTCACGTGAGTAACTGAGTCTGTAATGCATAATATATGTTTAAAATATCCTTAATAATTTAATGAAGTAAATTATGATATTAAAGATTAAAACTGCGTTTTCAATTAATTGAACCATTAGCAGCAACACTCTTACAAATTAAAAAAAAGTTTGTTGGTGTCTGGCGCATCATTTTACTAACATTACTACCTTGCAATACTAGGAGGACAATTACATTGATTTCAATAAATTACTGGAAATACAAGGAAACATCCATTCTGCTATCTATACAATGCATTTGAAACTTAAGCATCTACGATCAGCGGCTGGCTTGCATGTAAAATAGATTAATGTGGTGGTTTTATGTTCTTATATCAATTAACAATAATTGTTAAGGTCTTCCGTTTCCAGCGGAAGGCCTTATTGTTTTCGTACTGTTTTTTATTAAGGTCTTCCGTTTCCAGCGGAAGACCTTACTGTTTTCGTACTGTTTCTTATTAAGGTCTTCCGTTTCCAACAGAAGACCTTATTGTTTTCGTACTGTTTCTTCTTATTTTTTTTTCCAAATTTTGTGCACGCGATTTCTCAAAAACTATTCGACCGATTTCAACCATTTTTTCACAAAAGATGAACTTGATGTGACATTTTTGATATTTTACCTGTCTCCACTTCCGGTACCGATTTATCGGCCATTTTGTAAATTTTAACGACCTTTATTGTGCAGAGCTGATCTCAGAAACTATCAGAGATATGACTTTAAAATTTTCAGGAAAGGTAGTCTATAGTTTGATGTTGTGCACTTTTATATTGTTTTACGCCAGTGGCGCTATTTCTTGGAGCTCGCCTAGGCGCGAAAATTGGGAATGAATGTTTATTCAATTTTTTTTTTTACGTTTTGGTCTGTATCTTTTTATCATTTAATATTTTGTTAAGACATATATTACAAAAGTTGTAAAGAATGAAAAGATCTTTCTAACGAAATTTAAAAAAAAATATGGGTTTTCTTTTTTAATTATGGACCACGAGACTCGTAAAATTTATTAAAAAATTTAAACTAATTTAAATCGTCTTTAAATTAACTAAGATCGTTTTTAAAACATTCTATCTAAGTTGTGCTTACAATTCTGCCTCTGATGACATCTTTTTCGAATTGATTGGATGAAATCTATTTTTTTTTAAATTTTAATCTCATTAAATTGTGTTAAATTGACCTTAGACTAATTTTAAAACACGATATCTAAATTGTGCTTGAAATTCTGCGTCTGACGACATCTTATTCGAATTGATTGAATGAAGTTTAAATTTTTTAAAATTTTAAACTCATTTAAATCGTGTTAAAATAACCTCAAACCGAATTTATCACATGACACTAAGTTGCGCTTGCAATTCTACGTCTGATGAGATGATTGACATTTTACTTAAATTGATTGGATAAAATTTGATTTTTCTTAAAACTTTTAAAATCAATTAAATCTTGTAAAAATGACATCAGACTAACTTTAAAACTTGATATCAACGTTGCGCTTGCAATTCTGCGGCTAAGTTAATGCCATCTTGCTTGAATTTGACTGAATGAAATTTAATTTTGTATTCTTTTTTTTTTTTTTTTTTTTTTAGAAATTTCAAACTTATTTAAATCGTGTTTAAATAACCTCAGAATAAATCTAAAAATAGTCGCAAAGTTGTTGATCGTAACAATAACATTGTTTGAAAAACCATTGTCGTCTTCATTAATGATTTTAGAGATATTCAGGGGACTGAAAGCTTTGATCTTAATTTTAAATTATGTAGGAAAAAACAAACGAACAAATAAAAGGAAAACAAAAAACAACATTTAAAAAAACAAACAAAAAAACCCCACATTGTTGAGCAATATTACTGATTTTGGCAACCTCTATATTTCATTTGAAATGAGGGTAGGGGGATATCAAAATTTTATCGATATTTCATCGTATCGTTTCAAACAATCGAACGGAAGACCTACTCTGTACTCGTAACGAGATCGTATCTAGTTATTATTTTTTCCAAATTTTGTGCACGCAATTTCTCAGAAACTATTCAACCGATTTCAACCATTTTTTTCACAGATGACGATACGTGATCTGAATTTTATGTTTTTGACATTTTTGCTGTCGTCACTTCCGATACCATTTACGGCCGATTTTGTATTTTTTACGACCCATTTTGTGCAGAGCCGATCTCAGAAACTATTAGAGATATGACTACGAATTTTTCAGGATAGGTAGACCATAGTTTGAAGTTGTGCACTCTTGTTTTGTTTTACGCAAGTGGTGCCATTTCTTGGAGCTCAGCTAGGCACGAAAATTGGAACACATTTTGAATAAAAAATTTTGTACGTTTTGGTCGGTATCCTTTTATCAGTTGATATTTTGCTAAGACATATATAACAAAAGCAGTAGAGAATCAAAAGTTCTTTCGAACGAAATCAAGAAAAAAGGGGCTGGCCCCTTAAATTAGGGGCCAAGAGATTCGTAAAGTCTATTACAAATAACTTAAAAACGATACAGATTAAGTAATGCATTATAGAAGTAAAGTTGTTGATCGTAACAATATGTGTTTGAAAAAAAATATATTGCCACGCCCATTTATTACGTAATTAAACTTTGACTCAAAATATCTAGAGAAGGAGAAATATTTTATTAAGCATCGTAGAAGAGAAAATGTCTGCATTGATGATTCAAATTGATTCCACTTATCACAACACCAATGTCTTTCCCCATTAAGGATCTACAGGGATTGTCCCTAAAATAAACAATCATTTGTATCTCAAAATGAACAACAATTTTAGATAAGTGTAAGACCAAAAAATGTTAGTATTTGTGCGACCTTTCATATGAAATCAAGAAAAAGGGGTTGGTCCCTTTAATAAAGGGCCAAGACACTCGTAAACTCTATTACGAATAACTTAAAAATGATAAAGATTTTATAATGCATTATAGAAACAAAGTTGTTGATCGTAATTATGTTTGTTTGAAAAAAATATTGCCACGCCCATTTATTATGTAATTAGGGATTTTTAGGGTCCAAAGTACTTAGAATTTGACTCAGTATATATAGAGAACGAGACATATTTTGTTAAGCATCGCAGAAAAGAAAATATCTGCATTGATGATTCTAATCGATTCCACTTATCCTAACATAAATGTCTGTCCCTATTAGTATCAACAGGGCTGGCCCCTAAAATATTCAATCGTTTGTATATCAAAAATGAACAACAATTTTAGATTGGTGTAAGAAAAAAAAATGTTAGTATTGTTGAGACCTTTCGTATGAAATCAAGAAAAAGGGGTTGTTCCCTTTAATAAGGGGCCAAGACACTCGTAAACTCTATTACAAATAACTTAAAAACGTTAAAAGATTTTGTAATGCATTATAGAAGCAAAGTTGTTGGTCGTAAAAATATCTGTTTGAAAAACTCACTGCCACACCCATTTATGACGTAATTTGGGATATTATTATCTGAAAGTGGGGTGGGTGGTCTAAAATTGTATCGATGGTTCATAGTATAATTTTAAAGGAATTGAACGAAAGACCTGCTCGTTACTCGTAACGAAATCGTATCTAATTTTGTTTTTATTGTTATTTTAGTTTTTGTGTCATATCAGTTAAGGGAGCTAAATAGTTGGCTATCAGATCTTCCTATTAACCTTATAGTTTTCATGCTCTTTCTTCTTATTTTCCCCCCAAATTTTATGCACGCGATTTCTCCAAAATTCTTCGACCGATTTCAATCATTTTTTTAGAGATGATTTGGCTTAATGTTAACTTAATACATTTTTGAAATTTTTCCTGTCGTCACTTCCGGTCCCAATTAACGGCCGATTTTGTAAATTTCTACGACCTTTTTTGTGCAGAGCTGATCTCATAAACTATCAGAGATATGACAATCAAATTTTTAGGAAAGGTAGACTATAGTTTGAAGTTGTGCACTATTTAGTTTGTTTTAAGTCAGTGGCGCCATTTCTTCATATTTACTAAAGTTCGTAGACGAAGACGTAAACGTAAATTTACAATTCAGTCCATGAAGAAGAAGGAGTTGAAAATAAAGCATCTTGTTAGAAGCATTTGAAAAAAAAATCATTTTCATTTGATCTTTATTTTCTTGTAAAACAAATGATTTCATAATTAAAAACAATTTTATAAACAATTATTTAGATTTAAATTTGATGTTAGAGACAAAACAAGGAAGAAATAAAACAGCATGCAAACATTAAAGTTATATATTAGTTGATACTTCGAGACCTACCTTGAAACATTACTTGAAAACACTTTATGCAGTAGTGATGGGATTTGAACCCATTATTTCCTTAGACAGTTATATACATTTAGGGTACATATAAGGACAGACAAGGACTGACAGGGAACAACACATGTTTTACAGAAAAGCATCAATACTGGTTAGTTCATACTTACCCACAATGATCTGTCTTCTCAGACATTTACAAATTTCAGGTATTCATTCACTAAATGACAAAACCTTAGCATGTATCTATATATTAATTTATATCATATTGTCAATTATGCCCCCAAAACAATACCATTTGGGCTTTTTGTATGCTAAATCAATGGACCAGTACACACAATAACAGCTTGTATTCGTATGTAACACCATGGATATCTTCAACTTGAAGTTTATCATTTCATTGTTATGAACCTACCTTTCCATGTAAGGATCACATGTACAGATTAACATATAAATACAACAGTATAAAATACTTCTTGAATGTTGGCATGCCTTTTAACACTGTAAAGATTGAAATAGAATAATGGCATGATTAACAAACTTTCTCTTCCAAAGGCTTCAACATGGGGAGTTGCAAAGGCCCTCCTCCAGTTTGCATTAAGATTTTCCTCCTTTGGACCTTCTTCTTCTTGACAACAGACTGCATGTCTTGCCACTTTTATTTCCATCGCCCCTCTTGTGCACTGCAGACTTACGGCGTTTACTCTACATATGTGCACAAGTGCATATGAAAAGAGCATAAACAATTTATTAGGTATCAGGTATTTAGATTAGAAGGTGTTAAAGTATCATGGGAATAAGTATTAAATTTCTAAACTAGAAAATTAATAATCAGAAAGTAATGATAGCCATCAATCTCTGCCTGCTTTTAATCTGACCAATACATGTGAAGAGGATCGAACATTTCTAATTGAAAAATTGAATTGAAAAAAAAGATACACTTTCCGAAATTCCCCAATTCACAACACAAATGCATTTAAGGAGGCCGACTTTAGTTTTCATTGCGCATGTTTTTGCGCATTCTAGTATAATATAGTTGATTTATACTTCTTATGATTTTTTTTTCGATATCAATTATGAAATTGAACACAATAAATAAAATACAGAATAAAATATTTAGATTTTTTAAGGAAATTTTTATTTTTTAAACGATTTTTCCGTAGTGCGGTAGGGGAGCGTTGCCATTGCGCTTTTATGACGTTATGATAAAATGAAGCTTTGTAGGAGTACGTTATAAGAAATAACATAAAAGAAAAAGTAAAAATTGTACGCCCTTGAAATTTGATATACAAAATGATGCTATCCTCGAGAACATTTTCCTTATTTTTTGAATGAATCCATTATACCAATCTTCATTCGTAATGATCCAAATATATAGCAAAATTTGGTGCATTTTAATATTTTGATATGGCCCCCACTAAAAACCAGACGGTAGAATTTAGTATATTTTACATATAAGGTAGGAAATGATATTACTAATCATATATAACAATTTGAGAAAAAAAGCTATTTTAGTATTTTTTAAATCTGCTTTGATGTGCGGAAAATGACAGTTTCCTATATATTCCTATAGTAAATGTACCTCTATTTTGAGATGGTCCCTAAAAAGAACCAGACGGTTGATTTTCTTGAAACTTTGCAAATAAACTAGAGTTGGTTTAAATTATATATGGTTAAAAAATAAAGAATTTTGCTATTGTAGTTTTTTCGCAAAAAAAACCCCGAAATCGGCCTCCTTAAATAGTCTGTCAATTTTTAGCCACTTATAATAGGTGTATCTGTCAACTTTCCAAATTAGAAATATCTAAACCTATGAATGATTTTATAATTATATTGTAATATGTATGTGATCACAGTCAGGTTTTCTTTTTAGGAAACCTATATTGAGAAATATAATGTATGCGTGTATATTGTCAGCTGATATTCTGAATTCTGATTACAATAAATTTAGAAAACGCAGTGCACAAATCAATCAAAAAACTGAATGATAAATAATCAAATATGATCTTATTAATGAAAATCAATAAATGATGGGCTAACACATTACAACATATACAGTAAAATTATATATTTGATCTATATTAATCAAGATTATCTTCATGATCTTCGTTTTTAAAATCGACCTACTTCTCCGTCATCGACTGCCATGCTATCGTCTTCATGTTATTTGTCAGACGCGGCGAGAACTTTCCATACAAAATCTTATAGCTAGTTCCCACCGCGTCCACTAGTACCTAAACCTCCACATCACTAAAATTGGCCTTTGCGTCCATCTTTCTTTAATTTTAGTCCGGCAGACGATAAACAAAAAATTCGCGCACTTCATATGAAGTGAAACTAATTAATGCACATGCCTACGAATAAATCGTACATCTAAGAATTCGTAACCTACGTCTACGTCTAAGAGTAGCTTAGTAAATACCATTTCACGTGTTCGTAACTTTAATCTTACGTCATTCGTAACTTCTACATTTACGTCTACGTCTACGAACTTAAGTAAATATGGCACGAAAAGTGGGTACAAATTTTGAATCAAAATATTCATACGTTTTGATTTGTATCTCTTTATCAGTTGATATTTTGTGAACATATATCTAACAAAAGTGGTAGAGTACCAAGCGTTCTTTCCAACGAAATCAAGAAAAAGGGGTTGGCTTCTTTCATTGGGGGCTAAGAGCTTCGTAAAGTCTATTACACCTAACTTAAAAACGATAAAGATTTTGTAATGCTTTAAAGAAGCAACGTTCATGATCGTAACAATATCTCTTTGAAAAACTCATTGCCACACCAATCCATAACGTAATAAGGGATTTTTATACATTATCTGAAAGTAAGGGGGTTAATTCTGAAATTATATCGATTATCCATGGTATCATTCAAAAAAGAAATCGCACGGAAGACCCACTCAATACTCGTAACGATATCGTATCTAGTTTTAGATATAATTTGTTTAGCTATAAAAAAATACATTTGTGTATTTTTTTTTCTATATTTTGACATAGGTTCCACTTCTAAAGAAGATCAATCCAGTCAAAAATAGCGCTCATTTTAATTTTGAACTTTTTAAAATATATTTAAAATAGTTAATTGAATATAACACACTTGTATTTATGAAATTAACAAAACTTATTAAAGCCTTATCAAAACAATGACTATTTCACAGCAATACTGTGTCCCGTGACACTGCCCAAGGCTGTGTTGTCACAAAACTGTAACAGAAGGATCGGAGACTCTTGTCCCTTTTCCTGTATTGATGGTAACCTTACCGCCACATCTACCAATTTAGTGTGCACCACATCAGGCACGTGGAATCTAGACACCAATACGTTGTGTTCGGGTAAATAACACTACATTTATCCAATGTATATGTTTACAGTGTGTCAATAATGTGCAGTTATTTGAAAAACAAAACAAAACAGATTTTAAGGTGACATGAAAGAAACATGTTTTTGCTTGAAAGGTTTATTGTGAAACTTATAAATAATATTCTCAAATATATTTCATAAAGGACTATATGTGGTATGGTCAAATATCTGCCCCCAATTTTAACCGATTTCTAAATAGTATCGTATGAAAATCAAATCTTCATAAATCATTGTACAGAGGATGCCTATCACTTTTATCTAGATTTTAGTCATCATTGCTCATTCGCTGTTTATCTATGACGTCACCTAAGTGACAAAATTCCCGCAATTTTGCAAACAAATGAAAATATTGTCATTTTTTCTTTGTATATTGCATTCGGAAGTATAGAGCGCAGGTCTGCTGAAGTGCGATTTTAACATATGTTTTTCTTCATTTAATTATACACATCATATTAAAAAATGGTACTTGAGCAAGCCTGCGCTCGATGTTTCCCAGTCGAAAAACCCTCGGAAAACACCCATATTTTGCTGCAAAACATCAATTTATCAAAATAAGACAATCCTCATGACGTCATTTCTACATTATGACGTCACTGTGGTGATAACCTTTTACACACTTATTTCCGATATGATTTTAACTATCTTCTACTTTATTTTTAAAGCTTTTTAAAAAAACTTTAATTTTGGGGGCGTAAAATACATAATACCGCACATAGTCCTGTAATAATTTTAATGCATATATTTGATTTATTTATAGCATAACAAAACAAATTATCTTTATAATTATGCAAAAAAAAAAAAATACATTTGTTTTTATAATTAGATTCTCAATGTTCAAAGTTGTTAAAAATGTTATATGTTACGCAAATGGTGAATGGAGCCATGACATGGATGAATTATGTGGTATGCTAAAAGAATATATATATATATATATATATTCTGTGTATCTTTTTTAAAACTAAGAATTATTACTTGTGTTGTAATCAACCTTCGAGTTTGAAATTTTAATCAAATCATATATTTATTTTAATTGATTAAAGAATACTGTTTGTTCTAAACATATTTCAATTTCAACACATTGCATTTTCTTCTGTCGGCAAACACATTTTGTCCGATAGATTAAATAAAGCCCTTCCAAAATTTAAATCTGTCATAATGAAAAGCAAGTATCGCTTTAATAGCTTGAGTTTTATTTTTTATTTTTAGTAAAATTGTGTTCCTCATCAATTAAAAATGGACACCTTGAAACAAAATGTCAACGAAAAATAGGAAATAGCTGCTTATTTACTTGTGACAATAACTACAAATCGTCCATTGTTTCTGAGAACATTGTTTGTACTACTGGAGGAACATGGAACGAAAACACAGACTTTTTGTGTCAATGTAAGCATTTTCTTTACAGTCATCAATGTACACAATAGTTTGAGAAACTTTGGGTTTTTCCCTGAAAGACATCTGTATCTTATTTTGGCAATGAATATCGATTCTTAATTTGTCTGATTGTAGTAATAACTTGTCCCATAGATGTAATCAATGGAAATGTTTCATCATCATGCAGGGGTATGATCGGAGAGAAATGTGACGTAATATGTGGGAATAACGCCTTAATCAAAACTGTTCCTTTAGTCTGTCTGTCTTCTGGTGATTGGGACAAGGACACTTCTGCTTTGTGCAGTAATCTTTTGACATTTGTTTATTTATTTAAACAATTAATGTTATTCAGAGATACGTGTACTGTTCGATATTTTGTCTTCATGTAAAGTAAATTATTAATCTCTTTATAAATTGACTTTTGAACTATACTCGTAAGAAATACCTTTCAAGTTGAACTAATTGTATTAACTATTTATGAATGAATGATCTGATATTGACACCGCAAGAATCAGCATGCGTGTTATTTTCTAACAAGCGAGAGTATTCTTCTCTTATAATAAGGTGAAACTAACTTTTCGTTTTATAATGTAAATGCTTGAATAATTATACTGTTAACTGTATTTTATTTAAAAGGAACATCTCCTGAAAAACAGACCGACAATTCGGTCTATTTGTACGCTGGGCTATCAGCAACAGGTGTCGTTGTCGTCGTCGTCGTCGTGATTGTTGTCATTGGAATCCACTGTATGAAGAAAAGACGAGATAATTCAGTTGGGTAAAATTACACTTGCAGAATATATTTTTGTTGATTTAATGCTTTTTGAATGACAAAATTTTCACTGGATGAATGTTTTCACTATGTGGAAAAACACAAACTTCTGAGAATCGGTATTACTTTAATCGCGGAGACAAAGGCCATTGACATGAAATGAATCTATACTTACAATGATGTACATATTTAATATAACTGGATGACCGATATAAATAGACGTACGTTAATACGATAAAGAATGTGATACATGTATCTAGTAGTTATGTTGGACAAAACATAGTAATGCAATGTTGAAGAATATTCTACTATATTTTGATTGTTATATATTTCATCCTCTTTTAGAAATCCTTATGAAGGTCATCACATATGCAGTGAAAGCAGTGGTTACACAACTTTCGAAAATGGTGGATTTGATGATTATAGTACAATCGAAGATATTGGCGATCCAAATAAAAACCCGTACTTAACAACTATTGGCAACAACAAATCTCAAAATTAACACAAATTGTGTTGTGGACATCATATACAAATTTATAAATCATCTTATTTTCTGAATAAGGATATGATGTAAAATCTAACGATATTCAAGCAAAGTTAAACAACACTGATGCATTATTTATTGTTTATGAATAAATTGTGTTTTATAGTCATATTATGAAATAATATAACCATTTACTCAACTATTTTGTACTTACATTATAAATTTTAGTTTTTGATTATTGTTTTACCATTACTAAACGTATCCAGATTCAATTTTACATACATGGAAAAAACAAATGTGGTATACTGCATGAAATATGTTAATGTATATTGTTGACATTGAGTGGCCTAAGAGGGTTAGATGGTCATTTTTAGGCTATATGAACCTCCATATGAAGAAGAGTACTGTGTACAGATATAGGAAAATGCAGCTATAATATTTTTATTTTTTTTATTACTAAATGGTAGTGGCCGAAACTATCATAAGTCAAAGTTTAAGGCTGAACTGATAGTTAATTTGTGACCACCTAGCCTCCTCAAGCAAGCACATTTTGTAGAGCTGTCATGTGAAGGTTGAAAAAAAAAATGCTTTTTTTGTTTTGTGCGAGGTGTAATTATTTTATTTTGATAAAGTACAATTAAAAATGAAACCCTACATACCCCATGTTCCCTAATTACTTGACAATGAAATATATAATACTGTACCAGATAATCATGCCAACGCCAAAGTGACATTTTTACTACCGTCTAAGGCGCATGTTCCGAAAAATCAAATATGTTATATATAAGACCATTGTCTTAATAGTTTACAATCACTTTTGTTATTGATTTGTCTCAGATATTTACCTTTATAAGATATAAACTCCGATAAAATTTGAACAAAATTTGCCAAAAATTTTAAGATCTGGTTTTGTTTTTTGTTTTTTTAAAACCCTATCTTTTAGAGATAAATTCCTGTAAAAAAAATACTTCCAACCATTTGGAAATATTATTCTTGTAAGATCCTCAGAAAATTGTTCTCAACTATTTATAAAACTTTTATACCTCTGTAAATATTTCCTAGATAAAATAACAACAAAGTAACATGCTATTTCATCTTGCCATAAAATAGTTCCCGTGCTATCTGCCAACAGTGAAGAGCTTTCTTCCGTAAGATAAAATATGTTTTTTACTGACTATTTTGACGATAGTAAGATTACTGTCCCCCTCGAAGTAACCCCTTACCTCGTCTTTTCTTGAATTGCTGTTGTGTTAAACGACTTAATAAACCTAATATCGTCCTCATAGCTTGTAAAAAGTATATATAATATCACCAGACCGCCGAGACTAATAGAATCATTCATTATTACGAGTGTGGAATAGTAAAATTCCACCAAGGAGACAAGATTCACGGTCTAGGAAGAGGCTCTGCCGAGTAGAATTTCACTATCCCACACGAGTATATAATGAATGATTATTTTTCTCGCAATATTTTACATTAAAGAGGTTCGCTCCTCAGGTTTTAAGTTGCCTATCACCTCTAGTCTGAAAATTCTGCATCCCATATTAATGATAAAAGTATATTTATATTTTACAATGCCAAATAATCTTAATTGAATAAAATTGTTTTAATAAAATTACATTTTTACAGGGTTTAGTAAGGGGCTATATATTATGTGGCGGAAGGGTTCAACAAGGAAATGAACATTTTTCATAACTTAATAGTTTAGAGTACTGTTACTTTAGCTTCATAATAATCAGCGCAGACCAAACTTCTAGATATTTTGTGCATTACGATATATTCATGATGTTCTGAAAAACATATTTGAACAGTAATTTGATATTTCTATCGATATTATTTGGCATATTTAGCTTAAATTTCATAGAAGTTAAGAAAAAATTAACTCCAATTTCAGCCTAAAATAAGCTTATTCCATGCTATATCTCAAATTTTTGAGATGTGACCCCTACTTTTTTTACTTTAACATGAGACATTAAATGTATGTCTATTTGAATTTTTGGAAAGATGACATTACTAATATTTTTTTATTTGCGTTATAATTTGATTACTTCAAAATTGTGTAATAATCTTAATATCTGTTGTTTTGATCATGATTTACTGGCATTTGAAGCCACCAGTAAAGCAAGATTTTTTAAACTTTGACTTAGATATTACTTTTATAGTCACTACATGTGTTCAACATCATACTGTATTAAAATCGTAATTAAATAGTAGTTCAAACAATATAAATTTGTTTGATTTCTTCAAATAATCAATTTCCATGCCAAATTTTAGCAAAAATTTCAGGAAATTTATCATTTCTGTTTTGGGCCCTATATTTCCAAAACATGGCATGTGACATTGGTCACAAATAAAACAAATGAACATTTTAGGTCCCCATCTTTATATCTAAGTGGTTTTTGGATGATTGACATTACTAGTATTTCAGATGCCAACCTCCTTAAAAAACGATGTCTGACAACTTTCTGTCATGACGTTCAAAAAATTACTCTCGGTTTATCCCTCCGCGTGCATCATATAGTGCAAGTCAAAATGTGAGCATACGACAGTTTTTTTTTCCAATAAAAATGTTATGAATTGTAATTAATAAAGCAAAACAATTACTTAATGGATAACCTCAATCCATCATTTTGCATTTCCCTAGAGCAGACAACGTTTGTTTACGTTCTAAAGTGGCGTAGTAATGCACAGTGTAAGACAGAAAAATCTCACACTGCTGTCTCACACTGGACAAACCGATCTCACACCGGTGATAATGCGAGAAACACTTATACTAGACAGCTCCTTAAATTTGTATTCGATGATTTCAGAGGGGTTGCCATGAAAATCTATTTCCAAAGTATGTTCAAGAATATCGGAACACGCAAGTTTAACATACTGTGTCCTTATTACTTTCAAAGCTTTATGAACTTTAAGGCAGATGTTATAAAAGTAGTTGCGCTGACAAGCTGTTAAGTACAATTTTTGATAAATACCTACTTTCTCGGTTTTTTTTTTTATAAATAGCTTCTTTCGAAGTTTAAAAAGAGCAAAACATAGCTACCCTCCCCCCTCACCAAAAAAAAAACCCAAACAAACAAAGAAAGAAACTAACAAACAAACAAAACTACGATTTTCTGCAAATATGCACATCTACATATTGCGTCCGAGCTAGTGTGTTTTCTTTATATTATGTTTAATGTCTACAATAGCACGAGGATGTTAAATGCTTGACCACAGTTTGAATATCAGAAGTCAAGGGTTACTTATGCACAAGATAAAGAGCCTATATTTTTTTGATATGTAAATCACGCTAGAATTAT
Organism: Magallana hongkongensis; assembly: GCA_016163765.1. NCBI lineage: Eukaryota > Metazoa > Mollusca > Bivalvia > Ostreida > Ostreidae > Magallana > Magallana hongkongensis. The sequence continues at coordinate 71,740,343 of WFKH01011581.1, forward strand.
GTTTTTTGTTTACAAAATCTACTGTAAAAAGTCTTAGTAAAAAGACACGTGACACAACGTTTGATGCTTTATTGTTGTCACAGATAACATCATCCTTAAAATAACAAGATTTTAGTGAGACTTTTACCAGTTTAAAAACACATATATACAATTACCAATACTTTACTTACTTACTTACAAAACAAAAAAAACAAAAAAAAAACAAAAAAAAAAAAAACAAATTGAACTCCGTATTTCGCATAGGTGGTTAAATTGTAGTGAAATATGACGATATCAACATATACCTTGGGTCAATCTCTTTGTTCTAGAATTCAGTTGGTTGTAATTGTGTTCAAAATGCAATGCGTGATTTAAGGTCTGGCATTTAAACTCGTTTGGTTTTCAAAGATTGTTAATTTGATGCCCTTAATTTTATAATCACGCGATATGCAACATTTTTCGTCGGTATTTAATCTGTTAATTAGTATTGATTCTCTTGATAAGATCATCATATGTCTATTTATGCTTCAAAATCATGACATTCTTTCAAGAGATGCTACTCTTTATAACAACCCATAATTGTGCACATTTAAGTAAGATGTCCCCTTTGCCCAACCATTAAAGCTCCCTAACTTCCTAGTTTTTACATCTACTTTAGCAAATAATTTCCTTCCTGGGTAATTTTAATTCCAGTGGTTTAAGAGGAAGGTTGCAGCATTCAAGAAAGATGCGTACCTTAATTATAATTATCCTTATTGGATACTTCTGCAGTGGTATGTATACAGCTACTATTTATTTTTTTCCCATTTAAGTTATAAGACAGTTTTTGCACAATATATCGATCAAGAAAATGTTTGCAACTTTTAAATATATATTTCTACAAAGACTTCAAGTTAACCCTAGCATCAGAGAGGTAAATTCTCAATAAGATAACGAAATGTTTTTTCTTGAGTTTTTCTTAATTTGCCTTATTTTGAGCCCGCGGTATGTTTAAGTAGAATATGATGGTGACTATATGAAATGTTTCAATTTATGATTTTCCTTTACCTTGAAAAAGTAGGTAAAGTATCAATGTACGAAATTTTTAAAGATTACATTTGAAATATTGAAGATATTTACTGTACTGCAAAATATATCAATTATATGATGCATGCATTACATCACAAAAATGTACTTTATCTAAATTATCAGTCTTTATTTGAAGACTAATTTCAATAATTATAATTTTACTTTAACAAGAAGACTATAAGGTGTACACACTGATTTAGAGTCTTGTAAAAGTTTGTATTTTTTTTAAAATAAAGAGTGTTCTATCATTTCTTTATTGAAACTAAAGAAAGTTTAATCACCTTTAAGAAATTACAATTGTCAACCTTCAATGTAGTTTTCCTTCGATTGTTTAAATTGTGCTAGTTATTCGAAAATGTATAATGATATGAATAGAGTAAGTTTGTAAATAGTAGAATAATTCCAGAAACTTATTCGAATTCTTAATCTTTTATAAGTTGAAATTAACTTTCCAAACTATGAATTATAAACAAATGAGCCTAAATAATGGTTTGGCCTCGAAATGCTGTTTGCTTAACGCCTCGGGTTTTACATTTCAAAACAACATTTCTCAACCTCGGAGGTCATCCTGCATTATCCTCAATAAAAGAACTTTATTTCTATACTACTTACAGCTGGTCGTTGCCTTTTTAGAGAGAATACTAAGTCATTTTAACGGATGTTACTTGTAACCTCAAGGTTTTGTTAGTAATAGTTAACATGTGTATCGATTGCAGACTCTCGATCGGAATAGAATGCAAACGATGTTAAAAAATATGATTGTTTATGAAACATATTTGTATTTTATTCTTTATCAATTGGAAGTGTAATAAATACAATTAATATAATTTAACTTAACACGCGGTACAAATTTGCTATGGATTCATCAAAACTATTTCAAACCCATTAATATCCACTGACGTTGAAAGCTTATAAAATCAAAATATCCAAAGTCTGTTAAATTGGAAAATACACATATAGACTAGATTGCAATCGCTCGGCTATTGTATGGAATCGATGTGTATATTTTGTTTTACCGGTTAATCTTTTATTCTCTTGAATGTAGAGTGTTTTATCTTTATTGTAATTTTAAGCGTTTTAAAGCATATATATATGTTCTACGATGTGGCCATTGAGGCGAGCGCAGCGACTCGTATTTTGCGACATTGTCAATAATATCCCATAGACTTAACCTTACCATAAAACAGCATCGCTTCCTCTCAAATACTTTTACTCTTGCCCCAAACCGATAATAGCCACTAAAATCTTAATTTCAATTTGTCTAACCATTAACCTTTTGATTTCAATAATGCTTATTTGGAGAAGTTTTGATCCGCTTGGATCGATATGATTGTAAAGCATAGACCATAAACGTGAATCTTCCCTTTATCTGAATAATAAAATAATTAAAAACAAAAAAAAAAATCATACAGCCGAGAGGTCGCGGATTACACGGATATAGCGAATACTTACATTGCACGTAACACGCAGTACAGATGATTGATCCATGTTTATAATTTAACGCGGGAAGTTAGCGCAAGTTCACTATGACGTCATACTATTACTTATATGGTTTCTTACTGACTGACTACAGATATATATCGGGTTGATGAATCTCATAGATGGCGAGGCGAACCAAGCCGCCTATGAGATTGAACAACCCGATATATTTCTGTAGTCAGTCAGTAACAAACCTAATAAGTGTTTTGTTTTCCCAAGGACTTTCAGGTGACACATTTATTCACAAAAAGCGATGATCTACGCAAACCCATGTATACAAGTTGTCTAACATTTCGTCCAATTTAACTCATTTAAACTTTTCAAAACTATCAATGTCACCATCTTCGCTAGCCAAGGGTTTCTGATCCGCACCGCTCCCCATTAACCCTTGGCATATTGTGCTATCAAACGTCGGGATTTTTTTTGTCACGTGATCAGCCAGCCTATTTATAAATGAGCCAAATAATGAAAGATGCCGTACTTTAAACGTCATTGGTGCAGTAATGCCAGCCTTCATAGACAATGATATTCATGTTGAAAGAACCTTTTAATGCCTAGCGTATTCAATAAATGGGAATATTGTTAAATGTTACATATAGATCGGATTCATTCGAAGATTGTAAGACTTTGAGCGGTAAATCCTTCATCTATGAGTGCATGCCTCTCTTGATGCAGAGATTAGGTGGTACTAGTTTTTGCACCTTTGCAAGGAATGCAAGCTACATGTATCATGAAGGCTCAAACAGAAAGACTCAGAAAAATACGGGTTTTGAGCTATGCGTGTTAGAGACACTCATAAATAAACAGTACGAAAACATTGTCGATTAAATCAGATATGTTTTGCATCTTTTTGATTGGTCGACCGGTTTCAGTAAACCCCAATCAAAATCCAGGAAAAAAATCCCGACTTTTGATAGCACGATATGCCAAGGGTTCGAGAGAAGCGATGCGGATCAGAAACCCTTGGCTAGCGAAGATGCAAAGTCACCTGTCAAATACTGTTTGAAAATCTTCGCTTCACTAGTGAATTTCAAGAGTTTTCTCCCTTTCCTCCGCAGAGATTTGAGCAAATCCCGACGCTGGTAATATGTTCTGCTCCAGACAGAACAAAGTGACGTTAATATTCAAAGGGCAACTACTCTAATTTTAAAGAATTTCAAAGGCTAACTACTACGAATATTTTAAGAACCTACGGCATGCGGTTTCTGTATTTAATAATATGAATGTTGAAACGTTGGCCAATGACGGCCATATTGCCGAATATTAATTCTCACCGAACAAACATACAAATATACATGTATGAGGCAGTCACGTGCTATCTTTAAACCACTGAAAGTGTGTCATTTCAGTCAGAGGGAAGAAAATAAACTTTTTTCCCTTTGTTTTTAAAACGAAGGAAAAGAGGCATGTAGCTGTTTTCTTGTATCTCACCAAAGCTTTGCAATTTTCAAAAAGAGTCGACAAACCTCACAAACTTGTACATTCTGATTGAAAGGACAGACATTTTTGGCATAGCTCGATTAAAGTTTGATATGCAGTCAAAATAATTGAAGAATGTGTAACTTAAGCTCGTTCTTTTTTACAAGCACTGACTATTACATCACGCTGTAAATTAATCAGATGATTAATTATTTTTATTAGCCAATAATAATTCGTTGACTTTATTATAAATTTCTCAACGTTCACCTGTAACGTGAAAGGATATAATAAATATATAAACTTAAACAAGTAACTGATAATCCATGTATTCCTCATTAAACGCATTGGCTTTATAAATTTAATAATAATAATTTTATATAAATGACTTCTTACTGATTTGCTAAGGAAGCTCATTGAGGACAGTTAATAAAAAATATATTTCTATATCGTTGCAACTGTTGCATGCAATCTTTGACAAATGAAAAATTCTAAAGGAACGTGGCAAATTTGAATTTTTTAACTCTCAAGCTTAAATATGAGACATTTTTTTTAGACACAAGATACAAACAATTGGTTTTTCAGTCATAGGTTTTCTGAATGACAAAGGTCTGATTATTGGAACAACAAACCCTGCCTCGATAACAACATTCACAGAAATTCCGAAAAGTTCTTCAAGTTCCTTCAGCAATGTGACTACAAAGATAAATCCGACAAAAGAAATTATCTTTGACTTGGCAGCAGACCCGAAGGAAGGGAGCGTCTTTGCAGCTATTGGGCATTCCATTTATATAATCCATAATTTTTCAAGCTGGCAGAATGTTTCTGAGGAATTTACAAAAGAAATTAAGAGGAAATCATGGGGATTTGGACAAATTGCCTTTGACTTTGTATCAAAGAATTTGTATTGGTGCGATGCCTTACTTGATTGGATTGCTATGACACCCGCGTACAACGACGGTGAAACAATCTACAAAGTCGTAGTTCACAAGGATTTGACTCACCCTGTCGGATTAGCTTTGGATCCTGAGGACAGGTTAAAGTTGTTCGCCAAAACATATTACTAAATAAACAATTTAAGGATGTTAACAACCTTAGAAGGACTTCATTGTTGTGACCATTTTACACTGTACTGATATCCTTAACAAGAGGAATTCTGTATAAAAAGATATAGAAATAATACTCCAAATTTAAAGCTCAAATGTATTGAAGTTTACCTGAATAGTTATTAGATAAACAAATCTTCTTTAGAAATTAAAAATAGATTTGATGGATAATTTGTTGACCATCCACCCTCCTTAATATTAAAATATAAATTATATTAAAAGATATATACGATTTTTTTTTTACAGAGTAATGTTCTTTTCCAATACTGGGCACAATCCACTGATTGAGAAAGCCTCACTGGACGGTCAAGAAAGAGAAGTTATTGTGCATAAAGGACTATTAGGAGATTCATTCCTTACTGTGGACAGAGTGAATAATAAACTGTACTGGGCAGATTATTGGAGACAAACCCTAGAGGGTTGTGATTACGACGGATCAAACAGAAAAATGATCTTCCACTTTGTATCAGTAATAGGCTTAACCTACCATCAGGTTTGTATGGCACAGCCTTCCATTCAAAGAGTATTGAAGAACATAAGGTTCATTCAAAGCTTTCGATTATATATGATTATGCAAATTTAATTGTTATAGGGTTTAGTTTAATTTCCTATGATCTAGTAATGTCACTTCATACAGTCCATGTTTCAAGAAAGTCACGTTTCAATCAATTACGACCAAAAATGCGAATAATCAACCTCAAAACATAGAATAAGAATTAGACATAATTTTAAATGTAAAACATGTCAAACTAAATTGATATTAAAGAACGTACTGTGAAATTCTATCAAAAGCATACTTGACTACTCTGTATAAGAGCAGCCAATGCTATCGATTATTCATTTTATTCGCACTGATCTAGAATCATCCCTAGGTTTAGTACGACCTGGTGTTCTTAAATTTAATATTAATGGAAAAATGAGCACCAATGGTCGTCGTATTCATAAACGATATTCTATGAGACAGAGCTTCAAACACTCCATAAAAAGTCGTATGTTGCAAAATTAAATTCATTTTAGTCTACGGGTCAGAGTGGGTGCTATAGCAGAGGAATTGGAACTTTTTTTTAGAGGAGGATCCTCCTGATCATTCGATGAAGCTTATATAGAAACAGTTATTAATTGCAGGTTTTGAGTAAGTTATTGTAAACAATGATTTGCATATAACATACTGTCATCATATGTTCATTAATTTTAAATTGTATTGCAACAACTACAGGTACCCCCAATTATCCAATAAATGTGAATTTTTCCCTACATATACTTTTTTCATATCAACGATTTTTTAGATCAATTTATGTCATTTCACTTTACTATTCTGTCACTCAATTTTGATATGAAATAATATGTCGCTAAATTTTCCTTCGACAAAATACAAAGGATCATCAAAATTCAGACGGAGTTAATATTATATATATATATCAAGGCAATGATAAAATTGATCTGAAAGTTTAAAAATAACACGTAGCACGTAGCACGTGTCAAGAGATCACTTATCGATGTATTGTTTGTATTATTTAAAAAAAATCAAACTAAAGCAGAAAGTTAAAATAAACAAAGCAGATAGGTAAATACAAGTGAATTGCATATCAATTAAATATCTCCATACGTCTATATACATGCACTTGTACTCTAATGGGTTATTTTATATCCCGAAATACTAGATATCGAATTTTGTTTTCCTGTTTTAGAAGGGGTTGTTCACAACTTACATGTTCAGTCTTATGTAATAATAAGAATAAAACAGCAATTATGATATTTTTATATTGATATTATCTTAAAATGTGTCGTAAGTTAAGACCGTCACAGCATCAAGACATTTTTTAGAACTATTATTTGCACTAAAAGTAATCTGACAATATCCTAGTCTTAAGATAACTTTAGACTGTCCATCGATTTCAGTTATTACGTTATTACATTCTTTCAAAGTAGTACATGCATCAATTAAACGAATAATTAATATTATGTTAAGATTTTATATATATATATATATATATATATATATATATATATATATATATATAATTATTTATGTATATATAAAATTTGTAGATTTACACACCATACACATAACCCTAATCTGTTTATTCCTAATTACATAATAACACACCTTTTACTGTCATGCATTGAGCTAAATAAATTTTGGTTCCTTTAATACAGGACATTTGAATATATATTTTTCTTGGCATACGAAAACCACAGGTCAAACACATTTCGATATTTTATTCAGAATATTCTCCATGCAGTTAGTTGGAATAAAAAATCAATGTTCGCAGTTGATATTTCAACCGGATCAGTGATTTACTACCGGAGACTACCCAACCAACCGAGCGCTATCACTGTGTATGATGCAACGTCCCAAGGTTCCTTTAATAGTTAGTGTTTTGAATAGTTAAACAAATCATGCATCAATGCTTTATCTACAAGGAGATCAGAGCTATTTAAAAGAAATTTCATTGTATAATGGACATAAAAAATTAGACAGAATAAAATGATCCAGAATGAAGTACTAGTCTATTTTCAAAATGGACTTATTTATTAGTATTAGTTACTTATTAGTAACAAGAAACAATTTGTTTCAAAAACGATTATATTTTCCCAATCACTGCAATTAACATTTATATAAATAGAAAAAAAAAGATGCAGTAATATTTGGTTTTCTGTATTCTTAACATAAAATCTCATCTTGCTTTGCCACAAGACATTAGTATTTCGTTAATGTTTATTAATTTTTAGTTAAAATCCAAGTGTTTTCATTTCTTCAGTGAGACATTAGAATTTGATAGGGGTTTTCTAGACCAGTTAGATTCTCCTATGTTTCTTTTAGTAATATTTCGTATTACAAACATTAATCATCGTTTATTTTTTTGTTAAATTTTGATCTATTTTTAATCTAGTTTTCAATTTACAGATCCTTGTTTAACTTTGAATTGCCAACACCTGTGTGTCAACACACAATTTGGACCAAAATGTTTGTGCTCTGAAGGTTTACATATTGACAGCAATGGCAAAACCTGCTCAGGTATTGTTTTATAAAGTATACTGATTTAGACATATAAATTACATTATACAGCGGTTTTATTAATTTTGTTTAATACCAATTTCTGTTTATTTCGTTGCTGAGTAGAGGAAATTTAATGTTCATCGAATTTCAATTTCTGAAAACACATTGCATTGATATTGTCATTATCTACGAAAAAAGGAATCCTTGAAACTGTTATTTTTATTAAATCCACGAAAATGAAGCCCATGTTGCTAATGTTGATGAGACCAAAGTAAAAGTTTTCTACAAAATAAAAGCAACTTCATGGGTCACGATTGCCATATCATATTTGATTTTATCATTATACTCTATGTTCGCCCGGCTATTGTTAATTTGTTTAATTGTTGATATGGCTGTGCTCTATCCTATTGTAAAGAAGAACGACCAATCCAGTTCTTTTTGATTGACTGCTTTATGATTTTGGAACAAAAATAAACAAGAAACAAATTGAAGTAAGCGTAAGAACGGCCGCAACATTTCTAACAAAATATATGTAGAAATTTAGTGAATGAAGGAGATGAAAAAAGTGGTGGCAGCCTTAAACTTATATATACTCACACGTATATTTTCTTTATACGTATATTAATTACCATATGGTCCTTAACTCGGAATTAATAACTATTAGAATAATAGGTTTATCTACAAAAATGCTATACAAAGAACTATAAGTGTCTCTCTAAAATCGTAAAAACTCAATTGAAATAAAATAACTGTTTCCTTTTTTGTTGAATTCATTTGTTATATGCAAACAAATGCTCGCTTGGAAGACAAGGTAACAGGTGTATTTGAATTATGATCCCCTCTTTATTAAAAAAACAAAAGCTTAAATACTACCGTAATGAGAGTTCATGTAATTAGAAGAACCAAAAAAAATAAACGTGTAATAAATGTGTAGTAAATAAATTTACAAGATGATTACGACACAGTTGTTGAGTAATATGGTTCATGTGCCTTTTGTTCATGTTAGTTGTAAAAGCGTCATTCATTCACAGAAATGCATTTCAGAAAAATCCTGGTTTTTCAAAAGAGGATTTATTGTAAGCAACACCTCTATGTTTGCTATGCATGAGGTACACGCAACCAGTGGTGACCCTTCTGTGCATTACATTAGCCAGTTTCCCAGCGATAATATCGGTGCGTTTACTGTTGATGCTACGTCAGACATGCTGTACTTCGTTGACACTGGGAGCAATTTTTTAAAGAAATACGACATCATTTCACAGCAAAGTAGCAATATAACCTCTTTAACATCTGCAACAGGTAAAACATTAAAAATACTCGTAACTACAATGAAATTAGCATTTCGAAGTTTAATTGTTTTTTATTTTTTGATATCAGTAAAATAAAGGGGCACAACGAACTTAAAGTTTGCATTTAATGTCCTATCAACAATTTGTTCAATTATTCACAAAATTGTTGCATAATTAACACTCATTGATGTTACTGTTTAGCTCTTCTTAACACATAAATACCTAGTAAATTTTGCTCATGGACTTTCTTTTAATCTCAAAAGGAATGTGGCCTTTATACAGTTTAATAAGGGATATCTAATGATTTTTTCTCAAGAACCACTGGTTAGATTATCAAATATCTTACACATAAGGATTTGTGTTGTAGATTAAAAAAAGTGTTCAAGGCATCACTCTGAGACAAAGGTCATGCAAAATTGACTCAAAATTATTTTTTTGTTAAAACTATTTTTCCCACTTTTATTAACATGACAATCAGTTTTTCTCAATTGACGCATTTAAAGTCCTGGCGATTTGAAGACCAGTAGGTCACCTTTCTTTTTATTTTAATTTTAAATTGTTTTAAATGCATATCTCAGAAAAGGTGAGGCTTAAGATAATCAAAATATTTTGCAATTGACGCATTTTAAGACTACAGAGGTACGTCAATGTGACCTACGTTTCGATTTTTCCAGATTTTTTATTTCCAATTGTTTCAAACGCACAGGCGGGTGGAATCAAGACGTATTAAACTTTGACCGTGACCTTATTTCTATACTTTATGGATTTTCACTTTAAGAGATTTTTCACTAATGGTTCTGGTATAATAGGCTTTGAATCATCAACCAAAATCTTGACATACATTCTAAATTTTATGGCAAATCGTCAGCCTATTTTTTTTCCATAATCATATTGAATATTGCAACTTTCAGGGTTAATCAAGCTTAGGAGTAGATTCATCTTAGGGCAAATGAGGAAATTTCAAAGTCGCCACCCGCGGAAGAGTTCAGGCCACCTACAAAAAAATGCACATAAAATTGATAAAGGAACGAGTCATTTTGAAATAAATGTTGTGGTATTTAACTTTAGTCAAATCAGCTTGTCGCAAGGGCGTGCAATTGAAATTCACAAACAAATTCGATATTGCCCAAATGCAGCCCTAATTAACCCGCGTGACCTACTATAAGTATTTCATGGTTAATCGTGTCAGATCTTTAAATAAAGGAGAGTAACGTTGCCTGTTCCACATTTATTAATAGGTTTTGGACTTATTGTATAATAATAGTGCTACGAAAATATATACAAGGTTTAATATTTTTTCAACAACAGATTTGATATTTGACTGGATAGCAAATCTTCTCGGATGGATAGAACCCCCTCTCTCCAGTATAAGTTCTTTCGCATTAAATTCTCAAACCAGAGATACCATATATACCAACCTGGAACAACCAGCATATCTTACAGCAGATCCCCACAGAGGGTAGGAATAACCTCTTAGAAGCAAATACAACATCCCCCTGAGGTCGAAGGTCGTTCTTCGCTATTTGATGGATCATCAGTGGCTCAAATGACATACTTTTGGATTCAATATTTATAAAAATCATTTCAATCATTTTAAAAAGAAAATTGAGAAAGAATTACATGCATTAATAACTATGGCCTTGCTACTAGTTGTATATATATAAAGCTATTTTTGTGATATTTTTTTCAGTTAAAATAAGGCTTACTTAATAGTATCAACAACTATTCGAAAGTACACCGATTGTAAAACAAGTGAAAATATTATTACTCTCTTACCTGATGCTTAATCAAAATTGGTTGACTTGTGAGATTTCCAAACCATTTTTCTCCAAATATCTTCATGTTTATTTATATGCCTTACACTTACAATTAACAATACGATAAATTAGAGGAAAAGTGAATTTAAAAAATAATTAATTTTTTGCAATTATTTGCAATAACTGACCAAAATTCAAACAATTGTTCTTATTTAAGAACCCTGTACTGGATCTCAGGGATAGGAGAGAGGGCAATAGTCCGTGGATCCTGGACTAGAGACATGCCAAAAGTTTTGATATCGGCAGCAAACCTAAACGATCCAATGTCTTTACAATATGATGTCACAAGTGATAGGTATAAGCGTTTAGGATTTTCTTTTTTTTATTTTCTGGGGAGGGAGTGTTTAAGTTTCTTTCAGATTGTTGCTCACCTGAGTTAAAAGCTCAGGTGATAATCCTCAGAATGGACTTTTCTGATCACATTTTGCCCGTCATCTGTCTCTCTGTCTGTATACATGATCGGCCCCCTTTGCAGAACCACTTGGCCATTTACAACCACAACCAAATTGGCACAAAGCCTCGTTTTCTACGTTTGTTCAAATGTAGGGACACGAACCTTGAAAGGAGGAAATAATTAAGAAAGAATTGAAATGGAAAGGGGTATTTTAAAAACATTCTTTTAAAGAACTATAAAGTTTGTAATCTTTAAATTAGGAAGTCACAGCAGGTTTCCAAACGGGGTTACGACAGGAGTTCACATCTGATCATAGAAATATATAAAAACAATATCAAAATTATTACTCTTACTAAAATAAAGGTCTATTTGTGAAATTTATATACAAGTCAATATCTTTACGCATTATGAATTTTATTCATGGCTTTTCTTGGTCAGATAGAGGCAGTGAGGAGAGGGAAAAGTCTAATATAAAAAAAATGTTTCACCGCGAACAAAAATTAATGTGTGAAATTTCGAAAATGTCGTCAGACGACACTTTTTGCTCAGGTAGTGAGGCCAATTGACGTCTTGTATGTGATTTGCAATGTTTATTATGTTTTGCTATTTTCGTTGATAAAAAAATCTTATAAGCAGTTTTTTTGTAACTTTTTTGTTTATTTTCAAAGACTATACTGGCTTGACCATGTAGTGATAAAAAGCGCAATGACAAATGGTTCCGATATAAAAAGTCATATAATCACAGATGGAGCAAATAAGGCATCCGTATATAAGGTTCGTTTTTATGATAGAATTTGTTTTTTGAAAAACATACATCTAAGATATTTCAATATATTTAATTTCTTTATCGATGCGATTCTTTTATGATTTAAGAATACAATATAATTTGAAAAAAAGGGGATTCTTAAAACAAGTAATTGCTTGTCTGAATATGTTAAAATAACAAATGTTTTACCTTTTTATAGAATTTTTTCGGTTGGATAAAAGGAAATTGGATTCATTTTGCAAATAAAGCCGCGGAAAGTGCAGAATATATACTAGACACGGTGATAGACTCAAAAGAGATGACTTTTTTCGATTCTTCTTTACAACAAAACAGACGAGGTTTTTAGATATATTATATAAATACATAACATATTGAAAAATTACATTACTTTATTTGATTACTAAATGTATTATTTTTAGGGAGAGGGTTGAGTAAGTTTCTGAACTTGTGCCAGATATTAGTTGTCTATGTGTACAATTAAAGGAGTTCGAATAAAATTAGGCACATATAGTGGAAGTACACAGTAATGTTCTCTTCTAGTTTCTGTTGCATTCTATATAACTTAACGAGGCCGGGTCTAATTTGTTCTGCCCTAGATTTTTTGATGAAAATGTTTACATGAATTTCTACTGATATAATTATTATTTTAAGATAACAAAATCAGATATTTACCACATCGTTTGTTTAGGGGGTCATCTCAAAGTTCATTACTTTTTAACATAGGACCCTATGGGAATTTGCTTGAAATGTATCTATTTTTTTTTTTACATTTTTTAAAAAAAATTCTGCCCTAGGGATTTCTTTTTCTGTTCTACATATGAAAGTTATTGCTAAAAGGCATCAAATGGTCAAATAAAAAAACCCTTTTACCTCCTGGTTTGTTCCAGGGGTCTTATCAAAGTTGTTTTTGTTATGCCCAATTCCCCAGATTTGTCAGATAATGGCTATTTTTTATCTGACAAAGGCGGAAATGGTGATCTATAAAGTATTATTAAAACATCAATTTAAGTGATAAATAAATAGATAACATCACATATTAAGGGTCATTAATATAATTACTGTCTTGAAAAACATGTATTAAGCCAGAAATACAGTTCCTTTAAGATTTTGAACCTTGATTACAATTTTTTTAACATCTTGATATTAAGGACATTTATTCGAATATACTTTTGATATTTTGATTAGTAAAAAACTACACAAGACTCCTTCTTTAAGAGTTTTTTTTTATATGCTTTGATTAATGATTTCAGGAACTTGTTATATATTAAACGGAGGTTGCGAAGAAATATGTGTTCCAGAAGAAAATGGTCGTAGATGTGAATGTGATATTGGTCTACAACTTAAACCAGATAACAGTTGTGACAGCAGTAGGCATTCTTTTTTTTATAGATGCCTGTCATGGAAATTAAAAACAATATAAAAACTTGAATGTTTGAAAACTTAATTGGCATTTGGCTCGGAAAACAATGTTGTTAACAAGAATAAGGATTCCAATGGATCTGTATTTAAAAGATATATATTAAACTAACCGAGATTTGTATTCAATACATTATGTTTTTGACCTACATTGTCATGATTTTCACCGCCAACTAACACTTAACAGTCCACATAAAATGCATTTATCATAATGAAATATTTCTACTTGAAGATGTACTGTCTAAAAATTTCATTGTGGTAGCTGATTATACCCACGGGAGAATAATGCAGATCGATCTTCAGACGGGAACTTTAGTAAAATTGCCTCTTTCAATAAACGAAGTTGTAGCCGTAGCCTTTGATAAATCAACAAAAACTCTCTTTTATTCTGAGTGGTCAACATTTACTATAGCATCAACAACGTTACACGGAAAAAACACAACTATTATGTATGCTACAGGTATATATCACGTCTGCTTGTGACAAATAACTGGGATTGTATTGCATTGGGTAAATATCCGGGGTAATAGATATCGATTACTAGCTATAGTATTTGTTGAAACGCCAGCATAATTCTCGAAAACTTTGCATATATATTTAAGGAATTCATCTTATTTCTACCTATGTTATACGATTTAACTTTGTTTTTATTCTATCATTTTAGGCTTTATACCGCTAAGCATTATTATTTAATTTTTTATAACTAAGTTTAAAAAATAAGATTCATTATTTAAAGAAATGACGTTTATATGTACACAACTTAAATGTAACGTCAAACGGATTAATACTTTTAGCACGTGCATCATATTGTGACGTAGGCAAGTTATGTTATACGATATAGATAAATTTGTTTTGCCAATCAAAAAAGGCTTTGTAACTAGAATTACATTCGTTATTTGCAAATATGTGACAACATAATAGTGTTGTTATTATTGTTGTTGGTATTGCTTTATGTATTGGGTAACCAAAACGTCATTATATATGATTTCAGGTTTTGCTTATGCTAATAGTTTGGCAATTGACTACTCCACTGGGAATCTGTATTATACTGCTTCAGGTAGATCCACACCTAAAGATTATATTGCAGCGATTCACAGATTTGAACTACTACACAAAACTCTAATACACAACCTTCATCAGTCCGCATGCATCGCTCTTTATCCTTCCAAAGGGTAACATCAGATAAGCTTAATCATTATTTCAAATTCTTTAAGAGACATGTATCAACAATTTTAAAAGGGTTTGAATTTTTTTATAGTGTTATCTTATTCTAACATATACTCTTTTAATGATGTGCATATTGCATTTTCAGATATATGTTTTGGACCGAATATGGAAATAGAACTCAAATTGGTAGAGCAAATATGAACGGAAAATCCAAAACCTACATTGCAACAACTTCGTTGAGAATTCCTTCCGGAATAACGATTGATTTTACTTGTAACGATTGCGTCATACAAAATAAACCTCCTTGTCCTAATATGTAATTTTGTTATTATGTTTATTTTTTCTATTTTTAGATTTATTAATCTTTATTATTGACTGTTGTAGCAAATCGATTGTATTGGGTGGATTGGGAAAAAAATGTCATCGAATCATCTGATTTTAATGGTGGACATCGTCTGTTAGTAGCGTCTGATAGTAATGCTTATTTACAAGGAATTGTGAATCATGGGCAGTTTCTCTATTACACGGCATGGAATCGACGGTGAGTTCAAATATAGACATGAACTAAACGTCACGTTATATCGAATAACGAAATAAAAAGTTAGTCTTATGATTCTTAAACGTGTATATTACCGACAAACTTTAGACAAGAATATGCTATAATTATTAAAACAGTGATATTGTCCTATCAATTTTATAGACGCGTTACTAAAATGGACAAAACAACCGGATTAAAGGTCGACTTCATGCCTAGTCATCCAGAACTTGGACGACTAGACAGCATCGACATCTACGCCGATGAGTTCCGTGATGGTAAATTAATAAAATGTCAAAATTAATTTGATTAAATATGGCTGATATAAAACTGTTCCAATATTGCTGCACTATCATATTTAACATACTGTATACACAAGTATGTGTCAACACTAAACTACGTTTATTCAGGTAGGTACAAACAAAATAATTAAAACATCGAGCCCGATCAAATATACATCATATTGTTACATCCCTTTTCCTTTAGTCAAAACCCCTTTAACATTTAACACAATGATATTATGGTTGAACTGACTAGAAAATAAGAAGATGCTGTCTCCTGCACTTAACCTGACTAAAAAATATAATTAATGACTAGAACTCGGTGTCCCCGAGTATTTAACGCAGTTGTTCATTTGGCTAGGTATGGCTTCAAAACCAATAATGCACACTCTATTTACATCTCAAACACTGGTGACAAGTTAGTTTAAAGTCCTGATTTAAAAAGTATATTTTGCTGGTGGCTTCACTTTGCGTCCTGATCGAGTTGTAATGGTCTTTCGATCTTCATTTGTGTTCGGCTCGGGATGAGTTCCTTTGTTGTCATTGGATGTGCAGTCTGGATTATCATCTGGCACATCTGGATTGTCATATGACTCGTCTGGATTGTCATGTGGCACTGGACCTTCCATTGATTTTCTCAGGTGTTTCCTGTTTCTTGTTTAGTCAGCTCCAGCCCCTGTTTTGACCTCGTACGATCTTGTCTCTATGTTGGTCCCGGTTATAGTTCCTTTTTTCCATGGTCTGTTTGGGGTTTTCATTCTAACTGTTTCTACTGATAATGGTTGTAACGGATGTACGGATTTGTTGTAATACTCTGCTTGTTTTAGTTTGGCAGTATCAATTTTCCTTTCTCAAAGGTGTCATCTCTAGGCTGAAGTAGGTTCCCTTTTATAGGAAGGAGTGTTTTTGTTCTCCTACCCATTAACCGCATGGCTGGACTTGTTCCCACATGTTGTGTTGGTATTTTTCTGTAATCCAACAGTGCGAGGTATGAGTCCGATTTTGAATGTTTTGCCTTTTTGAGGATGTGTTTGGTAACTTTGACAGCTTGTTCTGCTTTCCCATTGCTTTGTGGGTAGTGAGGTGATGATGTTATATGGTCAAATTCCCACAGACGTGCAATGTCTGCAAATTCCTCAGAAGCAAACTGTGGTCCATTATCTGATATGCATGTGTCTGGTATGCCATGTCTAGCAAATTGTGATCAAAGTTTCCTTATGACCTCCCGTGAGGTCAGCTGGTTCAACAATTCTGTCTCAAGGAAATTCGAAAAATAGTCGGCTATGATTAGGTAGCTGTGGTGATCAAATGTGAAAATGTCCAAGCCGACCTTCGCCCATGGACGTGGCGGTACCTCATGTGGTTTCAACGGTTCTCTTCCTTGATTGCTGTCTAAGGTGCGACAGGTTTCACATTCTTCTATGAAGTCTTTAACCTCAGCATTCATTGTGACCAGTATATGAATTCTCTGGAGCGTCTGAGACATCCTTCAATTCCTAGATGGGATGCATGAATTCTCTTAAGCATATCCTTGCGAAGTGCTTGTGTAATAACTTCTCTGTCGCCTTTGAATATAACTCCATTTTGAATGGACATTTCATCTCTTATATCGTAGTAGGGATTAATGAGTACTGAAATAGATTTTCTATCATTGGGCCATCCACTGCGTATAATTGACCCTCACTCTTGTAGAGCAGCATCCCCTGCTGTTTGATTCTGAATGTCCTCTAGACGTTCGGGAGCAATGGGCAGAAATTGGAGCATGTTGATGGCTGCCACTATCATAAAACTTTGATTGCTGTTCAGTTGGCAAATATGCACGGCTCAGTGTAACTGCTAGATCCACGTCCTTTCCCGGACGGTACTTCAGGTGTACTCCATATTTCTGCATTCTGAGAAACATGCTCTGGAGCCGCTTTGGTGCTTTGTATAGTGGTTTGTTTACAATCATCTCCAGAGGCTTGTGTTCTGATTGGACATGAATTAGTCTTCCAAAGGTGTACACATTGAATTTTTCCAGTCCAAATATTACTGCTAAAAGTTCCTTTTCAATTTGCGCATATCTAGTTTCAGTTTCAGTTAAAGCTCGGCTAGCGAAAGCAATCAGTCTTTCATCCTGAAGTAAAGCAGCTCCAAGACCTTTTTCTGATGCGTCATATTGCAATGTTATTGGTTTATCTGGATTGAAATACTGTAGCACATGGTCGGCTTTGACTAGATCTTTAATTTGCGTCACTGCATTTTCATGTTCTGAGGTTCAATGCCATTCTATGTCTTTCTGTGTTAGTTTTCGAAGTGGCTCGCAGATGTCGCTTAGTTTTGGAAGGAATTTGGCTAGGTATGTGACAAATCCTATGAATTGGCGTACGCCGGCAACGTCAGTGGGGTTTGGCATATCCAGGACTGCTTTTACTTTTTCGGGGTCTGTTTTTAATCCTTCAGCTGTTATAGTGTGACCAATGAATTTAACCTCCGATAGACGAAATTTCATTTTGTCTTTGTTGAGCTTCAACTGTTTCTCTCTACATCTTTCCATGAGCAGCATAAAGTTTCTGTCATGATTTTCTTGGGCTTCTGCCAGTGTCTTTCCTTTTCTTATCACAAGTATGTCATCATGTATGCTTTTGACACCCGGTAACCCCTCCAGTGCTTGGTGCTGGCGACGCTGTGTTGATTCAAAAGGGCATGCTTAGCCAACGGAACCTGCCAAAAGAACTGTTAAATTTTGTCATGAGGGAGCTCTCGTACTCTAGGCGGACATGCCAGAACCCATCCTTGGCATCAAGAACGCTGAAGCATTTTGCCTCCGACAAATCCGGCAGGATGTCTTCTATGGTTGGCATAGGGTATTGTGCCAGTTGAAGTCATCTGTTTAGATCTTGTGGGTCAATGCACACTCTGAGTTTACAGCAAGTGGGACTTTGCGTGGTGCGTAGGTGACTGGTTTTACATTTGGATCACTTGCAGATGATAGTCCCCCTCAAGGAATCCCAATCCTGTGAAAACATCTTGAAATTTGCTGCCTACTTTCTCTCTTGTCAATGCCTCTGTCTTGGTCACTTCCAGGATATTTTCCGTTTGGACTGTGATCAATCTTAATGCTTGTGATGCTTTTGAACCAAGAATCGGTTGACATGGTCCATCAAGTACAACAAAGTGTGCTTTGTACTTTCCCCCATTCTTTGGATTTATGAACTTCATGTTGCATTTTCCCAGTTGTTTGATGGTCGTATTGTTGTACATCGATGATTTTTTGGTCAGTCTCTGTGATAACATTGTTGGCACTCAGGTACCTTTTGGGGATGACATTGCATGTTGTCCCACTGTCTACTTGGAATTTTACATGCTGTCCATTCACTGACATGAAGGCAAATACTTCGTTCTCATTTTCTTGGTTGATGGCATTGACTGATTCGCTGATGTGTCTAACGTCTACGCTGTAAATGTAGTAGCAGTCGTCCGAGTCGGAATTGTCATCTTTTTCTTGGATATAGTGAACACTTGACTTGACTGAGTTACATACTTTCTCAAAGTGGTGAGGTTTATGACATTTCTCACACTGGTGTCCATATGCTTTGCAGTGTTGTCCTCCTTTTTTTATGACGATGCCCACAATACTTGCACTGGATTGGATCCTGTCTGTAGTGTTGCGGCCATTGTGGCTGTGGTGTTGGTTTGCTGAAACTCTTCTTATGAAAATTCACTGCATGTACGGATGTTCCAGCTGCCTGAGGTTCTATTTCCTTATTCTGGGCCTTAGAAACCTCTGTTGCTCTGCATACTTGTATGCATTTGTCCAAGTCCAAGTCACTCACCCTCAGGAGTCTCTCTCGGAGTCCAGAATCACTTACGCCACAGATGATTCGATCTCTTATCCTTGATTCTTTAAGCGTTCCGAAGTTACATGTGTCCACCAAGATTCTAATGTTTGCCAAGAATTTATCACATATATCGCTTGACTGCTGTCTTCGGCTTTAGAATTTGTACCGCTCTACTGTCTAATTTTTCTTTGATTCGCAATGTTTGTAAAATTCGGCAAGGTTTATTTTTACTGTTATGCTTTTTTCTTTGATGTTGACTTTATTTCCGTGCTCGTCTATTGTTTGAAAGTTCATTGTGCTGTGTATTTCCCTTCTCCTACGCCTAGGAGATACAGCAAGAGCTTTACCTTTTGAGTTTCCGGTTTTTTATCCATGCTAATATCTATGAATAGCTGGACTTCTTCCTTCCATTTTTTCCAAGTTTGTGATAAACTTCTGGCATCGAAACCCATTGTTTCGGGGGGGGGGGGTACAGTACGTTTTCCATTGTTTTAGTTTTGGCGCGATCTTGGGAACAACGAAAATGTATGATTATCACTTAATGTGGCTGGTTACACAAATGTTCCGTAAGCACGGGTGATACTCACAGGTTCTCGACTTCTGACACCATGTTTCAATATTGCTGCGCTATCATATTAACATACTGTATACAAAAGTCTGTGTAAACACTTAACTACGTTTATTCAGATAGGTACAAACAGAATAATCAAGACATCCATCCTGATCAAATATACATCACATTGTTACAAAAACAAAACCTTATTGTTGTTTTTACTAGTAAGTTTAAGCTGTTCGATCAAAAATGGATTATGCAGTACGTTTTGTTTCCCTACTCCAAATGGAAGAACATGTGGTTGTCCAGACAACGTTGATCTTCAATCAGATCGATTAACTTGTCAAGGAGGTTAGTAATGATCATACTCCTGAATAATTAATTATGGAAAATATATATGCTTTTAAGAATAATAAAAATGTTTACATACTAACAGTTTCTTTTCTTTTAGTATTTCGATGCCCAACTCTGCAACCAAATTTAAATTTCATCGATTGCATCCCCTATCCTGGACTGTCATGTAGTTTCAAATGCAAAGATGGATATCAACTTGCTGCAAATGACACTGTCTTTTGTGATTCTTTTGGAAAGTGGTCTTCACAAACAAGTACACTGTGTGAAGGTCTGTTTATTCGATAGTTAAAAGATATATGTATAGGCATAGTATGCATCTTTAAAAACATTAATAACTTTGAATACAATCTCTGCGAAAGCGATTTTTACTACCATGGTCAGGATTAATACTAACAATAAAAAATACTAAACATTCATGAAGATCATTCTTTAAAATGCCTCATGATAAATTAACAATTGTTTTGTTTTTTTTAATTAAATATCATATGACTGATGAACTCATGCGTCCGAACAATAAAACTTACAGTCTGTTTTTAAGGGATAAGCAGAGATGAAAATGGACACAATGATAGAAAATAAAATAAATATTTTACATAAAAAATCATAATATAAACACTTTCTTCACTGTAAAACTCAACTTACATCAAAGGTTTATCGAACCATGATTGTTTTATTTGGTCTTAGGCATAAATTTAAAGGATGTGTATCGAAGACAAACACTATTTAGCGCGTAGATATGCGAAACGTTTAGAGAAATAACATCATAAACCGTAAAACACCTCTAAAACCATGTTCATATATAATCGTTGATCATTAAATCGAGCTACATCCTTTCAGCAATGTTAAAATATCATACATCCTGCTCGATGTATTTTCAGAGATTCACTCTCCAATCGAAGCATGCGGACAACAGATGATTTATCTTTATG
The DNA here is from genome assembly GCA_016163765.1 of Magallana hongkongensis. Taxonomy (NCBI): domain Eukaryota; kingdom Metazoa; phylum Mollusca; class Bivalvia; order Ostreida; family Ostreidae; genus Magallana; species Magallana hongkongensis. The sequence goes on from WFKH01011581.1 coordinate 71,761,714, forward strand.
CAGGGATTTCAGTGACATTGGTCATAGTTTTAGTCGTTGTTATTTCTGGAGTCATCTACCTGAAAAGAAGAGGAGTGAAGTTATCTAGGTAAAGTGACTTATAAAAAAAGAATATTAAAAATTAAATTCTCCGATGCAAATAATATTACCAAGTATGTCTCTTGAAAAAAGAATTGTTAGATTTTTTTTTTTCAAATGGAGAGGCGTTAGGATATAAATATATTATTTGAATATCAAAAACCATATCTAAAAAGTTTTTTCTTGATTGGAAATGACGAATAATGTCATGTGATTTGGTTTTTTTTTCTCATTGGCTTAATATTTTTGATAAATAATATTACATCTTTCGATACAATACTTAAAATCATTTATCTTAACGAACATTGTTTATATTATTGCTATGCCTGTTTTCTTTAATTCAATTACAATATGACCTGCATAAAGCGGATGTAGTGTTCTGGTGTAAATAATGGAATACTTCCTGTCAGGTTTTCTGCGGGCATGCCGGTAGCAAGTATTGCAAAAAATACGAATCCGCGGGTTATGCATTTCTTTAATAGAAATAATTGCTACCTTCATGGCTCGAATAAAACACCAGAAAGTGTGTTACAGTCTAAATCTACATTTATCTCTGAAACTTTCTTTAATTCTTTAAAATCAGAAAAAGTATGAAAGGTACCGTAAGTCTTGATGTAAATTTTACATGGATATAAAATAAAAATTTGTATCCTGTCTGTAATATTAGAAAAACTTTTGGTAGACAAAGACATTTAAATATACACAATTTAATGGCTATAAATTGAGTGTGTTTTATTGTGTCAGTGCGACGAAAGCAACGCGTGGCATTATATATTAAATTTTTGTTTCAGCCAAACAAAAGATATTTTATAATGAGACTGTCATTCATTCATTGACTTATTTTCTTTCTTTTTTTATCAATTTCAAGTTGTGAAACGCTTCCTACCGATCATGAATTCTCATTCATTGTATGATCTAATATTGCTTTAAAAAAAAAAATGTGACTTTAAAACATTGAATATTTTATCTAAATAAACACAGAAGGATATATATTACATTTTTTTATCGTTTACCGTTATCTGAGTGTTTATTACCTTATTAGAAAATTTGTTATCTCTAAGACTTTTTTTTATCACATTTTTAATTTATTGTGCACTTTTCCATTTAATTTCAGAAGTCCTTCCCAAGCGTCTTTTCCAAACATACAACCAAATGCCTTTTCTACTTTTGAAAATGGTTATGGACAATCTGAGTCGATACATTACTCCGTGTTAGAAGATTCAGTGGTTACACCTTATCTTACCCAACAGGCAAACTAACTTGAATTTAAGGGTGTACGCACTCTGGTGAGATTATTGTCAACCCATCTTATATCTAGGTCATTTTATTCTGCATAGGAATATTCAACAAAACTTGTTACTGAATGTTGATATCCCTCCGGTATACCAAACAGAATTAAAAAAAACCCATAAAAGTTACTATTTCATTAAGGTATTAACTAGTGGTTGATTAACTGATCTTTCAACGCAATTTTCTCTCAAATAGAAAAAAAACATATAGAATTGTTGTAGAAAATCTTGAAAGTATACTTCAAACGTTTATCTTATTTTTTTTCTTGAAATTGTTTTGTTCTTGGAATTTAGTGTACAAAATGTTAGTGTCTTTTTGTATGATCACTTAGAGTTCTTAACCCCAATATTCAAAAATAAATCCAGACTCATTTCCTAAATTACAGAAAACAATTTGACCAATGGTTTGAATTTTCCAAATTTGACACATGTCCACTCAAGTTCAAAGTTATGGTGGCAAAGTTCTGCCACCACTTCTGAGATGTCGACTTGTCAGATCATTATACTGTCTTGTCAGAATTGTATGTCGATTTGTTATTATACCCGCACTTTCTAAAGAAAGTTTTACTTTCTCATACTGCTCTTACATCTTATAAACCGGCAAACTGAACTCTTGGGTTTGGATTTGGGGTGTCTTGTTGTTTTGTAAAAAGGTTTCAAAAATTCTTTAGTATTCTTAAGGGTCATATAATTGATAAAAAATTACGTTTTTTCACATAAAACCTGGTTCCTCGAACTTTATACATATCTCTAAATATTCAAAACAAAAACGTGTAAATGCCATCTTGTTATCATCATAATTACCTGGCAAGTCGACAATAGGATCTGACAAGACAGCATAGATAAGTCGACTTATCAGATGATTATGTTTATTTGTAAGCCACATTTGTCGACCTATCTGATATTATGAAACTGAAAAAAAATGATGATAGTCTTTGATCGTTAAGTTGACTTGCCAGTTCTTTAAGTTGTCTTGTCAGTTCTTTAGATTGACTTGTCAGATATCATGATGACAAGTTTATGACAGTAGGTGGCAAACAACTTTTTATAAGAAATTGTTGATATATACAAGTGGTGGCAGATCTATGCCACCATATAAAGTAGTTAAACAGTCAAATGATCTTTTTCTGACATTTTTATTTTGGTTTTTTATATTGTATTGGTTTAAGCAAAAATAAGGTCAATTGATAGCTGATCCTTTGTGTTGTCTTGTTTTCTGTTTCAAATCCATACAAGTAAAAATCTTAAAATGTTATAGAAAATGTTAATATAAATGTTTAATATTAAAATTAAATCTAAAAATTAAAAAAAAAAACGTGTAACATTTATCCATAACATGTCTCAAAGATGGATTTACACTTTTGTTAAATAGATGTTTTACTCAATCATTTGTAAGATTTTGTCCTTAAGGTAGACCTAGCCTTTTAGAAATGTGTGTCAAACCAAACTTTTTAAAAAATTTAAACAGTTAAAACGACTTATAAAATTACTAAAAAGACCAAACTATTTTAACATTGGAACGTTTGTTATCCTACAGTGAGCTTCAGCTCCAATGGTTATGTATCTTCTTCTTCTTCTTCTTCAGAATACTGAGTAGGGCTCTTCAAAGAGCATTAACACGTATACAAAGAAAGAGTTGTATTAAAATAATTTAATGCGACTGAAAAACATTGAATGCCATCATAACTTGCTATTGAGGTCGCATTATAACGTAACCTTGTTTATAAATCAACATCAATAGATCGAGGTCAGTTCATGGAGCATCTTCTTATGATTGAGGTCAGTTCATCGAGGTCAACTGCATTACTGAATGAATCTTTCGATCGAAATTCTTACGCGTGAGACAAAATGTGCATTCTTGAATTAACAGGTTGAACTGTATTTTATGTAAGCTTTCATCTCTTAAGGTAAATGAATTGAAATAAAACCGAGTAAAATGTTATATAAATACTAAACCAAACTTCAAGTTTTTATAAGAACTACTAATGCAAGCGGAATGTGTGCGCACGTGGAAGCATTTGCCGGATGCCTCATATGGACACAACAGTGATCGGCCGAAGCCGATCACAAAAATATGGCCATTTAAGTGAACCCACCATTTCCGCTTTCCTCTATTCAACACAGATTCATAGGGTTCTCCATAGTAAAACATCTTTACCTGACATTTTGGAAGTCAATTGTTGTTCAACCTCCTTTAGTAAGAAACCTTATTCAATACTACATACATCTACATGATATTATCATGACAATAGCATTACATCACTTAGGAATGTCCTTACATGTATACTCTCCCCCATCTTTTGATTTTCATAAAAAATCATGGTTTGAAATCTTTTACCGAATTTTATGAAACTTGTGGCAATTTCTTTGAGTAATTTCTCACACATATTTGAAAACAATCATCAATGATACTAAGAATTGATCTTTTTTTTGTTTATTGGATGATTTGTAGCATTTTATTAACATATAGACATGCTGTCCTGCATGCCATTTCTTGTTTCCATGAAAAAAAAGTAATCTAACAATCATATTTAGTGAATATCTAATCTATTCTGGTTTCTAGTGTCCTTTTAACCATGCTTAAACAGTAAGACCTTAGGCTACAAGTTTGACAACTGTCTTAAATTAAAATTAATTCAAATACACCCAGGTAGCTGAAGACGGATGAGAACTCCATGAAAAATGTTCAAATTTGACATGTTTTTCTACATTTGCATATATACATTAAAAATGTAAAAATATGTTGTTTCTTGTTCATTTCAAAAGTAATTATCATAGCAGATGTTATTTCCTGGTCAAATGTACATTTACATATCCTACATGTAATCTTAATGGAGACAATTGAAAAGAGAGATGTAAACACATCTATATATCATTATAAAATACAAAATAAAGGAAACATAATTGCATACTTTTATTGAAAAACAAATTTTCACAACTAACAATTGTAAATTTCTTTAAACAGCTTTTATTTTGTTTGTCATAATTTTTTATCAAACACAAACCACAACAAGGATGATGCTTTCTCAAAGTTCCATTATTGTTCATGCTTTATCCTACTTAATTTGAATTACAATAATCTGTAGAACACAGGGAATATGCATGTGGGTAGAGGTGACCGGTTAACCTCAAGAGCTCAATCAGAAACCACAAGAATCAACAAGTAAGAGCCATGTGGCCGCCATATGATAACAAGAGTCTGTTTTGGGCTGAAATTTAAAAAAATCAATTAGCTGTGTTAACATACCAAAAATAGTATGTTTACATTAACATATGCATAGTATATCTGGAATAAATACACTAACCATGCAGTGAGGTAAGTATGACATATCCCAATACATGACATCAACATTTAGGCAGTACAAAAACAAAAATTTTCATATCAAGTCATCATATCAATTATCAAAACATTAAAAAACTTTCTTGTGTATAGACACATATCAAATTGAAAAAGAGAGAGAGAGAGAGGGGGGGAAAGAGAGAGGAGACAGACAGACAGAGACACAAAGAGAGAGTTTGCTTTACTCATTGTGCGACTGCGACAGTCAATATTTCAATTCGAAAACTACAAATGGATATCACCCATCCAAACAGCGTCAGATTATAAGCTTCTGCTATACCATGTTTTGTCAATTCTACTGGTTTTTTTTGCGAATAAATTTAGCGAGAAGTTTTTTGGTTTTATTATCAATTACATGTTTTAAAATTAATACTATGCATAATGCGCATAAAATTTCATGAACTATTTAACAAAGCTTTATTTTTCGGCTGCACATATAAAAAAAATGAGGGATTGATATTATACGCTTATTTCAAAATTCAATGCACTGTTGATTTTTCTTTCTACTAGACAAAGATATTTCTGTTACAAAATTAAGTTGATCTCTGAAGCTTTGCCAAGATTGAAAGCACGAGAGAGAGAGAGAGAGAGAGAGAGAGAGAGAGAGAGAGAGAGAGAGAGAGAGAGAGAGAGACAGAGAGAAAGAGAGAGAGAAAGAGAGACATCTGAGCACAGTATCAATGATTAAAATCCACATATATTTGTCTTAATTTAAAATTATTTACAAACTATGTAGATTTGATATGCATGAAAAGTTTACTTAAAAATGAAACAATATGTATAAAAGATAAACTACACTAATTACAGCATTCTACACTTGTGTACCTTGGGACCCCCACCCCTTTCAAAAGCACTGTTTTACAGTGTATGGTGTGTAGTTCAATACAAATAGACATACATATATATAGCAAAAAAAAATAAAAATTCCAAACAGCGATGTACAAAACATACAGGTGTAAATACACTTGACTAGAATAATCTGAGATTCCTCTGACTCTAATCCCCGCTTTTATATCGTGACGAACGTCACAATATAAAAGCGGAGGTTACGAGGCTGGAGTCAGAGGAATCTCGGGTTAGACTGAAAAGTGCAATTATTTTGAAAAGAGAAAGTCAACAGGACATATCCTTCTATTAAAACATACCTTTATATTCTCTCAAACGATAGTTGCGATGCATTTTCCACTATCGAAGTTTTGCAAGCCATGCATCATATGAAAATTTCAACACTTCACAGTCAGCTGTTCGCAATCAAAACAAGGCGCGTCGTACGATACTTATTTCGATTTTAAATAAACATGTTTGTGTTTGAAATGCAGAGTACAAATTAGCGTGTATAACTTGCAAATATGCATTTATTTTGCAAGTAAAAATTATAATAAATAGAGCTAGGTATATTGAAATATTTACAAACTCTTCATTCAATGAATCAATATCAGGGTACATGTGTACGTGTTGTTCTATTATTCAACAACTGTCTGACGATTAGGCATGGCTTATATTGCAACTTACGCTTTTATCAAGTCTCAGCAAAGTCTTTCTTAACTAATGACTTTCAATAGCTTTTCGCTGTTAAAATCGGGAACAGTGTGTTCCACCTGCTTCGTTTTTTATTATGATTCCGATAAAAAAAAGTCACTATTTTCTAAACTGGTATCACATATTCAACGTACTAATCAATCAAATTAACGATATTATTTCAATGAACACGCTAACTATTTAATAACAGATTTTATGACCAGCATGCAATTATCGAATTAGTTTTGGTACGAGGTATTTTGACTTTGAACTTAAGACTATGTTCTGAACAAAGAACGCGGAATCAAAATTTCCGGAAAAATCAATTTTTGAACCCTGATATCTCTGCAATGCGTTGTCCGATTTTAAAACGGATTTCAGTTTCGTATTAAGTATGAAAAACACTACAAATAACATTAACATTTTTAATTGACACAAAAAATTGAAAATTTCGAAAATTTTGAAATACTTCCGGTTTGGACCGGAAGTGACGAAAGGCGAATTCCAGCCTTTTGTCCCAATAAAAATGATAAATGTATGAACACAGAAAATTTCAAGTCTCTATCTTAAAGCGTTTTTGAAAAACGTCCTGGACAAAATCACTTTTTAAAAATTTTAAAATTGAAGTAACGTAAAAACGGAAGTGACGTTAAAATGGAAACTTTAACATCTTTGAGGGACGATAATTTCACGTAACCTTTGAAAGTTTCATTGAAATCGGTTGAAAACTTTTTAAGATATGAAGCTTCAAAAAAGTCAGAAAAATAAAGAAAAAGAATTATAATAATAACTAGACAAGATCTCGTTGCGAGCAACGAGGAGGTCTTCCGTTCGATTTTAAGAAGGTGATATGACATCATCGACTGTGATTTTCGACGAGAAAACATGATCTGTAAAAAGGAGTGGAGTGCTACTGCATTTCTGCATCGCTTTTTATAAGTTCTCTTATGTTGCTTTTTTAAATACTAGCATTTCTTCCAATTGAAATAGACACGATTAAACTGTTTACTTCTGACCCCTAAAACCCCTAATTAGGTAATGCATAAGTAAATCATTATATTGTTAGGATATATAAACGTATTATGGCTAATTTTGCTTTTATAACCTTCACAAACTATCCCTCAGTATACGGCTACAGATAAAAGACTTTAGGGCCCTCTGGTCCCCTTATTTAAGGGGCCAGCCCCTTTTTCTTGATATCAAATGAAAGGTATTTAACTCCAAACACATTTTGTTCAGCAAGTGTTTAGAAATTCGTTACCGTTTTCAAAATATACGGCAAAGAACGTTTTAGGGGCCGATCCCTTATCTCCTTATAGGGCCGTTTAAAGAAATTTTGAACATTGCATATTGTTAATTACATCATTTTGAATATCTTTCCTTCTATACTGCATTTCAAAATATTTTTCCTTTCTGAGATATGGGTGATCAAAATTTTGGATTTTTGACCCTAAAAATCCCTAATTTGGTAGCTCATGATAAAATCATTATATTGCTTGGATACATAACTGTAAGACAAACATATTTGCTTCTATAACCTTTCACAAAATAACCGTCAGTAAAGGGCTATAAATAAAAGAATTTAGAGCCCGCTGGTCCCCTAATTTAAGGGGCCAGCCCCTTTTTCTTGATATCACTTGAAAGGTCATTTAATTTTGAACACATTTTGTTCAGCAAGTGTTTAGAAATTCGTTACCGTTTTTAAGATATACGGCAAAGAACGTTTTAGGGGCCGACCCCTTATCTCCTTATAGGGGCCGTTTAACGAAATTTTGAAGGTTGCATATTGTTAAAGACATCATTTTGAGCATCTTTCCTTCTATACTGCATTTCAAAATATTTTTCCTTTCTGAGATATGGGTGATCAAAATTTTGTACTGTTGGCCCCTATAAACCCCTAATTACGTAACACATGATACAATCATTACATTACTTGGATAAATAACTGTGAGATAAACATATTTGGTTCTATAACCTTTCACAAAATATCTCTCAGTAAAGTGCTACAGATAAAAGACTTTAGAGCCCTCTGGTCCCCTAATTTAAGGGGCCAGCCCCTTTTTCTTGATATCAATTCAAAGGTCATTTAATTCTAAACACATTTTGTTGAACAAGTGTTTAGAAATTCGTTACCGTTCTGGAATATATGGGAAAAAACATTTTAGGGGCCGACCCCTTATCTCCTTATAGGGGCCGTTTAACGAAATTTTGAAGGTTGCATATTGTTAAAGACATAATTTTGAGCATCTTTCCTTCTATACTGCATTTCAAAATATTTTTCCTTTCTGAGATATGGGTGATCAAAGTTTTGGACTTTCAGCCCCTAAAAACCCCTAATTACGTAATGCATGATAAAATCATTACATTGCTTGGATACGTTACTGTAGGATAAACATATTTGGTTCTATAACCTTTCACAAAATATCTCTCAGTAAAGTGCTACAAATAAAAGACTTTAGAACCCTCTGGTCCCCTAAATTAAGGGGCCAGTCCCTTTTTATTGATATCAAATGAAAGCTCTTTAAAATATAAATCTTTTTTACATTACATGTTATAACAAAATATTTTTCAAAAAAGAGAATAAGGAAGAAAACCTGAAAAAAATTCAAAGGTTTTTTTGTCTCAATTTTCGGGACCAGGCGAGCTTTAACGCTTTTTGAGCATAACAAATATGAATGCCAAATGACACATCTATAATCTCTTGTCTACAATCCCTATAAGTTTGATCTCAATATCTTTAACCGTTTAGGAGGAGATCCCTGGACAAGCCGACCCTCTGGAAATTGCTAAAACGTCATTATCTCAAGAACGGAAATGACGTCATCAAAATAAAAAAAATGTATATTAAGTTTTTATCAATATCTATTAGATCTGAAAGTTTCATGAAAATCGGCCGAGCCATTTCGGAGAAATCCCGTGCACAAATTTTGTAAGAAAAAAAAATAATAATAGGGAAAAAGAAACCGAACGAAAACAATAAGGTCTTCCGTTGGAAAACGGAAGACCTTAATAATAAAAAGAAACAATAGAATAACAAGAGGGTCTTCCGTTGGAAACGGAAGACCCTAAAAAACAATAGAATAACAAGAGGGTCTTCCGTTGGAAACGGAAGACCCTAATAATAAAAAGAAACCGAAGAATAACAAGAGGGTCTTCCGTTGGAAACGGAAGACCCATAATAATAGAAAGAAACCGAAGAATAACAAGAGGGTCTTCCGTTGGAAACGGAAGACCCTAATTAACGAAATCGGACAGAGAACAATCTTTCATATTGGGTAAATATGACGACCAAAACAGAACCACGTTAAACAAGAGACTCATAATCCTTGACAGTCACCTGAGTACCATAGACCGTAAATGGAGTCTCGTGTCACAGGCACCTGACGTCATATATTTTTCTCATAATAAAAAAAAATACTCCGCTTACCTAATAATTGACAAGGTACCCATCCCCGCCATCTTGGATTTATTTCAAACTGGCACATCAGCTGGAAGTTTTGCTTGAAACTCATCGGTAAAATTATTTTGCAATCCTCTCCGTCTCCCGATCGGTCATTCAACATCTAAGCTTACAACTAATTCAACCAAAACGGTGCATTACACCTGTCATTAATAAAAATAACCACTCGATCTGCATCTACTGCCTTAAATATGCGATAAATGTCTAAAGGGTGGACGGAAGTTGTCACCAATATGTAAATGAGATTTCCCTGCAACGTGTGTTTGTTTCAATATTTCAAAATATATGCATTTATAAACATGTTTATATAAACTTTGTGTAACAAAAGTTATAATTGATTGTTTATAGTATCCCTTTTCTTAATTTTAACTCGTATGTTGATCGAATTCAAAATTGACGCCCTTTGAATATTCGTATCAGTGCTATATTTGGAAGGGATTACCCATATTATGACGCGATTTATGTCAACTTCCGTCCACCCTTTAGCTTTTTGTCGCAAATCAGCAGCAGTAGATGCAGAATGAGGAGATATTTTTAATAATAAACGATGTTATGGGCCGTTTTGGTTGAATCAGCAGTAAGCTAAGATATTGAATGACCGATCGGACGGCGGAGATGATCGCAAAAAAATGTTACCGCTGAGTTATAAGCGAAAATTCACGGCGATGTGACAGTTTAAAAAAAATCCAAGATGGCGGGGATGGGTACCTTGTCATTTATTAGGTAAGCGGAGTATTTTTTTTATTATGAGAAAAATATATGACGTCAGGTGCCTGTGTCTCGTGTTTGCATTTTAAGCTTTATTTTTGAGTCTAAACCTTAATTCGAGACTCCGCTGTCTGTTACCTTCGCTTTGATTATTTGATGTTTGCAAACATCAATTCATAAAAAGGAGGTTGGAGGTGTAACCGGAAGACAGAGGATTATGGGACTGTAAAAGAACTCTATGTTCTCCTAAGTTCAAATTTTACCAACTGATTAAGTTTTCAAAACTCTTACATAAAATAATAATCATAACACCCAAAAATCTACTGTTTAAAGGTTTTACCCAGGTTCTGTATTGATTTCCAGATTATGTTCAACACCTTGTTATTAAAATAAAAAGATTTGAAAAGTTTCAATAATTTATTATAACAGAAGTAAATGTGACTTTAAATGATTGATAACAAATAACAAGTATAATTTTCCAAAAATATAACAGGAGGAGTGTAAATATTCTCAAAATAAATTACTATGAAAATAAATTATATTGCAATTGTTTAACAACAGAAATAAATAAGTTATGAGGGATGAATGAAAATACGTATTTATTGCACTAGTGGGTGGCCATATTTTTTTGAGAAGGACAAAGGTCAATAATGGGCACGGGGATTACCAAGTATAAAAATAGTAACACGTACTGAAATATACGACAGACAATATTGGATCAGACTAGCTATATGTAAGGGATATCTAATTCGAGCCTGAATCAATCAAGTGACTCTACTAAGGCTACATTATCAAATAGAATACCCTATAATATAGGAAACGAACACGAAGTTCTTGAGAAAAGTGAGAAAAGAAACGAACCTAAGTTCTTGACCCTAGCAGAGTGAACTCAAATCTGCCGGGTGGCCCTATATATATACCTAGCGGACCAATACACATCTTTAAATAATTCTATAATCCTATAAGCTTAGATTATCGGTCTCGACCAATGAAATTACAGCTAATATAATACGTACGGGAAGAATGACAACATGGCGGTGAAATCGAAATAAACTGGGGATATACAAGGAATATGTGAAAACATCGAATATAAAGCTTAGAGGACTTAAACTGTAATTCAGACTAAACGGTATGTAATAGATATGATATGAGGGGTGAATTAAAGTAAATATATATTCGGGAAAATCAAAATTGTTACATTCCTCCCTCCTTAAAAACAAAAATTATAATTTTTGTACATCAAAATATAACAAAAGACAATTTTGATACATAATTTCAGAAAATAAATTTCACAGTTCATTTATGGGAAAACCCGCCGTTTGGGGATCTTTGATCCCTTGTGTTATAGTTGTCTGGTAATTCAAATAACGGTTGTTCTGGCAAACTTTGCCTCCTGAGGAGCTGAGCCCGTGCACGCTCTTCATGATGAATCCTCTTCTTGGGCTTTTTAAAATTTCCTGGATCTACGAACTTGTTGTTTTCTGATAATTTTCCGATAATAGAAGGTGGGCTATGGGAAGGGTGACTACGTTTAAAATGTCTAACTATTTCTGTTTTCTTTGCGTCTTTCACCTTGCATATAGGACAGGTGTAGATATAAATGTTTCTCTTGTGAAACCTGTCGAAGTGCGCTATATAATTGTTGTACTTCTTGAAGATATGTTTTCCGTTGGTACAGCCTGGAACGGGACAAATCATCCCTTCTTCCGGGAATTCGTCGCCCTCCTCCTCATCAAGGAACTCCATCTCTTTCTCTGCTACCTCAATATCTAAAACGTCCTCCATGGCTAATAGCTACCAAAATAATTTAAAATACAAAAATTAAATAAATTGTTTATACATGTATTTTGCATTTCCCTAAACTCCATATGCTATACTAGTTATAAATTTATTAAGCTGCATTAAGATATATACTAGTAAATCAGATATATGTGATTTTAACTCCATGACTACCGTAAATCTAAACAGAGTCTCTATATACTGAGATTTAAATATGGCCAGTATTTAATCTCTTTCTCATTAAACATCAACAAAATATCTAATTTATTAAATGAAGATCTAACTCAGAAAAGATAATTCATAATATGTTCACCTACTGAACCACAAATACCATATAGTTTCTATCAGTGAATAATTATCTGTAAATCTTAAGTTAGATAAAATTAAAAGTCAGAATGTACTGCTCTAACTCATAGATATTTCTTTTTGGGGTCAACTACGGTGTTTCAAAAAAATAAAACAACTCTCATCGACTATATCCTCAAAAGTTAGAATCAGCTATAAGGTTTGAAACTTAAAACAAAATGGAGCTCAAGGAAAGCAGTAAATTAAGAAGATTATATTAATTGAATATTTAGAATTTTACTTCCACGTAAATGAACTAAGTCATTAAATGTTATCAACTATATCAGAATTCACATTCACAAATGTTTATAACATATCAAAGTATTTATTAATAAAATAATAAAATAAAAATAAAAGAGATTGATTCAGGGTGAATAGATATCCCTGGGCTTAATTGTCCTTCCAGCTCTGGACCTTTTTACAACTGGGCTGGGTTCTACATTAAAATGAGATAAAACCTGTTCATCGTCACTGGATTCAGTATCTACTGGGGTAATAACAATATCTGGCATTGACTCTTCAAGGGGAATAACCTCTGGTACCCAACTTGATGGTGGAACAACTCCTTCATATAGTCTTAAATGATTTACGTGTACTGTAATGCATGGACTTTCAGGTGTTTTCTGAATTTTATAGGTCACATCTGTGATTTTTGTAATTACTTTGTAGGGACCTATCCACCCTAATCCTAATTTAATTCCTGCTGTAGGGGGATACCATCTCCACACAAAGTCACCTTCTTTAAAAGTTATAGGTTTTAAACCCCTGTCATAGTACTTCTTCTGTTTTGCCGCTGCCTGTTTAAGGTTTTCATGGACAAACTCATGAGTATTTTCTAAAGTATTTCTTAACCATTCCACATACTCTACAGGACAAACAGGGTTAGGGGTACCTGGAGGATTACCTATGATAAGATCGATTGGACTATTGTTTTCTCTACCAAACATTAGTAAATTGGGAGAACACCCAGTACTTTCTTGAACTGAAGACCTATAGGCCATAAGGACAAATGGTAAATTTTCATCCCAATTATTTCTATTGTCATTGGCATAACTGGTCAACATTTGCTGTAACGTTCGGTTAAATCTTTCGACTAGTCCGTCGGACTGTGGCCTGTAAGGCGTAGTCCTTGTTTTCTCTATTCCTAGCTTTTTACATAAAACAGAAAACAGCTCTGATTCAAACTCGCGACCTTGGTCGGAATGAATTTGCTTAGGTACTCCAAACGTACAAATGAATTCATTGACAACTTTGTCACCTACTGTTAATGCCTGGTGATCAGGAACTGCATAAGCCTCAACCCACTTAGTAAAATAGTCACACAAAACTATAATATACTCATTGCCATCATTTGTAACTGGAAGAGGTCCTACTATGTCAATTCCTATCCTATCCAATGGTGCACCTGTGACAGACTGACAAAGAGAAGATCTACCTAATCCTTGACCTGTTTTAGCCCTAGCACATATGTCACACTCCTTACACCATCGTTTGACGTCTGATGACATACCTGGCCAATAAACTCTGCGTTTAATAGATCTAAGGGTACGTTCTCTACCTAAATGTCCTGCTGTTCTATTTTCATGTAATTGCTGAAATATTACAGATCTGATTTCACTGGGAGCTATTAACAATAAGACTTCATTATCTGATGTATTCCACTTATAGTACAATAGGTTGTCTATTATTATCAAAGACTCCCATAGTCCCCATAATGTTTTTAGTTCTTGAGATGCATCTAGTACAATATGACGGGGTGGTTTTGCATTGAATGTTTGTTTAAGTCTAACCATTTGTTTAATCGCAGGTTCAGACTGCTGCATTTTTTCTAATTTGTCATGTGACCAAGTATGTAACCAATTTGCTGTCTCATCATGATCAGAATCTGAACTAACGGACTCATTAGAAGTCCTTAGAGGAGCCACTATCACTGTGTCGGATTCAACATGAGGATCCTTGTTTGATGATAATGCCCCTTCACAAGTATGATTCTCTACATGACAGTCAGGACAATCATGTCGCTTGCAGTAGCTAGCAGGTCTACGTGATAAACTGTCAGCATTGCAATGTAACCTCCCTGGTCTGTGCACTATACAGAAATCATATGATTCTAATATGGAGAGCCATCGAGCTAACATTCCCTCAGGGTTTTTAAAATTTTTCAACCAGATTAAGGATGCATGGTCAGTCCTAACAGTAAAGTGTCTACCCCACAGGAAATGTCGGTATTGCCTAATAAATGTTATCACAGCTAGGAGCTCTTTGTATGTTGTACAGTACTTAACTTGGTGTTTATTTAAGGTACGACTAGCATATGCTACTACTCTTTCTTCCCCATTTTGTATTTGAGACAAGACGGCACCTATACCAGTGTTGCTGGCATCAGTATCTAGAATGAATTCAGACTGATTATCTGGATATGCCAAAATGGGAGCTGATATGAGAAGTTCTTTGAGTTTGTCAAAAGCTGTTTGATGTACAGGGGTCCACAAAAATTTTGTTCTTTTTCTAGTCAAATATGTAAGTGGGCTAGCAATGGTTGAAAAATCTGGTATGAACCGTCTATAGTAGCCTGCAAGACCTAAGAAACTACGAACCTCTGTAGCATTACAAGGAACTGGCCAAGATTCAATACTGCTTATTTTGTCAGAATCACACTGAATCCCTTGTGCTGAAACAACATGGCCTAAGAAAGAAACCTTTTGCTGAAACAAGTCACATTTAGATGGTTTAAGTGTTAGATTTGCTGATCTCAATTTGTCAAAAACTGTTTTCAGATTTTCAACTGCTTGTTCAAAACTGGAACCAAAAACAATGATGTCATCAAGATAACAAAGACATTTCTCCCATCTAAGACCTCGTAAAACTAATTCCATTAATCTTTCATAACAACTGGGGGCATTTGAAATTCCAAAGGGTAAAACTTGAAATTGAAATAGACCCATATGTGAAGTGAATGCAGTCTTAGGTTTATCTTCTTCTTCCATTTCACACTGCCAATAACCTGAGACAAGGTCTAAAGTACTAAACCATGAAGCACCTGCTAAAGCATCTAGAGACTCGTCTATTCTAGGTAAAGGATAAGCATCCTTTTTAGTGATCTTGTTTAATTGTCTGTAATCTACACAAAATCTCCAAGTTTTATCTTTCTTTTCCACTAATAACAACGGAGCAGACCATGGACTCTCACTGGGCTCTATGATGTTGTTATCTAACATTTTCTGTATTTCTTTTTCAACTATTTCTCTCTGTGCATATGGTAATCTACGTGGTGGAATTTTAATGGGTTTATGCTCTCCTGTATCTATTTTATGTTTAACTATCTTGGTTCTACCAAATTTCCCGTCCGGACCAACAAAAATGTCCTTGCAGGAAAGTAACAAATCGAACAAAGTAGATTTTTGTTCTTGAGTTAAACATTTGGATGTTCTATCAAACAAAGATTGTAAATGTTCGGGTAATTCAGGTAAATCACCTGTAACTGACTCACACTTGGGATTTGACTGTACAATATTTACAGGTTGTAATGTAGCAACAGTTGTATGTTTTTCAAATTTAACTGGTTTGCTTGAAATATTTGCTACAGAAAATTGTATATTTTCTATTGACCAAAGTTCTTGCCACTAATAGACCTTTCTTTTGTAGAAACTGAAATGGTTCAACAATATTATTTACAGATGTATCCTTGACACCTACAGCATAACCTGGTATTATGACTTCACTATCAGGTGGAATGACAACTCTTTTGGACAGCTTGACTCTAGCACACACTGGAGAATAGTCTTTATCTAATTGAACCTGTTGCTGATCGGCAAACATCAGAATGCCTTGCGCAATATGAATTTTCACATCATGTTGCTCGAGAAAATCCATTCCCAAAATACCATTGAGGTCATCAATATCTGCAACAATAAACTCATGACAAAAACTATAATTCCCGAGGCTGAAATGAAGATCAACTGTACCTAATATGTTCAACCTACCACCATCTGCTGCAGTGAGACTCAAGTCTGTTTCTACTAATGCTGGTCTATTTTTCAAAGTCATAAAAATATTTTTAGATAAAATACTGGCAACTGAACCTGTGTCAACTAAAAACTTATGTACAACATTTTCAACAGAACAATTGGCCAATAAGCAAGACTTTCTCAACACATTGATCTTAATATTTTTGCCCTCTTTCACATCACAAGGCTGGGCCACACTATGGGCATCTAGAGCAACCCCTAAATGTTTTCCTGGTTTGTCTGTTTGTCTGTCTTTGTATTTCTAGAATAACTTGAACCTCTTTGACATGGTTGAGGACAATCCTTAGCTATGTGACCAAACTTATGACAGTTATAACAATCTACTGATGACATTTTCCCAGAATGTCTCTTTCCTCCTCGATTAACTCTGTTTATTGATTTGGACAATTTATCTACACAAGATTCTAATGTCTTAAACAGTTCACTCAAACTCTTCGACTCTGATGGAGAGTCTTGTTGATGTTCAACATGTAATGAATCTGCATTTTTAGAACCACACTCTGACTTAGATTGAACTAAATTTACATTTTCCACTCTAACAGGCTTTGATACATTTAACTGTGAACCCTTAACTGCCTCAAATTCAGTAGCTAATGATATAGCAGCATCTAATGACTGTGATGGAAAATAACATGGTCATGAATAGCAGAATTGCCTATCCCATTGATAAACTGTTCAAGGACATTAATCTCTCTATCCTTATATGTCATGTCGGGAAATGCCAAACACCCTAGCCTCCTCAGAGAATAGCCATAATCAGAAGGACTCTCGCCAGACTTCCTTCTACGTGACCTAAACTCACACCTATGGGCTATCACTAACTCTTGTGGATTGAACCTTTTAGTCAAAATGGTCTTCAGTGACTCATAATCAGACCTCTGTTCAACTGCAAGATCACCCAACAATTTCTGAGCCTCTCCCCTCAAACACATAACCAGTTGTTGACCTTGTTCATCATAAGTCCACCTATTCCATGAAGAGACTTGTTCAAAATGTACTATAAAATCTTTCCACTCTACAGATCTTCCATCAAACTTATCCGGTTCTTTTTCTTTTCTGATAGGGTGACTATTGTTTGTACTATTTACCCGAGATGTGTCTACTGATATACATCTGTCAGACTTTTCAGATTGAAGAGCATTTTGTGTACCTAACTGTGTAGGAATGGTCTTAGCAGTCTGTGATGTTCCTATTTGAGTAGGTGTATTGGTCAGGTGCTTGTATGTGTCTATCTGTGATCTTTGTAGTGCTATTGACAACTCCAATTCATGTTTCTCTAACTCCTTAATCTGTCTCTGTAATTCCTCTAAATCAGTTTCCCTCCCATGTGGGAAAACACCTAAACCTACAGGAGAACTTTGAGTTGAGTCCATAAAACTGACCTTCTTGTCAACCTTAGCACCTCTATCAACAGATACTGAATTAGCACACTTTTTCCGACTTGCTAACTTTCTCTTTTCATATTCACTCTTCACTCTCTCAAAACATGCAGTTAGATCTTGAAACTCTCTGTCAATTTCTCTTTCATTCACACTATCTGGCTCTTTCTTAAGGGCAACAAAATTAGAGTGAACACTGTCATCTACTGTTTGCTTATGGTC
The DNA here is from genome assembly GCA_016163765.1 of Magallana hongkongensis. Lineage (NCBI taxonomy): Eukaryota > Metazoa > Mollusca > Bivalvia > Ostreida > Ostreidae > Magallana > Magallana hongkongensis. Next base: position 71,779,860 of record WFKH01011581.1, read on the forward strand.
ACCTTTGACATGAGTTTTCGGCCTAGCACCACTATCTCTGGGTGTGGAGGTATAAAGAAAAGGTAAAGGTGAAGACATGGTTTCTGTCTGGTAATCCTGGTCACGGCACCAAAAATGTAACCGGAAGACAGAGGATTATGGGACTGTAAAAGAACTCTATGTTCTCCTAAGTTCAAATTTTACCAACTGATTAAGTTTTCAAAACTCTTACATAAAATAATAATCATAACACCCAAAAATCTACTGTTTAAAGGTTTTACCCAGGTTCTGTATTGATTTCCAGATTATGTTCAACACCTTGTTATTAAAATAAAAAGATTTGAAAAGTTTCAATAATTTATTATAACAGAAGTAAATGTGACTTTAAATGATTGATAACAAATAACAAGTATAATTTTCCAAAAATATAACAGGAGGAGTGTAAATATTCTCAAAATAAATTACTATGAAAATAAATTATATTGCAATTGTTTAACAACAGAAATAAATAAGTTATGAGGGATGAATGAAAATACGTATTTATTGCACTAGTGGGTGGCCATATTTTTTAGAGAAGGACAAAGGTCAATAATGGGCACGGGGATTACCAAGTATAAAAATAGTAACACGTACTGAAATATACGACAGACAATATTGGATCAGACTAGCTATATGTAAGGGATATCTAATTCGAGCCTGAATCAATCAAGTGACTCTACTAAGGCTACATTATCAAATAGAATACCCTATAATATAGGAAACGAACACGAAGTTCTTGAGAAAAGTGAGAAAAGAAACGAACCTAAGTTCTCGACCCTAGCAGAGTGAACTCAAATCTGCCGGGTGGCCCTATATATATACCTAGCGGACCAATACACATCTTTAAATAATTCTATAATCCTATAAGCTTAGATTATCGGTCTCGACCAATGAAATTACAGCTAATATAATACGTACGGGAAGAATGACAACATGGCGGTGAAATCGAAATAAACTGGGGATATACAAGGAATATGTGAAAACATCGAATATAAAGCTTAGAGGACTTAAACTGTAATTCAGACTAAACGGTATGTAATAGATATGATATGAGGGGTGAATTAAAGTAAATATATATTCGGGAAAATCAAAATTGTTACAGAGGCAAGAGTTGGAGGAATCTCGAATTATCTATACCCTAGCTCCAGGAGTAAAAAAAATGCAAACTTTTGTTAAAAAAAAAACCCTGCATTGATGGTCAATCTGTTTTGATATTCAATTTCATTAATAATGCACATAACTGGAATACAGTTTTTTTTTTCTACAAGCATACAGTGCACAGGAAATTAAAGATGTCAAGCTAAAGTTAAAACTGTAAAATAGTTAACAGACGACACACTTGTCAGTGAGTAAAATGAAAGTGTGTACTCGCGAATATTATCAGATTAAATAGCATTGGCGCACTTTTTTGATTGAAATTGCACTTTCTAATCCTCTTCAGCTAACAAAGTATTGTGAAGGCAAATGAATTTAATGTTTACCTTGTAGTTTTTTAGATGAAGTTAAAAATGTAAAATTGTTAACAAATGACGCATGATTAACGGCAAAGGGTTATCCGAGTGAATCTAGTTACCTACAAAATACATGTTCACTACATGGCCATATTTGTCCCCCTCCCCCTCCAACAAAAATTAAAAATCTGAACCCCTGCCTATGGCCGATGAATTTGACAATTTAAGAAGAGAACATTATGGACATAATTAAAATGCATTTAGATTATCTCCCACGACCGTGAAAGTACATAACATTTTAAAAATTTTATACATTTTCAATATGTTCCCATATTGGCAATATCAAAAGACCAGAACCCGTACCCGTACCTGAACCCCAGGATCTATGAATTCCATAACGTAGGTAGAAGGCTATATGGGCATACTAATCAAGTCTTTAATTTATCTCCTCCTGCTGTGGAAGTAGAGAAGAAGCTTTGCTAAATATTTGTCACTATTAAGCCATATTATCCCAGCCCTAGGGCCTGAACCCCGGACAAACGGTGATCAGAAAAGCTCACTTAAGGTGAGATAAAACTGAAATGAATGATGTGACATTCCTCGTAGTATCAATTCAATTCTAATCTTTGGTCTTGATATTAGAACTGAATAAAACTTTATTCATTCTCAATTTCTATTGTAACACGAATGTAACAAAGATTTGCAAATACGTTCATGGTTTTTACAAAGGGCGACACTATTTCGCCTTAATTATTAAATGTCGAACAGATGTCTTCATTTCTTTATCGTGATCAAACAATTACTGTAGGGTCTCAGGGTTAAATCTTAGCATCCGATCATCTATGCATGAGGAGATATTTGGCAGCTATAAGGTTTTTCGTGCTTAGTTGGTTATGTGATCAAGGTATACAAATCATTTTCCCGCGGATATCATAGCGGATCTATGTGAAGACATTCCATTGCGGCGCCATATCTCACATATTGGTTTCAATATTAATTTCCCGATCATGAAAAATATAGCTGAATCATTCAATTGTTGCAATGGACATCATTGTTTTATAATCAAGTTCTTTGTGTCATTCAAACTACATTGAGATCTTTCGTTTCAAAACTTAAATTGTTGGGATTTAAAATCCGTTTTCATTTATATAAGTTTTAATTTCAACTGATCACACAGGTTAACTCTTTATTTACAAGTCGCTTTGTTTAAGGTAAATGAATAAATTATAAATTGAATTAAATAAATTAAATAAACTGAAATTTAATAAAATGACTTTTTTCACATTACTCGATAAGCAATTACGCATTATCTATTAAGATTACGACTATTTAAGATCTTATATTTGCGTGTGCAATTCTGCAAATTGGAAATAAAATTTATCATTTTTGATAAAACACCACTTTAAACTTTTAATGCAGGTATATGTACTTGCAATTCTACAGGACACCTGGATGTATTTTACGGTTAATGCATGTTCTCTTGAGATACATGAAACTAGTTGCGACACCTTACAATATTAAAAAACCCACGGACAATGGTGTCCCTCACTCTGCTTAAAGGGGCGTGGTCACTTTTCAGCTGATATTTAATGGTAACATAATAGATATTTCTTATGCTCAACTAAAATTTAATCAAATGTATGATGTCGAGTTAAAAGCTCACAGTTATTAAAAAAGGGCTCGTGGCATTTTTGTTTGCATTAGTTTTATTTAAACAATAAAATGATTTCTTTGGTGATTCATGCGGGATATGAAGGTGGCGACATTACCAAAAAATACATAACCCGCGTTAGCGTTAGTTTTCTGTCAGTTTCAGTCGCTGAGGTTTACCAATCGATAAACAGGGAATTTCAGTTTTGCTGCTTTTACAGAGCTATGAATCAACTATAAGTTTCCGTAAAAAAAGAGGGAATTAGACTCAGTAGATGTAAATATATACTGGTAAAATATTCTGGTTAAAACCGGTACATATTCTTTTTCTATTTGCCAGTACGCTAATCCTGGACACAAATAAAATAATGCTAGTGTTTTTCATTTTTAATTTAGTTTTGAACCTGGTTGTCTCTATTCAGCACACAAAAATAACAAAAAATGGTCCGAGCTTTGTTTACATAACCAAGAACTGTGAGACATGCATCTCAATTTTATTTCGACGCCTTATTGAAGTTTTGTTAACAACAAATCTAGGGTAGGGGGATTAAAATTTTCAGCTCTAATCGTGACGATGCTTTTGATTAAAACTGATTATAAAAAAATGCTTTAAGACTAAAGAACATCACGTAATTCAGTTCATCAATTCAGAAGGATGGTCTTAACGCTTACTAGTCTGATATACCGTCTATTCTATTGGCACGTGATAAGCACCACACTTCAATCTAAATCTTATCTGTATAGCAGTTTCGCATCTTTTTTGCAGCCACTATCCGTATTTTATCTGTTTATTCTTCTTAATATTTACCTTCTATGAAGACGGCCCCGCTTGAATTTTATCGCAAAGCTCACTTGGGTGTATTCGCTGCAAGCGATGTAGCATTGCGTTGAGTGATGACACTTTCTAGACGGTGTGTATTTCAATTGCGATTCGCAATAAAGATTCTGATTGGCGCATTTATATAGACCCGCCCATTTATCCAATGCATGTTGAGAACATGATGCTAACACGTGGAAAGATATGTCGGAGAAAGAAAACTTCTCATAAAGTTGTACTAGCAAGTTTAAAATTACATAGAGAGTTATTTGATACCAAACGGGGCGATGTTTACGAACATGTGTAAATAATGTTAATAAAAAAAAAGAAAAAAAAAAGAAAAGTTCCCTAAAAGCAGGGATCGGCGCATATGGATTATCAGTCACAGATTGTACTTCGCTTATCGAATAATGTTATTCAGTTCATTGTGAAAAAATTCGTCAGAAACTGTTTAGTGAACAAATAAATTTTACGTTACTGTTCATAATGTACCATATATGTATATGGAAAATCGCATGAGTTGAACAGTTTTTCCTCACAAAAAACTTGTTGCAAAATGTAGATCCACGGGGAAATCGGGTTGACACGCCGTGAAATCCATCAGATGTTTTACAGCATAAGTCTTCACTTTTTTGTTTATAAAAAATCTGTACTGAAAATCTTTGAAACATCGTCACCAGTTCCGCAAAATGAAGAAGTGTGATTTGTTTATATACATAGAAAACTGACGGTAAAATGGCGACTCGATCTACACGTGAATTTTACAATCCGAGGTCGATTAGCGTGTTTGAGAGAAAATCAGCGGCAAGTAGAGTGTCAACATCAGTAGTAAATATTGTCTGATGAATATCGAGGAACATTTAATAAAATGAATGTATCTACAGACTAAGTGAGTTACAAAATAACGTTAATCACAGATCAGTCATTGAACACGTGTATATGCCGTAAATTTCAAATGTTGTGTATGTTTGAAAACACATGCACACTTGTAGTTCTAAGTGTGTCATATTAATCGGTCAAAGTTCAATAAAATGCAATATATGTAATATTTATTGTCAGTATCTGTTGTGAATTCTTTGGAATAAGCTACAACAAAATAAATACTGCCTCATCTTAAATTGATGCGTTAAGATGATTTGAATTTATCGATGAAGTATGTATGATACTGAAAAATGAATTGGGGATAGAACCTGTTTAAACAGCGTGTTTTTGACAATTGTTTATACAAAAAAAGAAGAAGCGATTATTGTGAGAACTGTCAATTATTGCAGTGATTTAGTTTTTGCAGTTCAGATACAGAGTTAAACGACACATCTGGCAGTTGGTGCATAAATTAACAATACCACGTTAGAAGGTAAGAGTGGGCGGGTACTAAAACGGCCAATGAAAATGCTTGTTTTATAACTGCATCTCGCGATCCCAATAGTGTCGTCACTCAACGCATCAGTCCATCGCTCGCAGCGAATACACCCAAGTGAGCTTTGCGATAATTTTGATTTGTGCAGTTTTGATTCAGGTAGAAATATCTAATTTGATTAACCATTAAAACGAGTATCACTTCCTTATTTCTCAACTCACCATAAAATCAGACTATTTTTGTAGTAGGTTTAATTCGTATGTGTTAAGAGGGAAGATGCAACATTCAGCGGAAATATTGGTCTGTGAAATCTTTATCTTATTTGGATATTTCTGCTGTGGTAAGCCTAAAATAAAAGTATATAAAATTGTATTTTTATAAGGAAAATTAACATATATAATCTTTTTTTCACAAAGTTAAAAACAATCCATTAAGTGTTGTTGCAAATTTATTTTCTGTTCTGCTGCAAACGTCTTATTTTTACTTTAAATAGAGAGTCGTTTAGCTTTATCCTACAACTACCCCTTGCATTGAATAAAGGTAACCCAATAAACCAAAGCTATATTCGGTCAATGCTTCAATTTAGTCTCGTGAATTTATCCGACGTTCAGATGCATTTTGTCGTCATATTTTTGCTTCGTTTACGCCATTGTGTAATGGTTTCAACTGCAGATATACAGTGAAATTCGTCGAAAATAGCTCCTTGATTGACTGAGGCACAAAATGTGATATTATCTTGCAGGATAAACAAAATGCATGAATTAAAATTTTATGTTCCACAGGGTAGGAGTTCTGACTATAGGGCGAGTCAAACCTCTATTCCGGGGGACATAAATTTTTAATTTTGGTAGGGCGGGGCCAAATTGGTCATGTAGTGTTAATATATACAATGTTTAAAATTTTCTTCTTAACCTCTACTGAAACTAAATTGAAACTGACTGCATCTTTAGATAGACTCTATCAAAATTGTAAATTTTATGACATCCAGGATAGGGGCTCTTACTGCAGGGTGTGGCCAAACTGGTGATATAGTGTTTTTGTTCTCACTCGAAATGAAATCTCACACTCTCATTGGTTTAAAGATGACACGTGACTGCCGGATATATCTCCATATCCGTCCGGTGAGAATTAATATTCGGCAATATGGCCGACGCTTCGCCTACTCATTTCGACATATTCATAATATTTCATACAGAAACCGCGTTTTTTAAGTTCTTAAAGTTGTTGAAGTAGTTGCCCTTTGGAAAACTTTTAAATTCGAGTAGCTGCCCTTTGAATTGACGTCACATTGTTGTGTCTGGAGCAGAATAAAATGGCAACTTTGAGATTTATTCAAACCTCTGCGGAGGAAAGGGAGGGAACGTTTAAAATTGAATACCAAAAAACGTTGTAAGTAAACAAGGGTGCAGCAAGGATATGCAAAGAGTATTTGAAAGGTGAGAATGACAATGTTGAAGAATTTGATTGTGTAAAAGTGGACGAGATGTAAGGCCACTTTTACATGGTTTGCGTTGATCATCGCTTTTTGTGAATAAAAGTATCACTTGATAGTCCTCGGGAAAACAATACACTTATTGGGTTTGTTACTGACTGACTACAGAAATATATCGGGTTGATCAATCTCATAGACGGCGAGGCGAATACATCATACTCATTATTACTTATTAGGTTTGTTACTGACTGACTACAAAAATGATGGTGGGCTAAATGGGCTAAAATGATGGAGGGTAATTGATCAGGGAGTGTAAATTATAATTATTGTTAAACAACATATCACTGACCAGAATGTTCTGTTTTCGTTTTTAGCTCACCTGAACCGAAGGTTCAAGTGAGCTTTTCTGGTCACCTGTTGTCCTTCGTCCGCCCGTCCGTCCGTCCGTCTGTCTGTCTGTCCGTCTGTCCGTCTGTGTGTCCGTAAACTTTTCACATTTTCGACATCTTCTCCAGAACCACTGAGCCAATTTCAACCAAACTTGGCACAAAGCATCCTTGGGCAAAGGGAATTTAAAGTTGTGAAAATAAGGGAACATGCCTTTTTACAAAGGAAATAATTAGAAATTATTTTAAAAAATTGAGAAATTTAAAAATTCTTCTTTAGAACCATTTAGCCAGGAAAACTGAAACTTATGTAGAAGCATCCTCAGCTAGTGTAGATTTAAAGTTGTAAAAATCATGACCCCAGAGGGTAGGGTGGGAACACATGGAAGGTCGAATTTTTACATAGGAATATATATAGTGAATCTTTTAAAATCTTCTCAGAAACTAATCAGCCAGGAAAGCTGAAACTTATGTAGAAGCATCCTCAGCTAGTGTAGATTCAAAGTTGTGAAAATCATGACCCCCGGGGTTAGGGTGGGCTACAATGGGGGGGGGGGGGGGCAAATGTTTACATAGGAATATATAGAGTAGATCTTTAGAATTTTTTTCTTAGAAACCAAACAGTCAGAAAAGCTGAAACTTGTGTGGAAGCATCCTCAGGTAGGGTAGATTCAAAGTTGTGAAAATCATGACCCCCGGGGTAGGGTAGGTTCACAATGGGGGTCTAGTTTTTACATAGAAATATATAGAGTAAATCTTTAAAAATCTTCTTCTCAGAAACTAATCAGCCAGGAAAGCTGAACTTAAAACTTGAAAGCATCCTCAGCTAGTGTAGATTTAAAAATGTGAAAAATAATGATCCCCGGGGATAGAGTGGAGACACAATGGGTGGGGGGGGGGGTGTCGAATGTTTACATAGGAATATATAGAGTAAATCTTTAGAAATCTTCTTCTCAGAAACCAATCAGCTAGGAAAGCTGAAATTTGTGTGGAAGCATCCTCAAGTAGGGTAGGTTCGGGTTTGTTCAAATCAAGATCGCCGGGGTAGGATGGGGTCACATCGGGGAGGGGGGATTTTTACATAGGAATATATAGAGAAAAACCTGAAAATCTTCTTCTAAAAAACTTTTGCCTAGAAAAAATGTAACTTTAGTGTAAGCAACTTTAGATAGTGTAGATCCAAATTCGTAAAAATCGAAATTTTGAGGAGCAGGTCGGCACCACATTGGGAATCCAGTTGTACAAAGGAAAACACTTTAATTATTTATAAAAACTGAAATGTTATCATATATGGTTTTACTTATATGCAAGCATTTTGACATATTGCTGATTCTTTAAAATTGTTAAGACTTTGGTCCTTGAACGATTCTTGAGCCTCACAAGGGGTTCAGTGTTTGATGTAGGTTTATGTCCCGTATATAAACAATTGTTTTAAGGATCTTTTTGAGAACAACAATGCTCAACATATGATAGGACTATAAAATCATCCTGTTAAAAAGGGACTTGTTTATAAACATAAGAATATCCCGGGGGAAAATGGATATTTAATTATACAGGTATTATACCACATTGTCAAGATATTTTGTATTGACTCCATTAAAGCTGATTTTACCATGCCTATTATTGCTCAGGTAAGCGATGTGGCCCATGGGCCTCTTGTTTGTTTATTATCATTATCTACAATAATTTATTTTACCTACAAATCTATATATGACATGTTTGCTCTTATTTAGCTCTATTTGATTAAGCGGCGTCCAAATATTGCTCGCCGACTAGAAAAGTCGTTTCATCTCAAGACCCTTTATGAAGGATAAGGCGCGAATCGTTTGATAAGGTATCACATGTATTGGGTTTTGGGAAAGCTGAACATATTTCGTGTTATGATGTTTGAAACAAAGCTTTTATATATTGAATAATGCGTAATTTTCTATTTTTTTGGTTAATGATCACCATGCTTAATATGTGCAGTGTCTTAACACATAGTAGTTTTTTAAAAAAAAGTTTTAAGAGAATGGTACATGTAGTAAGCGTGTCAAGTAAGTGTCTAATATTTTGTAAACTTATGTGGGATCGACAAGTGTTTATTACGGGGTCAACATATGAGCTGCAAGTTTTACATTCTAATCTGATACGTAAATATTTTGTTTAAAATTTACGTATTTTCGATCTTAGAAATATCAGATTGTACAACATAATCGAATAAGAATGAAACTTATACTTTGATAGGAAACAAACTTTTGACTGAGTTGTCGATAATCCTGATCACTATATTAAACAAATATCGAGGAAGTGTCGTCACAGAACGTCACAGAACCACGTGGCAAATGATGACATATGATGATAAATACCAGATTGTATAATTTATAACAATGACAGGATATTGTTTAAATCAGTAAAGTTTTAATAAATAAAACTATTCTCTGGCATTCTCCATGACAATCTTAAAAATTAAGTATTTTATAACAGTCAAACAAATTTGATTTACTTTGTATTTGTCTACGGATATAATATATAAAGAATTTGCTTTAACTTTTATTATTTCTTTGACTACAATAATTATCTTTTTGTATTGCTGTTTTCTAAATTTTAAGGTATTCCTGACGAAAGAGGTTTAATCATTGGAACATGGAATCCTAGCACGTTTGTAACATTCACCGAAATTCCAAAAAGTGTTTCAAGTTCCTCCAGTAACATTACCGTAAATGTAAACCCTTCAGAGGCAACAATCTTTAGCCTTGCATTTGATCCCACCGCGAAAGGAGCTATCTTTGCGGCAATTTGGGATTCTATTTATGTTTACGATAATTTTTCTATCTGGCAAAATCATTTTAAAGAATTGCCTAGAAAACTGAAAAAGAAATCTGTTGGAATTGGACAAATAGCCGTTGACTTTGTATCACATAATTTGTATTGGTGTGATTCCCTACATAATTGGATTGCAATGAAACCAGCGTACAACTTTAACAGTGTTATTTATAAGGTCATAGTTCACAAAGAGCTGAACCAACCTGAAGGATTAGCTCTGGATCCCGAAGACAGGTAAATCTTGTTATCTATAATCTGTCCCAAAACATTTAATTATGCAGCACATTTTCTTAAATTATTTGATGTTCATAAATACCTCAGGGTTCAAACGATGTCCGTTTAATAGTATGAAAAAAGACCTTTTTTGGAACGCCCCTTCTAACTTGTCAGATTTAAATACATGAATAAAAATAAAATGTCCATGGGGATTTTGCATTGAGAACGACGTAAGGAATAAGGAATCATTCTTTGAATATTATGAGGTGATAATTTCGGTCGGAGCGTGGTCAAATCTATCATAAAGCACTTCGGGCTTTATTGGATTTGACCACGCCCCGACCGAAATTATCACCTCATAATATTCAAAGAATGATTCCTTATTACTTATATTTACATTATTTACAATTTGTACACTTAAAAACAACATTATTTAAAACCACTATTTTTTTTTCGTGTAGCACATGCTATGTATTACTGCGCGGCGCAGCCAATACCGTCTCTCGGTTATGCTATAAGACACGCCCATTTTGTGTCACTCATGTTTTATGAAGTTATTGGGTTTTAGGGTTCAAAATTGATTCGTAATGTAATCACAGACAGACAGTTGAAAATGTAAATATATGAAAGTGTCCCTGATGATAACGTTAACACTTTGTGCGAGGTGTTCCAAGTACTTCCATATGGAGAAAATATGTCAACATATCCAATCATTAATATCCGTAAAAAATAGTTTTCGTTCCTGTGAGTTTTTCCGAGTAAAACAGCTGACAATCCATTGAAGAAGTCTGGGATTTCCTTCTTTTCATCTATTTCAATTGTACTTTATAAAGAGGTATATTAATTATCGTTAAAATCGTCAAAAAATGACAGAAACAATAACCTGGAACATGTACACATTTTTTAACATTGACGATAAAATTTGGTAAAAAAGAAGATAAATTGCATCTATTTACTAGTTTTTATTTTTAGATTAATGTTCTTTTCCAATAACGGCCCTAGTACGAGAATTGAAAAGGCATCCTTAGACGGTGATGCTAGAGTTATTATCGTTTACAAAGGACTGATACGAGTTATATCCCTTACTGTGGACACTGATAATGACAAACTCTACTGGGCAGATTATGAAAGAAAAGCCGTGGAAAGCAGTAATTATGACGGATCAGACAGGAGATTTATGCATTCTGTATCAGCAACAGAAATAACCTACTATCAGGCATGTATGCATTATAAAACCAATGGATACAACCGGGATTTTTTACCCTTTGTATTTTTTGATTGATATCAAATGCGTGGACAGTTAACATTATAAAACATTTCTTCAAAACCTCTAACAATTGAAATGCTGTGATTTGGTCCATAAAAACTTTTCGATACTAAGAATTGCCAAAATACAAATAAATCAGTTTAGGCATTTCTGCTGTGTCGCGAGTGTTACTAACGAATGCCATGTTTGCTCACTCTAACCAATGACAGATTTCCCTATTTTAACTGAGTGAAAGATTACTCTTGATTTTCTACATTCCAAACACTCCAAAAGTGTTCTGACATTCTGCACAGTTTACTAACGTGGCCTTGATTGAAGTTCCTTAACATGTTCTAAATCGGCCAGCACTCGGTAACAAATACAAATTTTACTATCTGCTGATTCGTCTCTTCTTTAACCTTAATTTGCAGTAATGAATAATGTATTCTTAGTGGAGTCGAGGTAGAAATTTAATCTCTCTCTCCTCTATAAGTTCAAGGATTAATCGATCTGTTCTTTACGATAGTTTCCTTGCAACTCACATCTGAGTGAAAAAGTAAGTGTTTACCTATGGCATTAAACTGTAAGCCATACAATCCAATTGTCCTAGAAAACTTTAAATTTCGTACTATCAACGCCAGCAAAATTGATATGTTTTTGAAAACATAAGCATTAAAAGTACATTTGTGGGTACATTTTTAACGTGCGAAAGAACTACTTGATCATACTTTCCTCAACATATTTTTTTAAAATTTCATTTATAAGAGGGAAAATCACTCGTTACCCATTTTTAGTTTTGTTTGTTTAGTAGACTTTGTACATCATTTTAATTTTTTTCTCCATAGAAATATTAGTTAAATGCTCGAGAAACTACTCGATTGGTTATTGATATTTGTAAATAAAAATATCTGATATAAAACGTAGTACAAAATTTGACCAAGCAGCTTTAAACAAATATATTGAGTATTGTTTTAAATTTTGATAATATATATCAATTTATGAAATTTATTTATTTCAGAACTTTGTATATGCAGCAAATCCAGCAATAGGGGTGATTGTGATTAACACTAAATCCGGCTCTCAGTTTTACATGCCGCTGTTTGATTCGAAACATCCGGTTTCAATAACAGTGTATGATGCAGAGTCCACAGGAGAATTTTACGGTTATTTCTTAATAGCATATTGATAGTAAACGATATTAATATTCATATGATATAAGAATCAACCATGGAATGTGTAATGCATTACGTTTTGTAGAGAAACATTTAATTGCAGAGTTAATTTACAGTCTTCTGGTTTTGCACTACATATACCAATCCCTTGTAATTGGTAGAAAATACATGACATAATGGTATAAACTTTCATTTTTTTTTTCAATGGTTGGTTCTGAGGAAAAGGGATGATTTTCTGTTGGTTTAATTTACCCCCCGCTTAACAATTTCCAAAAATTTGCAATTTATAAAGAAAAAACAGAAAATAAATATTATTGCTATGAACGAAATTTTTAGTAGGACTACACATGTAGTTAAAACAATATTCTCTATCAACTATTTAACAGGTTTGTTATTTCCAGTTTTGTTTTTATGCAAACACTTCAATAAATGTCATTTGATATGGTAAGACATTTATCTGTAAAATGCTGCGAAAATCTTTCGACATCGATTTTGGTTTTACTAAAATAATACGATCTACTTTAGATATTATCTTCAAACATGCAAAATTTAATAAAGTACTGCAATACTTTTAACTGATGTAAATTGAATCAATAGAAACAATTAGATATACCTGTCAAAGAGTAACATTTATTTATATTCATAACAACTTTCTTAAGGAGGCTGAGTGGTCAACAAATTAGTTATCAGATTCACTTAAAATTGTGGATATCTTTTTTAATGCTATATACTATTATGAAGTAGACAAAAAGTTCATATATTTTTGCTTTTAAATATGAGTGTTTTTTCTATATCTGTATAGAGAACTCTATTTTATTAAATAGATTAATATAGTTTAAGAATGGCCACGACCATACAATTACACAATCCCTGTTAAATAAAGAGATCGTCAGCACGTAGGAAGGCGGAACAATGTCCTTCGGCATTTTCAAATCAATTGTGCCACCAAAAAAAAATCATAATGCACGATGATATTTGTTAAAAAAATATCGGTAACATTAAAGAATTTACGGACGATAGATCAATACAATCAATACAGGATCGAATGATAATCTAAAATATAGATAGCAGACAAAGATAAGAAGAACAATTATATATCAATATTTCGAGTTTTTCAATCCTTGTAGTCCATGAAATTTTTCATTATTTTACTAAAAATTTATGACATTATTTTTTTATGATATTTGCCTTTTAAATGTTTTTCATACATACTTTATAAAAAGTTTTTCTGTACACAAATAAAGATCAAAACAGTACAATGTACTATATTGAATAAGGGACAATGGAGATTTAATGTCTATTTCTTTATTTATTACGTTATAAAAATTATTAGAAAAACGCCTCCTCCCAGTTCTTTCTGAACAAAAGCATATGTGCAATCGAACAGACTAAGCTTTAAGTTTAACATAGTAAAAAAAAATTCTCAAAATAACAAGACAAATAAAATCATTGATTCTTTTAATGTGATATCATTCTAAACATGGCCATGTCAACGTAACAAATATTTCAAAACGAATATGATTGCAGATACTTGCAAATTGTATGTTTAGAAACAAATAAATATCTTGTAAAAAACTAAAAAGTTCATCTGTAATAATCATTTATTTTTCCCAAACATAAATTCATCAAATATCACAAGGTATTAATTTACAGTTAAGAAAAAGTAACCAAAAAGGCGATTTCTTTTTTATTTTGATAAAGAATGATCAATTTCTAATTATCCTCGTTTCAGTTACATTATGTTTTACTAATCGTTCACGTTTTATAGATCCTTGCTTAGCCATGAACTGCCATCACATGTGTATTAACACACAATTGGGACCTAGATGTTTGTGCTCTGAAGGATTTGATCTTGATAGCAATGGCAAAAACTGTACAGGTGCTATATATATATATACATATATATATATATATATATATATATATATATATATATAAACGAACAGTGAAAGTTGTCAAATCTTCGGGACAAAGAGTCCCTTCTTTAGGACAAATATTGCGTAAAATTAAAAAAAGAAAAAAACCCTCACAGAAACTACTACAACTAAATATACGATGAGAAGTTTAAAAATACTAAATAACATAATAACCCCATAAATACTGGTTTATAAGAGCAAAAAACATAACCACACTTAGAGATCAGTATAGTACAAAATAAAATATAGAAATAAGAGTTTAAAAAAAGTCCACTAATAAGACCAAATGTTTCCATTTGTCCTTTTGTTTGATTTTTTTTTTTCATTTTTGATATGATTGTTAGACAGGTCCTGGTTTTTTAAAAGAGGCTTTATTGTAAGCAACTCCTCTATGTTTGCGATGCACGAAGTACACTCAACAAATGGTGAATCCAATGCACAGTACACAGGACAAATATCCGGCGTCATTATCGAAGCGATTACTGTTGATGCAACGTCAGACGTGATTTACTTCATTGACAGTGGAAGCAATACTTTAAAGAAATACGACATTATTTCACAAGAGACAAGCAATTTAACCTCGTTAACATCTGCCAAAGGTGACACACATGTTAAAATAATGTTACTAAAACTTAATTATGCAATTACAAATGTACTCATTTATAAAAAAAAAAAGTTAAAATACTATGCATTTTTATATTTCTTTCTATTCTATAATTATGAAATCTCGTTTCATGTATAGATTTGATGTTCGACTGGATTGCAAATCTACTTGGATGGATAGAACCAATGCTGGGCAATATTATATCATTTTCAATCAACTCTAAAGCAACAGTTACCATATACTCTGATTTACAAAAGCCAGCGTCTTTAACAGTAGATCACCACAAAGGGTAAACAAAGATTATATCACATGTTTATTTCAATACAGTTGGTATAATTTGCCAAAGTAAATCCTACTTTATAAGTTTAATATTTCCCGTAATTAACTTAAGGATTATTTTTATACGGGTTAATTTGGTGAAATAGTTAATTCTAGAAAAATACAGAATATGCGCTTCCAATGTCCAGCTAAATAAGTATGAATCAATGAGGAAAGCATGTTATGTTTATGTATACATCAACTTTTTTTTAAAAATTAAATTGATTGCAAAATGGCATCATTTCGATAGTACATGTATGTAATGCAGATGAAATAGTTAATATATTTGACCTGAAAATACTTTATGTTAATCTTGTTCAACAATCATGTTGAATTTGATCCACTTTTTAATTGGATCTATGCATTTGGACAATTTAAAGGATTAAATGAATAAGCTTTATTTCTAAAGTCAAAAATGTAAATTAAATCTTGCTGTATGGCTTTAAAATCTATTTTACCCATAGTTATAAATTATTTCCGGATTAATTTTCAAGGTAATTAGGTACATGTAAAAGTACCAGTTCATAAATCAATTTTGATATGGAGATATATGGCCCACAAGAATGCTATTCAGATATCTGGAATTGAAATAAAACATTTAAAATTGTTAGTTTTTCTAACGTATTGTTTATGCTTGATTTTTGGATACGAGAGGAATTTATAAAAATTGCTGATTCAGAATTTATTTTTTTAAATATCAATATTGTGTAATACATAGAAGAAATGTTCTCAAAATGTCATATAACAGATGACTGACGGTATGGAAATGAAACACGCAACAATTAACAAACAAAACATTTAATAAAATGATGGAATTAAATGATCAATAATTAAGAAACAAAACAGTTAAAAGATTGATTATGTAAAACAAAAATAGCTTATGAAACAGGTTCTAACAGAAACTGTGCTTGACTGTATGTAGTTGATTTAATTCAAGCGCCCTGTACTGGATCTCCGGAACATCAATGAAATCTATCGTTGGTGGATCCTGGACTAGAGATAAACCAAATATTTTGATATCGGCGGCACGCCTGAACGACCCGGTTTCCCTACAACATGATCTCACGGATGACAGGTTAATTTCGTTGGGTTTTTTCCTTACATATATCAACAGTTTATCCTTTAGGGGTATCATTGATTGTTTATTATATTTTGATTGTAGATTGTACTGGTTTGATCGCATGGTAATTAAAAGTTCGATGACAAACGGTATGGATATCAAAAGTCATGTTTATACACACGGAGCTACGAAGATTTTCGTGTATAAGGTAACATAACATGACATTTCTTACTTCTTTTAAACACCTCACCGTCGTTTAAACATAATTGTATACCTTTAGAGTCGCAATTTTAACATTGTTGTAGGGATATCTGGGTTGGATATATGGAGATTCAATATATTTTGCAAGAAAGATATTACGAGAAAAAGCTGAAAATATATTACAAACAGTGCAGAAGGTCAAAGATGTCGCTGTGTTCGATTCTTCCCTACAGCAGGACAAACGAGGTTATAATGAAATTGAATCGATTTTTTTAGATTCATTTTCTTTTGATATGATGCTATTGATTTCTAAACATGTACCATCACTGTTGTCTATGAATAAATCACCAGTTTTAAAAGTGAAACACATTGGAAATTTTTATTGACTTACATAATGGTAAGAATATTGTTGTTTCATTTATTATTTTGTTTATTATATATTCAGGGATTGTTCTATGACGATAAATGCCCGGAGTTATCTTGATACACATCATATACGACCAGCACAAAATTTATGAGATTGAGTTATCTATTTTTATTAACATTCCATAATTGGTTCATGACTTCAGGTACCTGCCATATTTTGAATGGCGGTTGTGGAGAAATATGCCTTCCAATAGAAAATGGACGTAGATGTGAATGCGATGTTGGTCTACAAGTTCAACCGGATAACAGTTGTGACGGCGGTGGGCATTCATGTTTCAGTATTGTGACACATAAAATAGGCATATTGAAAACAATTTTTATGTTCTATCGTTAAAATGATAACATGCAATGGAATCAGATAGCCAAAAATTTCCGTCCTATATACATGTAAATATGTACGTTTGAAAATACCATGGTTTATATACCACAATTGATTATATTTTGATTTCACAATTGTTCAAGTCCTTTGCATTATGGGTGGTACCATCACGACGATTAGTACATTAAATAACCCGATAGCTCCGAATGCAAATTTGGTGGACCAATTTGAAAAAACTAAAACACCTACCACACTCAGGTTTATGTTATTTTGTGAAACAAAACATTATATAAAGTGTTTTGTTGTACATGTACTATTCTAAATAGTCGGGTTTGATATATAGTGGACGAGCCAATGTCTTGATCTTCAAACAATGATAGATAGAGTCCATACCAGTGAACTGGTGAACTGATTTTTTTTTCTTGTGACCTTTATTCACTTAAAGGTGGAAAACCCTTGTATCGTTAATAATATTGCAGCATTATAGAAATATATCATAATCATATGCTAAAAATTACACGGAACCTATCATTACTTACAGTAGACACAAAAACACAGGAGATCTTTTGCTAAAATTTCGCTTACGATAGTTACATTATCTATAAATTGAACGCTTGATGAGGCTTACATTACCGGCAAAACACTATACAACTACCATTATAACTTTTTCTTCAATATTATCATGATGAACCATCTGGTGTGTTTTAGAGTGTCGGGCACAGGCGCTTGTGTACCCCATATTTTAATAATAAAAAAGGCATCTTACTCCGAAATACGTGGAGTACCCCCTTTCCGTGATTTGCAATCATTTTCGCTTTCAACAGAGAAGCAGCGGACAAATGTTCATTACCATTCTTTTTTACGATAATTTATCTTCAAAACTATATATGACATGCTTGCATGTATTCGCTTGTATCCGCATAAGCGGCGTTAAAACATTGTTCGCCGACTGAAAAAAGTCGGTTTACACCACGAACCTCTATCTAGCAATTTTAGTTTTGTTTTGTTTGTTAAAAAGGTTGCTTAGTGTTAAAACAGTGCAAAAATTAAGCATGGTGATCATCAACCAAGAAATGAAAAACTACACCTTATTTAATTGATAAAAGCTTTGTTAAGTACACATCGTACGTGATATTTTTAGCTTTCCCCAAACCCCATAGGTAATACTTAATCAATTGACGCGCACTTTTTGCGCTCGAGACCAATTCATTGATATTGGTGTTGTAAAATTACTTTTCCAGTCGGTGAGCAGTGAATGCACGCTGTTTATGCAGACAGTTAAGCATTGAATCATTATTTTTTGAAAGATGTGGTCTCATAACTGCA